>CM076582.1:1067954257-1068376962 GCA_034641835.2 Pinus albicaulis
CTTATCGTGGGATTCCTTTATGAACCTGACAGGTGAAATTCAAGAAGACATAGAGTGCATACCTGTGTTATCAGATTCTAGTGACATGGCGCCCCCGCTATCTCGGAGGAAGGACAAGAAAATAGTGGAAGAGATTGACGAGCTGGAGGTGGTGTCCCCACCCCCAATATACAGAGATACACTATGTACTTTTACAAAAGATGATAGCATGAGATGGTACCAAGTTTATCATGAGTTCGCCATACCGGAGGAGGAATTTCCAGAAGATCTCCCAGACCGGGAAGTATACTTGGCGGTAAAGAAGTCTAAACTACATCTGGCAGGGGCGCATCCAGCCATATTCCCATGTCCGGAAGTCATAGATTGGATCATACAAAAGACGGACCCCGAGAAGTTTGTGATCAGGGACAACCAAGGCAGAGCTTTCGCTACACTGGTAGGCGCGGATGCGCACGTTTATTACTCACTGCCTCGCCCAGATGAGCATTTCTCTCCAGAATGGGCTGTTGCTCACGCCGTTCCAATAGTTGATACTATTAGACAATGGTGGGAGGAGCCCGAGAAGTTCAAGGTCAAGAAAGATCAAGAGTACCCAATGGCGAGCCTGAGGAAGGTTTACAAATTGGTTGCCGCCATGCTCTGCAGACTTTACGGGCGCCCAGATTGCTCCACCTTCAGCGGCAGTTGGGCTACTATCATGGAGTATGTGACAACATATGGCACCCGTTTCAACTGGGCCGGCATACTGATGCATTCATGCACCAACTAACGCTGCATCGGCCCTGCATGAAGGAATGCCTCGTCGTTAATCAAAGAATTTGTCACCGTCCCTACCATTCCCCGTCCCGCACAATGGAGGACCCATAACGTGACCTGTGAACACTGTCATGCACTGAAAACATCATCATTGCATCCCTCTGAGTATGAGCTTCATTTCCCCTTGAGACATCTCCTTGCAAAAATCCATGAAAAACAGCTCTTTTTGCATTGGCGCGGGTAGACAGTTCAGTACTCGCGCCACTCAGGGAAATCCTGTAAAGAGGTCGCGCCACTTGGCGCTCTGTCATAGAGCAGCAATCGCGCCACCCATTTTAGGGACTGCTTTTTATATATGGATGGCGGAAGTTGAGTTCAAACAAACTCACAACCACTGCCTATCTTGAGTTGGGAGGTTTGGCTACGGGAGTTCTATGGAAGGGAAGTAGTTTTGCCACCTTCTATGGAACCTTCTTTGTTGATAGGGCCAATCCCATAATAATAGGGATCCCAACTCCCTCCTTCCCCATCTATAAAAGCTTGCTCAGATCCATGGCAAGCTAGTCTTGAAGTGCTGAAGCTTTGCATCTCCCTATTCCCAAGTGCCTTTGTGCTGTAAAGAATCCCTTCTTTCCCTTAAGGCCCATTAAGCAAGGAGACCATTGCTACGAGACTCTGGAGAGGTTTCCCTTTCCTTGGCGAGCTTTGCGAGACGTGGACAACCGGGGACCCGTTCGAAGGAGGTTGCGACGTCAGAACTCGGTTGTAACTTCTATTCGTTTATCACTTTAATAGATGACTATGATTATGGTTCCACTCCTTTTGCAATCATGTTAATGCGAGTAATATCTTTTCTGACCGATATTTAGTTACGTATGCTGGTTCCTATGCATGTATCTGTTCGTTTCTTCTGTGTGCAGGTGTTCATCCACAGAGATCGTGGAAGGATTGTGATCTGCCAGGGCTGAAGGACGGGGACATCTCTTCTTCAGATCTAGCGTTGGAATCCAGGTAGGCTCTTATCCCAAGTCTTTCATTCGTAACTAGGAGCTTGCGTCATAGCATTGTTTGTTTGTTGCTAGACTCCTGCTGGGCTAGTAGGGATCGCCTCTGTCCGCAGAGGGGATTTACCTCCTCAACAAATTGGCGACTCCACTGGGGATCGTCCGGTTTTCCTTGTCCCATTTATGATTGGTTCGCTTTGATTGTTTCTCCTTGCTTGATGAACCTTCTGGGTTGGATTCTTTCATTATTTTAGCCTCTTGGTTTGCTTAGCTTGTGTTGGTCTCTTTTCAGATTAGCTTGTTTTTTAATTCTCATTGAAGAACTCGACTGGCGCGGGTTTTTACCTGACAGTCGCGCCACTTGGCGCGTGTTGCATTTGTCTGTCTCGCGCCACTCGGCCTCTGGCGCTAGTTTCAAGGCCACAGTCGCGCCACCCCTGTGACTTTTTTGAGTTTCTTCAATTTTTGGCTTTCTGAGCTTGACCAGTACTTTTCTTCTTGATCTCCTGATTGTTTGAGTGTATTGGAGTCTGGTTTGACTGGAATTCACCGCTATCCTTTGGTTGTTTGCCTCTATCTATTGGTTTCACGATTTGAGCCCTAGGGCATCTAGTGGCATAGTGAATCGAGCCTTCCTTGGGAGTTTTGGTGTCTTGATTGTCCCGTCGACTTGTTGATTGATTCTCCACGCCCTCTTAGCAGTCTTTGATTGTTTTGTTGCGTCTTTTGAGTGATTTTTCATTCTTTCATTCAGAATTCGTTTGCCCTTGCTTTGGACCCAGATCACACGGTCCATTGGGTGTTTTCGAGTCTTTCTTCGATTTGAGAGACTTTGGGTCGATTTAGAGATTTGGTTGCTTGCTTTGTTGAGTGAATGTTGTTTGCTTCACTCTCTTAGTTATCATTTCTCCAATTGTTCCTTTTGTTTTCAGTGCACATTAGCCATTAAACATTGAAAATCAAAAAAAAATATATAGTCTCTTTTGTTTTTTTAATTAGTGCAAATTGTCATCTTTTCCGTATTACTAGTGATTAGTGTTTGAATGAAAAGTGTGCAATTGCATTAGTTGCATTAGAGACATTCTTGTTTGTATTCCGTTCATTTCGTTTGTATAAAAGCTCTAAACTCTCATTTAACTAGTTTTCATCGAACGAAATGTTGCATCGTGGCATATAGCTTGCATTTAGGAGACACTACATACGATAAGGCCTGGAAATTGAAACTTAATTGAAGATCAACCGTAAAATTCATTCAATTAACCTAAGGCAACATTGGAACTTAACGCAACATATTTAGAAGGTCTAGGCTAGAGACGTGTTCCGGCGTCGTTAAACCTAGCAGCTGTCGTTCGCCTATTGGCTTTAGACAGCGCTAGTACGGACTTGCGCTCCCCGTACCGTCGCGTATATAAAGGGAGACCCCTATAGGTTTCCAATCCTTTATCCACAGGAAGCCGAGTCTGCCGCCTTTTACCCGTGATACACCGAACACAGCATTCGGGGAGACTACCTGCACGTACGGAAAGTCCTTGGTCGATTTCTGTTTCATTATTGAAACCAAGGTGTATATTGCAGTTCACGGATATTTGGTACACCCTTTGTGCCTAGTTTTTTCCTGAGCAGTCATTTGGTCTTTTCTGACTCGCTAAACTTGAAAAGACCGTCAAGCGCTTGTCCTTTCACGCTTGTGTCAACTCTGAAAGAGATAGAGTCATCTTTTTATCGTTTCTCGACTCTTAAAACATGAGACGGTAGAATTTGTTTATTTTCCAATGTGGTAAAATCAATCTCCCACGATAACACACCCGTTTAGATATTGCTTGTGACTGTTTGATCGTGTGTCTTAATTCATTTTCAGCCCGTGTGTGTGTGTGTTCTCTTCTTCTAGTCTTTTGTCACGGTGGCGGAACCCTCAGTTTCGTCTACTGGCAGTCCTTACACGGACGATTCTTCAGAGGCTTCTGAGCCTTCTGTTGAACCACAGCAGCCTGTTGTTTCCGAGTTCCCCGACGGGGGACCGGTCCTCGCCGAGCAACCCTTTGGAGAGCCAGTTGACTTCCACTGGCCCTTTTCGGACCCTCTGTCTGAATTGAGATTAGGAGCTGATTTCCTTTCTCTTACATCGGGTTCACCGTTTATTGCTGCTGTTTTTCCTCCTAGTCCTCGCCGTCTTCTGCGTGATTTAGCGGCAGGATCAACCATGAGTGATTCTGGTGAGGAAATTCCCCGGTCTGATGACTACCAGCGCATCCCTCGTAGATTGTTCGAGGGAGACGAGTCTGAGCTGGCTACCACATCGTCAGCTGGTCCTTCTTTGCCACAAGGATACAGATCTCTGGGTCAGATTATTTCAGCTGCTGCCTCTATGGGAATATCATCTCCTGCTTCGAGGCCAGCTGCCACTACACCCGGGGTGTCTCCTTCGACGCCCGTCACTTCTGTTCCCGTGCGACCCACTGTTTGTGTGGCTGCCTCTTCTGCTGTTGCCTCAGCATCTGCTTCTAGATCTGGGCCAACTCCGGAGGACATTTATCTAGCTACTGCTATACTGGAGAATATCTCTCCGGAGGAGTATCGGTTGTTTTTACAGCAGCCGAACGCCGGAGCTGGACAGCTCCCCCAAGATCCTTATCGGTCTTTCTTTTCGCACTATGCACAAGACGGCACTCCCGTGTATGGTTTTCCGGGTCAGCTTGACGAGCATGGGGACATTTTGCGTCTCCCTGCTCCTGAGGCCCATCTTTATGTTCAAGGTTTACCGTACAACCAGGCTCAGAACTTGCAGGCACAACCTTTCCAAGGTCAACCTGCAGGCCAACCTGGCTATCAGTACGACCCACAGGGACAGCCCAATCAAGGCTACTCTGCGGGCCAGCAAGGGCCATTCTATAATCCGCAAGGACTATATTATAACCCTGCTGGTCAACCTGCTCAGCCTCAGCCGGGGTATCAACAGGGACCGACCTATGGACCTGGGGGGCAAATCCAGCCTTCCTTACCGATGCAACCGCAGTATCCTGTTGTCTCTAACGTTGCATATCAACAAGGACCACTTTATGGTTCTGCTTCGGGTCAAACTGGTTTCCAGCAAGCACCTGGTCCTGTTCCACCACCGGGCCAACCGGGTCATCCGGTACAACCTGGTGTCCCGCCTCCAGGCCAACCGGCTTATTCGGTGCAACCTGGGGCTCACTTACAACCGGGTCAGCCTGCGCAACCAGCGCCGCCCCCTCATTCGGGCCAACCTGTTCATTCAGGAGCGCCCCCTCATTCGGGTCAACCTGTTCATTCAGGCCAGCCCCCCCATTCCGTTCACTCTGCTCACCAGCCTGCTCACTCCATGCCGCAGCCAAATCAACAGCTGCGCCCTACGTACCAGGCTCCGCAGGGTTCCACTTATCAGCAGTCTACTCATCCTCAGAGTGGTTATTATCCGCATGGTCAATCTCAACCGAACTATAACCACTCTGGAGGCTCTCAGTATCCTCCTCCTCCTCACGGTTCTAACTATGCTCAGCAGCCAAATCCAAACGCTGCTTATACGGGGCAGACACCTAATCAGGGCCCGAACCCTGGTTATCAGGCCCCACACAATGGTTACCAGCAACCAAATCAGTCTCGCTATACGAATTATGCCCCTCACGGTCAGAATCCTACGGGACAGAACCCATGGGGGCAGGGATATTCACAACCATCGTGGAGCATGGGTACCGGACCTTATTCTGGGACTGGCATGGGAATTAACCCTCCGTTGCCGTTCCCGGCTACCTTGGATCTACCGGACGTTTCGAAGTTGACCAATGATCCGATTGCTCATAATCCATATTGGCCCCCGGTTCCGACCAAGATACCAGGAGACTGTCCCAAGTTTGAAGGCAAATCTGGAGAAGACCCCCAGGCGCATGTGATGACGTATCACCTCTGGTGTTCGTCTAACTCTTGGACTGACGATTCAGTTCGTTTGCGTCTTTTCCAGCGTACGTTAACAAGAGCTGCTGCTAAGTGGTACATAGAGCTGTCCCGTGGTATTTTTCAGGATTTCAACTCGTTAGCTATGGCTTTCCTCACGCATTTCCAGTTACCAGTCCGGTATGAGACTGGGACGCACCTCCTGTCTTCCTTGAAGCAGGACTCGGCCACTCACATCTCGGATCACATCCATGAGTGGCGGCGCCGTCGTCGACTGATCAAGTTTCACATACCCGATCAGATTTTGACTCACTGGTTCACCACCTCCTTTGTGAATAAAATCGCTCAGGATATCGCGATGGGAGCGTGTGTGACGGAGGAACAAGCTATCGCGCGTGCCCAGTACTTGGATCTGGTTTATTCGCAATCTGGCACGCTTTATGACATCCTGCCTGATGCACCACGGCCCGGAGCCAAAAAGACCCAACCCACCCCTTCCGTGGATGGTGTCATTGGTTCCGTTTCTCAAAATTCGAAGAAGTCTTCGAATGGGAAGCAAAAGGCTAATTCTTCCAACAATACCTCTGCTAACCCCACCTCATCCGATTCCGGTAAAACCTCGGAGGTAAATGCCGTTCAGGCCAATCCTGCGGACAAATCCTCCAAGGGGAAGAAGAAGGGCAAAGGCAAATCAAGATCTGATGCCCCAAAACCGGAATCTAAGTCTCGATCTGAGGATGGCTCACAACGTAAGCCGAAATTTCCTTGCCTCATCTGTGAAAGAGACCATTACACTAAAGATTGTCCAAGACGATCCGAAGTCAGTCAACTTCTTAAAGGCTCAAAGGGTACTCCGGCTGTTTTAAAGGAGCCATTTCCATCTCAGCAGACCCAGATGGTCGAACAAGGTTCATCATCTGTACCGTTTGGGTCTCAAGTTTTCATGATGAAGACTAATGCACCTATCACTATAGCTACGAGGTCCAAGGATTACAATAATCAGCAGCAGGCACCCGGGAAGGCAGTGGCGGATGGACCGCCTCCCGCATCTGCTTCTGGTTCATTGGAAATTGAGAAGCCGACTCTCGAACCCATTGTGAAGCCACCTCCCAAGGGTGTTCTTCGGAGATCCTCTTATAATCCAAACGCCCGTGCCGCCCAACATTACAGTATTGTTGAGGATCTGGCCCAGGCGCCATGTGCCATGTCTGCACTTGAGGTTCTTCAAAGTTGTCCTTCACAACGGAAGGCTTTGCTGTCTGCCATCGGTGGTATTGACCCCGCCGATTCGAGCCTTCTCACCTTTGATCTGGAGAATTTTACTCCCCGGCTCCCACATCAAATCGCTTTGATTATTCAAGTCAGGATTAACGGCCTGGACGTTCACAGAGCCGTCGTAGATGAGGGTGCATCTACTTGTGTTATGTCCTCCGCTTGTTGGAGAGCCATCGGCTCTCCAACTTTATCATCATCTCCCAATGCCCTTGAGGCATTTGATGGCCGGGAATCTAAACCCCTGGGAGTTCTCGAGAGTCTGGCGATTACATTACAGGGAAAAACCGTCAACGTGGAAGGAGAAGTAGTTGACGCTAAACTCAACTACAACATACTTCTTGGCCGCAGCTGGACCCATGCCATGCTCTGCGTGCCGTCTACTGTCTTTCGATTCATCAAGTTCCCTCACGAGGGCAAGATTGTCACAGTAGACCAGTTGTCATTTTTTACCTCTAGCTCCGAGAACAACGTGCCGTATGTGGATCAAATTCCGAATCCACCAGACAGCATAGGACCTGGTCTTTTCAAAGACCCAGTCCTCATGGGTATTTTCCCTGCGCCGCCACCGAATACCGCTCAAGTCAATATGTTGTCCAGGAATGATGACCCCTGGCTGATTCCTACACCTGAGCAGGTATATGAGTTTGGAGAGTCCATGCCTTTAACGCCAGTAGAGATCAGCTACTGTGAGATTGTTGCTGCATCGGACCCTCCACCTCCTCAGCATGCTCCGATGAGCGTGGCTCTTGACGTCTACTCACAATCCCCCTGGCTTGGTCAGGCTGATTCGCCTGATCCTCTTAGAGAGACTTTTCCCTCAGATGAGGCTATAATTGAAACTATGTCTCTGGAGGAGCTACCTTGGGGCGATGGGCATCATCATTCCTCGTTTATGCCTAGCTTGGGGGCAATGACGGATTGTCTCGAGCGCTATGCTACTCAGGTTCCTTCCCCTCCTCTTCAAACACCGATCTTGACGCATGAGGTCTTTTCGGAAGGTAATCTGAGTAACATTACTCAAACGGTTCCTATCAACATCTCTGTCAAACCAGGGATTGTTGAGAACATTCATGTGGGTGTGACCTGTTCTCCCGAAGAGATCCAGGTCTATACGGAACTTTTCAAAGAGTTCAGAGATGTTTTTGCATGGTCCTACGAGGAAATGCCGAGAATTGATCCTAGTATTGTCGTGCACGAGATTCCAACCTATCCAGGTGCGAAACCCGTGCGCCAACGCTTGCGTCCCATGCATCCTCGGAAAGCCGCCGCTATCAAGGCAGAGGTTGAAAAACTTCGAACGCGGGGTTTATTTATCCTATCCCCCTTACAGAATGGGTGTCCAATATCGTCCCTGTCGATAAAAAGCAGGGTACCATTCGAGTCTGTGTGGATTATCGCGATATCAATCGCGCCTGTCCTAAGGACAATTATCCCACTCCGTTTATCGATCAGATTATCGACGATTGCGCCGGAAGTGAGATCTACTCCTTAATGGACGGTTTCTCAGGTTACAACCAGATTAACATTGCACCTGAGGATCAACACAAGACCACATTCATCTGTCCGTGGGGCACTTTTGCATATAAAAAACTCCCGTTCGGCTTAAAAAACGCTGGCGCCACGTTTCAACGTGCTATGTCATATGCTTTTCATGATATTCGCTATATTGTCCAGCCTTATCTGGACGACTTGCCTGCCCATTCGGGTAAGCGAGAGGATCATCCGGAGCATCTTCGCCAGATATTTCTTCGCTGCAGACGCTACAATATTAGGCTGAATCCTCATAAGTGCGTCTTCTGCGTCGACTCTGACCGTCTTTTAGGCTTTATAGTCTCGAAAGACGGAATTCGCCTCGACCCTCTGAAGGTTGAGGCCATTATAAATCTCCCGTCACCCTCCTCCCTTTATCAGTTGCAGAGTCTGCAAGGGAAAGCAAATTTTCTTAGGCGCTTCATCCCGAACTACGCCGAGGTGGCCAAAGGATTCACTCGTTTGTTAAAGCAGAATGTTCCCTTTCATTGGGACGAAATCGCCCAAGAATCCTTTGAGAAGCTGAAGACATTGCTAGTCAATGCTCCGTTGCTTCGTCCTCCCGACTACCACCGCGACTTTACTTTGTATCTAGCCGCCGCATTAAGCACCATCGCCATGGTCTTGGTGCAGGATGACGAGAACGGTGATGAACATGTTGTTTATTACCTCTCTCGGAACCTTCTCGACCCGGAAACGCGTTATGCACATGTTGAGAAGTTGGCCTTAGCAGCCGTACACGCTGTACAGCGCTTCCGCCATTACATCCTTTTGCGCATGATCACAGTGGTTTCAGACTGCAACCCCATGACATATATTCTTTCCAGACAATTGCTGGGGGGCAAGTACTCTAAATGGATTGTCATCCTGCAGGAGTTTGATTTGGAGTTCACCACTGCCAAGTCAACTAAATCACTGGTCTTCGCGGATTTGATTTGTTCTCTCCCGACAGACTCTCTTCCTGAACACACTGAAGATCATATTCCGGACGAAACGTTGTTTCTTATCGATACTCGTGATCCTTGGTACGGGGACATCATAGTGTATCTTCAGACCACGACATTCCGGTCTGAGTTGGATAAAGCTGCACGCCGTCGGATTCGGCACCAGTCCCAACCCTACCGCATAGTGGGAGATACTCTATATCGTATTGGAGTAGATTCGGTGCTCCGACGATGCCTTACCTTGGACGAGGCTGAGAAAGTCTTGAATGACTGCCACAGTGGCGCCCGTGGTGGACACATGTCCGGATATGCCACTGCCCAAAAGATTCTGAGGGCAGGTTATTTCTGGCCTTCTATATTCAAGGATTGTATCACTGCAGTCCGAAAATGCCATCCGTGCCAGATTTTTCAGCGCAAGATGCGCGCGCCGCCGTTGCCTTTGCATCCCGTTATTACCATCGGCCCTTTCGCGAAATGGGGCGTAGATTTTATGACGTGTAACCCTCACTCGGCCGGGGGGCATGCGTATATCATTGTCGCCGTCGACTACTTCACTAAGTGGGCCGAGGCGATGCCTACACTTGCTGCTGACGGAAGAACGGCTGCTTCTTTTTTATTCAACCATGTTATTGCACGATTTGGGGTCCCTCAAGCTATCGTCACTGATCATGGTACTCATTTCCGTGATTACATGATGGCGGAGCTGACAGCTGCGTTGGGCCTGCGTCACGACAGCTCAACGCCATACTACCCTCAAGCGACCGGTCAGGTTGAAGCGGTGAACAAGGTTTTGGTCACCATGCTTCAACGAACAGTTGGGATTCATAAATCCAGTTGGCATCTCCAACTGTTCTCAGCTCTCTGGGCATACCGAACATCTGCTAAAAGTGCAACCGGATTCACACCATTTCAACTGGTGTACGGTCTGGAAGCTACTTTGCCGGTTGAATGCGAAATTCCTTCGCTTAAGTTAGCCGTGGAGCTCTTACCGGATACTTCTCCTGAGGAAGAGCGTCTTCTGTATCTTGAACGGTTGGATGAAACCCGTCGTCTAGCTGCTTTGATCATCGAAGCACAAAAGAAGAGGGTCAAATCTCATTTTGATCAATCTGTTTCTCCCCGTTCTTTCATTAAAGGAGACCTAGTCCTCTTGTATGATCAGGCACATGATAAGCTTGGTGCCGGTAAACTCCAGCCCATGTGGCACGGTCCCTATATAGTAAAACGTGTGTTGAAAAATGGGGCCTACGAGCTTATAGACTACGAAGGAGTTCCATTGGCGTAGCCCAGAAATGGACTGTACCTCAAGAAGTACTACGCCTGAAATGATTTCTTGGTGTGGTGTGTGTACATAGGTGTGTGATTGTCATTTGTGTGCATGGTGTGGTGTGCTTTGTAAACGTCTTTCTGCTGATCGGGTCTTCCTGGTTGTGCAGATGTCTACTCATCCGTTTGTTGGTTTCGCGGACGGTGCCTCCCGCAGTACCAGGAATCTGTCTTCTGTAGCCTGGGTAATCTACGATCCTGCTGGTGAGTTGATCGACCTGCAAGGTGTTTTTTTAGGACGTACCACGAACAATATCGCGGAATATAGCGCCGTGTTGGAATTATTAACCGAGGCAATAAACCTTGGTATCCGTGAATTGCTCGTGTACCTAGATTCACAGCTTGTAGTGTTGCAGCTGAACGGGCACTATTCGGTAAGAAACCCGTCCATTTTACGATTGTATTTGCGTATTCGATTACTGGAAAGGAATTTTGAATATATTACATATCATCATATACCCATACATTTGAATGCATTAGCAGATACAGTAGCAAATTTGGTGTTAGATAGACATTTGCGCAATTTATAAATCATCATCACATGTAAAGAAGACTCATCCAGAAATAGATATGCATATATAGATATCGAAATGTTTACATAGAAGTGTGTCACATAAAACTCAAAAAATATACATAAGTGTCTTAATACATCCAGAGACACTGTGTCTCTCAAAAAATGGTGTGGCTAAATCCTAGAGACTAATCAGCATGGTGCTCATGATAGCACGTTACTGCACGCACTAGCCGCCTCAGGATTCGGTGGAGCCGATTTGGGACTCCCACCGTATGGCGCTGGTACTCCATCGGTACATCTGACAGTCGGGCATAGTCTGGGATCCCATGAACGATCCCCTCAAGGTTCTGAACCAGTGCCCCTCCTTCGGCACCTTCCCCCTGGATCTCAGGGGCGAGCTGTGTCCTCCGGAAGATAGGAGACATCCCGGCTGGTCTCTCAGGTCCTACATCTGCATGCATGTATATTTATGTTAAGACAACTGTGTATTAACAAAAAATCATATAAGCATAAAATCAAAAATATGAGGTCTTATCCAGCTCTTCGTCCCAGTGGTCTCCTTCTGGTAGCGGGAGATCCGGGTCCCCTGTAAAGTCAATTCCTGCATAGGGCCAATCTTCCACAACGATCAGTTGGCGCCGTATCCATCTGAAGAACTCGGGCTTCCAGGACATCTGTTGCCCGCCTCCAGATCTGGGCATCAGTGCTGCCCAGCGAGCCATTCTCGGCTCTCGTGGTACTGGACTCGCCACAGGGGCCTCTTGGCCCTGGAAGGTTGGTATGCGTTCCAGAATGAACGACACCAAGATGGAACCATACCCAAACTGCTTCAGTTTGCCCTTTTTGCACTTTGTGAGCTGCCTTTTCATGTTAATGGTGACAGCTGTTGCCCAGTCATACAACCGGGGACCCATGCATTCTGAGGCCAGTAAGAGTTGAGTCTTTGTAGCCTCGTGTGGTGCCTGCGATCCAGCAGCCCGCGTAATGGTGTGGAGTACAACTCTCAGTGCTAGGTCGGGGATGGTCGAGATGTACACCTTCTTACTCCCTGTTCCTGGTTGTGCCCCACGGCACACCCGCGCCATTACTTCTTCCATCTTCTCCCCTGATGGTCTGCTCCCAGTTAGTACAGGGATTGGACCCCTGCGGGATAATCCAGTAACAAAGTAAATGTCGGTGACCTCCAATTCCAACACCTGGTCTCGTATTCTGAATACCTGGTCATTTTCATCCCAGAGGTTGATCAAATATTGGAGGAGCTCAGGCTGAGCTCGTAAGCATGGCGTGAGGAAGAATTTCTTTAAGCCACGGTCCCTTAGAGCATTCATGCAATTCTCATTTTGCATGGCCTCTTCGTCCTCATCTCCGTGTTCCCGTTCCTTCCATTCAATCACCATTCTGACTGTTTATCTGCATTCACATGGTTCAAAGCCCCTAATTAGATCTTCTGTGAGCTTAAAAAATCAAGAAATTTGGCATAAATAGAGGATTTTTAGGCGGAAATTTGGGTTGCGCCGCTGGCGCGACTGTTTTGCTGACAGTCGCGCCATGTGGCGCGGGCCCTTTGATAAAAAGAGCTCAGTGGCGCGGATCCGTGCCCGATACCCGCGCCACTCGGGCCGGCCCTAAAAATTCAAGAGTGCCCTTACAGAGTTGATTTCTAAGGGGAATTCATTAAAAAATATATGGAAAGAAAGAGAAAAGGAGCGCCTCTTACCTGTCACAGACGAGACGCTGAATGGTTGCCTGGATCGGTCGCAATCGCCGTCAGAAGATTCTGCTCCAAATGGACCACTCCTACTCTCCACAAGGTAAATAGTAAAAATTAATTTCATTTTTTACCATTGGACATATTTATAACTTTTCGACGTTAAAATGTGTTTTAAAAGTTATTTCTTGTCAAATATTTGCATGTATTATGTCGAAAATGGATTTTACGCTTGTTGAGTATGTGCAGTGACAGGTTTTTGCGACTTAGAAGGTGGAAACGAGTTGTATTTTATAATTTTTCGGACTCGGTAAATACACGAAAAAGTCACTCTGGAGTCATCTTTCAGCTCTTTTCTGACTCTCTAAATATGAAAAGATCGCCGAGGCCCTTGTCGTTTCGATCTCGTTAAAATGGACACGAATCGACATTCACCCGGTATAAGTTTAACCCTTTTTCGGGCTGGGATGGATTGATTACGAAAAAGGAATACCCTAGCCTATCGCGACTAGGAGGTTTTCCCGGATATTGTTTTCTACCTTTTCGGATCTGGGGAACTATTTACGAAAAGGGACTTGTGGAGTTTTCTTTTCCGCTGTCTTTTCAAACTCTCTAAAACATGAAAAGACGCCGAGTTCTTCCTTTGTCAGACTCGTTAAACCCTGATGACATTGGATTCCGTCGAAATGACGTTCTCCGAGTTTCTCCTTCCTAGGACTCGTTAAATGCACTAGGATGGATTTGCCCGAAGGGCGGACTTATATCACAAGCATATGCTATCCCCTTCAAGCTTGTTATCAAAAATAATTGGGGTACTCGCCAGAAATGGTGGGGGAAAAATGGAACCATCGTCGCTGTCGTCGGCAGTATGTCGCTCTTGAACATGGCACTTGTCTGCATTCGTGTCGGGTTGGGGACATCTCATCTCGTTGCTTCACTTTGCTTCCATGGGTTTGGGTAATCTCTCTTGACCTCTCATCTGTTCACTGCCTCGTCGCCATGACCTTTGATCTGTTGATGTCAAATACTGCCAAGTCCATTGTCGTGCCGTTTATATGTTCAAGAGAAGTTGGCCTCTGCGAATATCAACCTTCCTCTGTTTCTCATATGATCCTAATTCACAACAAAACATTATGTTCCTCTGCCTCGTGTCGATGATGTGGGAATCATTATGGCCCACCTTCGATCAAGATCACTTCCTGTCGACTTCAACTCATTATCCAGGAAGTTGGTCTAGAGACTCCTGATGGTACCTTGGGGCCTGCATGCCTTAATGGCAGGTTCGTCGCATTCGACGAGAGGTTTTCATTATTGGCCTCCGATCGGATGATTCTGCGGGTGTTCGACGTCAGCCCATTTATTCACACGCCGTAGATTGTACCTGTAGTACCTTGAGGACCATCGTCATTATTGGTGGTTTCTCTCGCGTCTGTTAACGGCTTTCATTATTGGCTGGTAATCAGATGATGTTCTTGCATGTTCGACATCAGCTCACACATTCGCATGCTAGAACTTGTACTTGTTTGGGTCGAGATGGAGCGCAAGACCCTGGATTGTGTCTGTTGTAATCCAGGCTGCGATTGTGGATTATTGTCATTATGTACACGACTCAATGATTGGATGGCTGCGACCATACCTGAGTCTATTTGTTTGATCTTAGTTGGATGGCTGCGCCCATACCCTGGATCCGGATTATAGCATACTCTGTTCGGATGGCTGCGTCCATACCATATATATACATCATGTACTTGAGATATCAGTTGTATCTTTCTGTGCAGGTTTTCCGACGGCGGGCCTTCGGTTGGACATGTTCTCGTAAAGCATTTCACCCCTCTCTCTCTCGGGCCTCATGCTTTAGGGGGCATCTGTTACACAGTAATTTGTCACCGTCCCTACCATTCCCCGTCCCGCACAATGGAGGACCCATTATGTGACCTGTGAACACTGTCATGCCTTGAAAACATCATCAATGCATCCCTCTGAGTATGATCTTCATTTCCCCTTGAGACATCTCCTTGCAAAATCCATGAAAAACAGCTCTTTTTGCATTGGCGCGGGTAGACAGTTCAGTGCTCGCGCCAATCAGGGAAATCCTGTAAAGAGGTCGCGCCACTTGGTGCTCTGTCATAGAGCAGCAATCGCGCCACCCATTTTAGGGACTGTTTTTTATATATGGATGGCGGAAGTTGAGTTCAAACAAACTCACAACCACTGCCTATCTTGAGTTGGGAGGTTTGGCTACGGGAGTTCTATGGAAGGGAAGTAGTTTTGCCACCTTCTATGGAACCTTCCTTGTCGATAGGGCCAATCCCATAATAATAGGGATCCCAACTCCCTCCTTCCCCATCTATAAAAGCTTGCTCAGATCCATGGCAAGCTAGTCTTGAAGTGCTGAAGCTTTGCATCTCTCTATTCCCAAGTGCCTTTGTGCTGTAAAGAATCCCTTCTTTCCCTTAAGGCCCATTCAAGCGAGGAGACCATTGTTACGAGACTCTGGAGAGGTTTCCTTTCCTTGGCGAGCTTTGCGAGACGTGGACAACCGGAGACCCGTTCGAAGGAAGCTGCGACGTCAGAACTTGGTTGTAACTTCTATTCGTTTATCACTTTAATAGATGACTATGATTATGGTTCCACTCCTTTTGCAATCATGTTAATGCGAGTAATATCTTTTCTGACCGATATTTAGTTACGTATGTTGGTTCCTATGCATGTATCTGTTCGTCTCTTCTGTGTGCAGGTGTTCGTCCACGGAGATCGTGGAAGGATTGTGATCTGCCAGGGCTGAAGGACGGGGGCATCTTCTTCTTCAGATCTAGCGTTGGAATCCATGTAGGCTCTTATCCCAAGTCTTTCATTTCGTAACTAGGAGCTTGCGTCATAGCATTGTTTGTTTGTTGCTAGACCCCTGCTGGGCTAGATCGCCGTCCGCGTAGGATGGATGAAGGAATGCCTGCCGAATTTTACATGGCCTCTTACCTACTAGATGTTGTCTGCGCAAGAGTAAAATTTGAGGGATGGGCGCACAACTGGGATTCCGAGCAGTCGCGCGCAATTCATCTACAACTCAAGGTATTTTGGGAGTCCAAATACAAACAGGATATAGATCAGATTTCCCAAGTATTTATCCCCTCTCTGTACAAACATTTATTTGGCCAAGACGCCCCCTGCATGTCGTGGCGGGCCAAGGAGACTCTAGTCAAAGTGGCACACTGGTTCCCTTTCCCTGGATACACCTTCATCCGAGTCTTTGGAACTTACAAGGCGCCACATGCTATGCCTCGCTTTGTGACAGACAAAATGCTTATCCAGGAGGTATGTTTTCAAATGTCACACGGATTCTCCAGCATCCTGTCTAAAGGCAAAAAGAAGCCGTGGCCCACGCTACCCCTCACCATTGGTGCATTCAAAGTTAAAGACTTCAGGGAAGTAGCAGCAGAAGCAGAAGAAATGAGAAGTTATCAGCTCGGGGTGCTTGAACACCGAACCTATGACCCAGAGAAAATAGTTCCTGGACACTGCTTGAGAGCTAAATTCAAGTGGACTTATCAGCATCTTGAGTGCCCGGCGGAAGATGAGAGAAGAAACTGGTATAATTCTGAAAGACAAAGTGCCCCGGGAGCAGACGTGGTCCAAGAAGACCCAGATGATCAGAGCTTAGAAGACAGAAGTCGTCAGTTAGGAGGTTCCTCTTCCTCTTTACCCAAGAAATCTCGAACCAACACAGGGCTTATTCCATCAATCAAACAAAAGGAAGCAGAGGCAAAAGCCCAGCAAGAAAGGGAGAAGAAGCTAAAAGAGGATGAGGAAGCACGCTAAAAGAGTGCAACAACAACACAAAAGAAGAAGCAGGCCAAAGAGGCCAGGAAAGAAAAAGAGGGCAAGGAGGCACAGGCCGCAGCAGAACGGGCACTTAAGGCAGAGCTGGACAAAGCAGAGGCTGAACGCCAAAAGAAAGCTGAACAAGCTGCTGCAGCTGAGCAGAAGAAGAAGGCCGAAACAGAAGCAGCAGCAGAAGCTGAACGCCGGCAGAAGGAAGAAGAAGAAAAGAACACAGAGGAAAGGGAGGATGACATGCTAGACGACCTTGAGGTGACTCCCCTCGATATACCTCTGGGCCGTACCAAACTCCCTGACGTTAGATCGCCCCGGGGACAGGAAGAAGATGTGTTTGACCTGACCAGACTCACATTCGATCAGTTTTCGTTCAAAATCCGGCAAGAGAAGAGGAGGTCATTGGCGCAAAGTCCCTCTGACGCATCCACAGTATCAACAGGCAAATACATAGTCCTGGATACCAGGACTAATCCTGTAATGATAGCATCAGCAGGTACTGCTTTTGCCGCGGCTACGGAAGAGAATGTAACCCGAATGAGTAGAGAAATAGTATCTCTACAAAATAGACTGCACGCAGCTGAGCAACGTGAGAAGAGAGCAGAGCAAGAGAAAGCAGAACTGCAAGCAGAAGTCCAGCAACTTCGAAACCAGGCTCTACCAGTAAATGAAGTCTCGCTGGCCATCTTCAAGGAGTGTGAGGTGTTGGAAGTGACCATGAGGCAGGTATATGGTGAAATGTTCACCATCAAACAAACAGTCGCTCCACTGGCAAGAGCGCGAGCGGAAACCAGGCAAAGACACGAGCAGCTCAGAGAGGCTTCACAGGCCTTAGACAGGATGATGGGTTGGACAATACAGTACCCTCAGGCACCTGAAAATTTTCCTAAGAGGGACTGGATTCACACGCAGGATGCAAAGGTTCAACTCCGCATGGCGATACAATCTAGGGACAAGCTGTCTAAGGACCTGGACAAAGTAATGTCCTCGTACGACCACCTGATTAGTGGTATCGACTCAATGCATACGTTGCACCACATTCCATCGCTTGGGGCATTAGACGAAGAGAAAACTTGGGAACAAGTGGACCAGGACATCCAATCATTTTTGCAACCTATCAAGCAAGCCGCTGCTGATCCAGAGCCCTCAGCATCTCAAGAGCATCTGAGTCAATTTATTGCCACTCCAGCGCAGATTTATACCAAGCTTGCCTCGCTTTCAAATCAGATCGCACAGAAAAGGGAAACCTTAGTACCAAATGCTTTGGAATGTGTGCATCGATTGAGGGAGGACGTACCTCTGGTTTCCCCCATAGCGGCAGAGTACCGGACATGGCAGGATTTCCTCAAGGAGCAACAGGTTGATGTCCCTGACATTAACATTTCGCGTCCATCTCCACAGCCCGGTAGCAGCAAGTCATGAGCAGCAAGTAGAGCTAGGTCGCAAGTCGCAACAGTCAGTTTTGGCATTATAAATACTCCTACGGGAGCTTGTACAGGGGCTTTTTCTTTTTGGAGGACTCAAGAGCTACATTGTGATGTATTGAAAGACCATATTCTTAGACATATGAACACGAATACTTGCTAAATCCCCTTTGTCGGATGATGTATTTTTCTGTGACAGTACTATGTGTATTTCCTGAACAGTTTCAGAACATCCTATGATTAATGAAACTGCCCTTTTGATAATATCATTTATGCATCATGTTTATCTATGACTGTGTTGATGATGTTCGGTTATATTGCTTTCTAAATGAATGTTAATACCTTTGTCTATTAGCATTTCGTTTTATCTTTCAGAAGTAAGTTTTATCGCTTTCTAAATGAATGTTAATACCTTTGCCTATTAGCATTTCATTTTATCTTTCAGAAGTAAGGAGGATCTTTCCATTGAGAACTATTTCTTCTGTGGTAAGATACCTTGCAAGCATGACCCCAAAGACGTGCCGTTAACTGCATTTCTTCGGGCGTATGTGTTTTATTCGTTCTCTTGCTACGCATAGTGTTGTAGACATGTTCCATGCATCAAACATGTATTTCGTATCCTATGAATAAGTGTGTGTCCGCAGGTTTGATCAAGTTCTTTTGAGACCAGAAGGGAAGGCATCTTAAGCGGTAACCGGACCCACACCCCGGATGGGATCCCTACTCCAAACGGTTTAAGGTCTAATTGGGACTTTTCACCGGGGAGATCCCCTACTGTTGGCCGGACAAATTTTCCCGTCAACACTAGTCAAAATGAAGACACCTTGAGTGTGAAAGAGGTTGATCACTTGACCAAGTCAACCATGACCATATCTACAGCACAGTCTAGATGCATTGAACCTCTTTGAGGGACAGTGCAGTTCTAGAAGGAGATTCTACATGTGAAAGGAGATAAACTAATGAAGTGGTTTGGGGTTTTGAAAAGAGTCCAATCTTATAAATGGAAGAGAAGAGTAGCATGAAGGGGTTGTTTATGTTATTATTTTCTGAAGGTATTTTCTACTTAGACATCCCTTGGTGGGCTTTCCTATTTAGGATTCCCACCTCCTTCCTTGAGCAACTCTTGGAGGGGACTTGTTCCATCTTATCCACTATCAGGCTTGGGCCAAGCTTCAACTTTCACCTACAACACCGATCCTGTTGAGGGTTGGGTTGTCCTTATGAGTTGCAGCAGTGGAAGACATTAGATCTGCTCAGATCTAGTCTATACTAGTGACTCTTCTCAGTGAGTGTGTCTTTTAACCTCTTGGAAGAGTGCATTAGCTGATTGAGCATCAGATCCAGACCTTGGAATTAGGCCAAAGAATTCTCAGAGCCTACAGTGTAGTTTCTCTCCCTGGACTGCATTATTTGCAAAGGAGAAGTTGTAGGGTGTTTTGTCTGCATTTTGGAGGAGAGATCTTCGGTGTTAGGATTATTCCTCTCACTATGGTGATCCATGGATTGGCCATCCGATCCATGATTGTTTCAGATCTGATCTGCTATCCCATTGTATAACTCAAAAATTTCTAAATAATTCTGCAGATCTGCAACTTTAGATCTCATATCTACTCTCTGTGCTTCATGTTTTGCACAAAACCCCAAGGGGGATGTATAGATGAGCTTTTCTTGTACACAGATCTGAATTAGATCTATATTTTTATGTAAAAATCTTCTCTATATCTAAGTATTAATAAAATACTACTTCAGCCCCATAAAATAACGTTTTCAAGTTCATGCATACTTTTCTTATGGCTGTAGCACCTCATTTCTGAGTATTTTTCCTGTATAGTCTCATTCTTTCTCTTGTAAAATGTATGGGCTGTAATGTAAATCTAATTTTCTATTATAAATCTGATATTTGAACCTCCATATCAGCCTATTGATGTGCTTCAGTGGATCTGCATTATTTCTGAAGCAGTACTTTTCATATAGCTGCAACCCCTCTCTTTGGGTGATTTTCAGCTAGACAAGTTTGTGGGAGATCTATTTAACTCGCCTATTTTGATTTGTTTTTGCTCTCATTTTGGATTTAGATATTAGATGAGCTGGTATAAGGGATCCAGGAGCTGAAAACTCATTTCTGTGCACAAAATTCTTAGAATTCCATTATTTCAGTAGGCTTGCTGAGCTGTTCCAAATCTGGAATATTACATGGAGAGATGAAGAAATTAGAATATGCAAAGGCATGGTTGCTAGGGATGAATAATTTCATCATATTTCATAACAATTCAAAGAAAATGAAACCAAAAATAGCTACCTTCAGTCTCAAAGGGAAATAAGACATTTGGTGGGAAGATGTAAAGAATGTAAAGGGAATTTTAGAAGAAGAGTTGATTTGGGATGAGTTTGAGAGACTCTTCAAGAACAATAATCTATGTGAGATATATTATGATGATAGAGCTAAGGCATTTTATGATTTTTAGATGGGTTCTATGACAGATGATGAGTATACCAACAAGTTCCTGGAGATGTTGAGGTATGTGCATTACCTCAAGGATGAGAAAGAAAATATTCAAAGGTTCATCGGTGGGTTTCAAAAAAAATATAGAGACCATATTGAGTTTGATTAGCCTTGGTAATCGAAGGAATCCATAAGGAAACTGAAGCATTTTTATGAGAAGTCAAAGCGTAAAGTTGAGTGTAAGTGTGATTTGAAGGGAAATGAGAAAGTTAAAGGGAAGTGAACACCAAAGTGGGAAATACCTCACGATGCACGTGAGAAATAAAATGTCACTCCTTGCAAGAAGTTTAATGCAATTGAGAAGGGACATGGGTCTCATCCTAGAGATCAGAAAAATAGAGGTGTTGGCAGGGGACTGTTGTAGTGTTGGATATGTGGCAAATATTATCTAAAGAAGGATTATCAATTGTAATAGGGTGGAAGGTCTCATATATATAGTGCTAAAGAGGCGAAAATAGTTAAGGATGTCGGCTATGACATTCCTTGAATTTATGCAATTTCGGACAACAAGTAGGAAGAGCACTAGGCATCCATTATTGAGATGGAAGGTAAGCTCTGTGGTCAAGTTGTTTCTATTTTGATTGAACATGGATCTAATTATAGTTATGTTAATACTGACCTAGTGGATAAGTGTGGGATTGATAAAATAAGTGCATGTAGAATGTTTTTTGGTGCAGCTGGCTACAGGTACTAAAAAGAGAGTTCATCATTGGGTAAGATCGCGTGCATTTGATCTGAATGATATGCTTACATCCTCACATCTAAATGTGCTTCCATTGGGATCATATAGTATGATTTTGTGTATAGATTGGTTGTACCTCCACAAAACCAAAGTAGATTGTTATTACAAGGCTATTGAATGCTTGGATGATAATGGGGAAAATAGAACATTGGAGGGAAATAAGAATCCTACATTGGTGAGAATGGTCACAAATATGTACGAAAAGCATAGTTCCAGGAAGGGGTGTGTATTTTTTGCAGTTAATATTTCCAATGACAAGGGTAAGGATGTTGAGGATGTGAAAGTCCTCAAGAGGTGCCCAGTATTGCAGCAGTTTCAAGATTTATTCCTAGTAGAGATTTCATAGTTTCCTCCTCACAAGGAAGTAGAATTTTCTATTGAGTTGGTACCAAGAATGACACCAAGATCAAAGGCACCTTACATGATGAGCACACCAATATTAGTGGAATTAAAGTTGTAGTTGAAGGAAATGCTTGATAAGGGATACATTAGGCCAAGTTTGTCACATTGTAGTGCACTAGTCTTATTCATGAAGAATAAGGACAATACTCTCAGATTCTTCATTCACTACATGCAGCTGAACATAGTGACGATCAAGAAAAGGTATCCATTACCAAGGATCAATGTTGGCTTGAGGGTTCCTGACTTGGGTTCGGAGTTAAGCGTAACAAACAAAACCCTTTTACTATTTTCCCTTTCGGCAATCACCTACTTGTGTAGGTCAAAGTCTCACCCGAATTAGTATGGGGGGGGGGGGTTGCTAGAATTAGGTTTCCACACCCTGAGAGAGAATTATTTGATGTGGGTGTCCACAGATCTATGCTAATAACAGACTGTCTTACACACTAAAAACCCTAACCAAGAAAATATTGGTTAACTTACTTAGGCTACCTTGTGCACGCATAGATGTTGGCTTCAAAATACATTCAAAAACCTTAATAAAGTGATATTCGGGATTTATAGTAATGTATCTATGCATCTAGAGTTCATATTAAGCAATAAAACAAGTATGCCACCAATCTAATCACAGATAATAGAAATGTAATATTCCAAATTAGGAAAAATAGGAATGTAGAACATAAAATTGGAAAATGTAGTAAAGTATCATTACATAAACATGAGCATATCATAGAGCCATTTTATTAGATATCATAGCAAAAATTAGTACAAGATCTTGAGGAAAAAGACACTCAAGCTAGGCCAAAACCAGCCTCAAATGACCCAGTACATAAAACATGAGAAACTATTGTTATACGAAATGTAGGAAGGTCATGAATGTGCAGTTATATGGAGAATAAATACAGGGTAAAACTAGAAATACATAGAGTTGCCTTTATAGTGCTTAGAAAATGTCGGGATCAGAGATCTAGGCATTCTAGCATCATTCCAAGACAACCCAGAAGGGGTTTCTGGAAATACACAATATGAAAGTTCCATCACTAGGGCTGAATTACGCACTACAACTCAATAACCATAGGGATTTGGCTGACATGATGTTAAAATGGCTGATGTTCCTCCCTATTGTCCTCTGGATGAAGGGCTGCTCCCCCCACTGGAAAATAAGCTCACAAACTGTGTTTCTCAACCCGCCACTACAACTGCCTTGCAAAATAACACAGTTTCTAAAGGAGACTATGCTGCTGAAGATGGATTAAGCTTGGCTTGATGTCAGATGGTGGAATGAAGCTCAAATGAACCTCTCTTGAGTGGGCACTCAAAGTCCCCCGAGAATGAGGGTGGGATTTCCACCAAGAAACACCCTTGTGCTAAAAATCACAAGAAAACTTTGCTAAACAGCTGAAGCGTGCAGAAAGTCATAAAATACCAAACATAAAAAATAATTAGAATGCCTTCTATGGCTTCTATCTCCTTTCTTATATGCTTTTTGAGCCTTATCACCCTTGGTCCCACTCATTAAATATGCTACTTTCATGGAGACTCCCTCCCACTATGACTGTGCTATCCTCCAATAACTCTCCACTACCTCCATGACAACATTGTTGATTTGGTCAACCTTGACCCCATACACATTCTTTAGCCCCCATTCACACCTAAGAGTGATTTATTCAACTGATACAATGATCCACATTCACATTAGAAGTGGTTTTATTTCTACTAAAGATATTTATGGGTCTCTCTACCCTCTTATTCACCTATCTTAATGACAAAAACAAAAACTAATATTCCAACTAGCTGAAAGCTAATTAGGAAGTCCTCCCCTCCCAAATGTTGATTTTCCTCAAGCAACTGCAAGGATGGATGTTGCAAAGTATCCTCTCCTTCCCTTGTGGCATCCTCATTCAATAAATTCCTCCATTGAATCAGAGGTTCTCCCATCAACCTGCCCCTTAGCTGCCCCTCCCAAGTGTCCAAATTAGTCTTTGGTGATAAAACAAAATGGCTCACATCATAAAGAAGTGGGAGATCCATGGTGGAAACTACATGTTTTCTAATGGCCTCATTGATCCATGGTACATGAAAAATGTTGGGGATCTTATTTCCAATGAGAAGCTCCAACCCATATGTTACTCCCCCAACAAGATGGATCACCCTGTGTGGCCCATAGAAAAGCTTCTCATCCCCCTTCTTCTGCAATGTAAATGATTTGTATGTCTGAAAATGGAGATATACCAAATTTTCCACCCCATGTTGTCTCACTCCCCATCCATGATATGTGTATAACTTCAGCTGATCTTGGGTCGTAGCAATGTTGTCATTAAGAGATCGGAATACATCCAGACTCTCTAGGATCCAATATTTGGTTATAGGAACCTTGCTTTCCCCAACCATTCTAACAACAATGAATAGAACATCATCACCATATGGAAACAAAAATAGAGATACACTGATTTCCATATGAAATGTAGGATGGTGACAATAGTCCCCCAAGTGGAACTAGAGAAGCTATGCTCCTTGCTGCCCCAGAACACATTGTGGTAAGTAGCTTCCCAACGACTTGCTTCCTGCCTCTATCTTCTCATCTGCCTGGGGGTAGTAATTGATGTTTGGTGTCAACTGGGTACACCCTAAACAAAACAACACCTGCCAAAAGCCATCTAGGAAGTGGCTATCTCTATCACTGATTTTGGTCTTAAGAAGACCATGAAGTCTAGAGAGAGGCTTGCCCTCTTGTGGAAAAAAGGACTGTAAATAAATGGAAAAGGAATGAAAATTATTTGTTAGTTTACCAATTGTTACACCATTTTTTGGTCATCTAACCTATTATCATTAGATGGACCCAAGTACACCAAGTAAGACCAATTTTACTCCAAGTAAAATTGCTTTCATTATGAAAATAACTTAGTAAATCATGTTTATTAAGTTATTTATGGTCTAAACAGGAAACCCCATAAGGAAATATTAAATAAATTTACATTTGTTTGATTTTCCTCAAGAAATAATTAGTTAAACAAAATTTTAATTAATATTTTTGGTTATATTTAACCCAAAACAAGGAAATTAATTAGATAAATCATTATTTATCTTATTATTGTCTAAAGAATAATTGTTTAAATCTTATTTAAATAATATTCTTTGTTAAATATGACTAATTCACCCTTAAATAATTAAATAAATCATTATTTGTTTGATTATTACTCAACCATATCCTTAAAATGATAAATAAATCATTTATTTATTTATTATTACTTAATCACATCCTTAAAATGATAAATAAATCATTTGTTTATTTATTATTTACAAATAAGGGGATTTGACTCAAGTCAAATTCCTTTTCCCTCCAACAAATATAATAAAATATTCCATAAAAGTTGGATCTAGATTTGGTTAATAATATTTTAATTATGCACCAAGATCTAGACTAACTCGATATTTTGTTATAAATAGAAGGGTTTTCCCATTCATTTGTCACCTTTTGTTGCCTAAAGATCACTCTGGATCTCAACACTTGGTCTGGCTATTGATCCATAATCATAGCCATACTTTTCCATTTTTGTCTGGGTTTTCTACACCATCAAGAGAGAGAAGTTCTAAATCTGAAGTGCTAAGGACTCACAAGAACCCATCCCATTGAGGAGAACAAGGAACACCCTCTTGTGTTTTCCTCCCAGGTGCCATTAATAAAAATATTCATTGGATATATTCTTGTCTTGTCTATTGGATATATGGAGTAAATCTTATTTTTCTACTGTTTAATGTCTTATAATGCATAGATCTAGGTTTTTGCAGAATTTGTCTTGATCATCTAATTGCATATCTAAAGATATTAGCAGTCATTTTTGTTGTTAGGGCTATAAGTTATGCGTAGCTAAAGTGGTCTTTTTTCGTACACTTTGAATCAAGATTCATACTAAGATCCACACGGGTTTACCATTATGACCGCTGTCATTTTTCTGATCCTTTCATATCTAGCTACTTTAGACCCTAGGATTTCTCTTCAGCCCCTTGTTTTTTTCATTCTTGATGTTTTTTTTAACCCATAAAACCCTAAAACTATACAAATTCTAACTTTCGCGTGTTTTCGGACCCATTGCGCAGGTGACAGACATCAGCCGCAGCTGAGATGACAATTTTCTCTGAAACCTGCTGCCGAGAGTGCCGAAAGTGTAAGTCGCACTTTTTTGCCCAAAACCTGTGACCTGGACCTCCAGGATGCACTTTACAGCCTAAAAAGTGCGACCTTTGCTGAAAACAGGCCAAAAACTGTGACCTGGACTTTCTGCAGGGATTTTTCTGAAAGTTTTCTGGGTTTTGCTGAGCCTCTGTTCAGGGTTGTCTGACCTCCATCTCCGCCCGTTTTGGAGCTGTACTTGTTTTTTTTTGCTCAACTAAGTGGGAATCTAGCCCCCTAGGGCTTCAGTACCCTCCACTTTTTGTGGAAGAGTGTTTGCTGTTGCAGGTTGTCTGAAATTTCAGAGTCTTCAAACATTTTGTCAAAAATGATACCTCATCTTCATATCCACTTCAGATTGTCTTATTATCCATTCAAATCACCTCATCTAGATTTTTTTTGGTTTTCCTTTAGGGTGCAGTCCACTTCCCTCCTGGAGATAGCCTTTCGTCACCTCTTTTTACAACAATTTTCCTCTGATTTGTTGTTGTTTTCTGCACCACTTTCCAACAGATTTTGTCTTTTAGATCTCTGTCCCTCTTGAACCTAGATCTATTAGCCTATTTTAGTGTGTTTAGATTAGTTTTTTATTCACCTATAGACTAATTTTTGAGAGGCCCACCTTCTTGGGTTTATATTATTGCATGATTAGCTGTTTATTTTATGTTTTACAGGCCTATATACTGTCATTTGCAGGGTTATTTACAGCTATACAACAACACTTTTTCTTTTTTCTCTACAAATTTCTGGGTTTAAAAAATACAATTTACACACTTTTACACACACACCCTAAGCGAAATATGTCTTGGTTAACACCGCCAAGCAAAGACTCTAAAACATTGAAATCATTTGATCCTGCACCTCTTTGCCCTTGTTTCGACATTGTAATCACTTGATCTTGCACCTCCTTGCCCTTGTTGGTCTCTTTTTCCCTTATGTCGTGTTTGTATCATCACCATTGCGCCACCAAGGTGTTTATCCCAGAGACTTCTTGGCCTTCATCCTCAGTTTCCGGTTGGAAGACTTACTCCTCCACATAGAGTTCGAGTTAGTCCTCTATTGAGCCCGCACACCAACTCTTCTTCTTCTCCTTCGAGTTCTCCTTCTCATTCCGCCTTCGGTTCTCCCCCTGACACCTTCACTATGTCTGGTGCAGGACCTAATGGTGGTGGTAACCCCGACCCTCCTGCTGGAAATACCACTAGTGGAACCACCATGGACACTATCCCGAATACACCCCTGCTCCCCTTCATGGAAGGCCTTGGCCTCCTCGACTTCGACCAGTTGATAAATGGCCCCATACACCATGGTGCTAAATGGCCTGCTATGCCAACAAAGCTCCCTACAGACATCCCAAATTTTGAAGGTCTTGCTAGAAAATATCCTTCCAATCATGTTCGATCTTACCACATGTGGTGTTCGTCTAATTCCATTACCTATGACTTTGTTCGTCTTTGGTTGTTCCAACGAACGCTGATAGGTGAAGCTTCTAAGTGGTATGTAGAACAAGCCCCTTCCTCCCATACTACCTTTACGACTCTGGCCTGGGCTTTCTTGTCTTATTTCCAGCTTCCCCTGTGTTACGACACTAGTACCGAGCTCTTGACCTCTTTCCGTCAATCATCTACAACCCACCTTTCTGACCATGTTCAGGAATGGCAGAGAAGAAGTAGCCTATGTCGAGCCCCTACCTTCAAAGACCGTGTCTACATGGACTGGTTCCTTAGTACCCTCTTGCCGCCTATTGGGAAATATGTCGCATCGCACTTTCCTCAAACCAAATAAGCTGCTCTCCATATTGCGTTAAAATATGACCTGATCTACGCTCAGTCTGGTTATGTTTATACTGTTCTACCTAATCTTCCCAGACCTGGTGGTGCCAATGCACAGGGGGCATCTCACGTTGCCAACGGTATCGTTGGATCTCTCTTTAATCTGTATTCTCAACCTCCCATGGGCTATGGTTTCTCTCAGGGTAGGGCCAACACCTCTGGCACTTTTCCCCCTCCCTGTAGCACGTATCCAAGATACGACATGCCTCCTCATTTTTTCCAACCTCCTATTTACCACACTGCTACCCAACCTCCTTATTATCCTATTCATAGCCTGGTGCTCCAGCTCCTCCAACATTAGCACCTCCTCCCTCCTTTCCTTCTCAACCCCCACAACAGTAACTACCACCCCCTCTGGGGCAGGTGTATGCACAACATGGCATGACTAATCCTCCTCCCTCCAAAAGGAAGAGGAAAGGAAATCAAAATAAAGCTACCTCTGGTAATCATGGACCTAGTCAAGGTAATGATCCTTACACTACAAACTAGCAACAAGGCACTCAGCCCAATCAGGACAGGCCTCTTCGTACGAACAAGCCCTGTTCATGTTATGGTGTTTATGGTCATTATATGCATGATTTTCCCCTTCTACCATAGATGCGTCAGCTATGGGAGTCTCAAGAAACATTGAGAGGATAGCAAGCCATTCCTTCCATTCCTCCCAACTCTGCACCTAGTCAACCGGTTGTGCTTACCGATCCTTTCCCTCAGTAGGGATTTGTGGCTACCCAACCACCTGAAGGACAGGTGGCCACTCAACCTCTTCCATCTGGTTCCCCCGATTACCAGATTTTCATGATGTCCTCTGATCATCCTTCTGAACCTTCTTCTCCTGGCCCTTTACCTTCAGCTGGTACTCATGAGCACCTCTATCCTCCTGGAATGGTTCCTCCAGGCCTTAACCATCTTGGAGTCATCCCGCCTGGTCATTACCCCTCTGGTCAGATACCGTTCCTAGCTCCCCCACCAGGAGTGTACACTGTACCTTTTATGGCCACCCTCTCTCTTCCTAACCTGACTCTTGGGATTCCCGTCTAGTACCTTGATCCTCCAGCCACTACCCCACCCGGTCAACCTAAACCTTATCTTTCTTTGACCCTGGTTCAACCAGTCCCTATGACTTCTCCCGCTGCACCAGTGCCTCATTCACCTCAACAGGAACCACCTCCCATTGTGACCACTTCAGGTAAGAAGGGAAAATCTCACAAGATGGCATCAAAGGACAAGGCCACCCCGAAAAACCCTGCCCCTTCTCAGCCTCCACAACATACCGTCCATTGTGCTTTGTGTGATTTTGTTGGCCATGCCACCCATACTTGTCCAGAGTTGCCTCACCTCAATTCCATGGTCAATGAGACATTTCCGGAATCTGATATCCCAAAGGTATATGTCACTATACCCAATTCAACCCCAAAACTCAAACCATTGCACAAAAATCACCCCTGTGCTTTGTGTGATTTCCATGGCCACTACACTTACTTTTTCCCTCGCCTCGAAGAGTATCGTTCCTCTTTATAAGCCTTACGCCAATTCGAGGTTGAGCGTAGTGAGTCAACTGGTCCCTTATTCTCCCGTCTTGTTTTGTCAACACCAGAAGACACATATGCTCCCATTCGCATTCCCCCTTATGATGTCGATATCACGGGTCCTTGGTTAGAAGTCCCCGATGAAACCTCCCTTGATGTTTTTCTTGACCTCCCCTCGGCACCCTCCCTAGTCTCAACATCAGCAGATCCTCTATCTACTTCCTCCTTTGTCACCCCTAGTGACAATGCACATGCAAACCTCTCCTCTCATGAGGAGGGGTAAGGTCACTTTACCATGTTAGGTGGTATTTCTTCCATCATTCACCCCATATTCTATTACGATGATGACATTATGGAAGTAACCACCACTCCTGACTTTATCTATTCCCCCCTTACATCGAATTCATGCATTCGAATCACATGCACCTTGTGGCCATTACATTGACACCTAATGTTTGGGTAAGGGGGGCACTCATATTGGAGAGCCCAGGGGAAGAAGTTCTCCACCACTCTCCTAGTAAATCTAGTTGTGACGACTCTAGTCCCATTATTCTTCCAGATTTAGAAGAACCTCTAGAGTCCCACATCACTTCAAGATCACTCTAGGAATGATACCCCTCATCATTCCTTCATATTTCATCAGCAACCCAGTCTCATAGATAATGTGGTTGACCAACTTATCGGTTTTCTGGGCAAACATCAGTTCATTATCTCAAACTCCTCTCTTTGAGATAGTAACACCATGTAGGCCAACCCGAAAACTTAAAAAATCCATTTTATTCATATATGCAATACCAAAAGAGATTGGTAATCATCTGTTTCCTCTCTCAAACTGCATAACCACACCAAGAACAAATGGCACACCACATCATAAAAATGTTTTTAGATTCCCCTTTTTTCTAAATACATTTTTTTCATACCCATAACATGCTTGGGGGCACCTATACCCCTCAAACATAAAAAATCCTAGATATCAGCCAAAAACAACACTGAAAACCCCTTTCTATGAGAGGTCGCATTTTCTAGGTCATTTCCTGGGACACGTCGCAGTTTTCTACCTAGTACCTACTACCCAGGATGCAGAACAGACCCCAAAAAATGCGACCTGGCCTATTCATGAGATCTAGGTACCCAAACTGAACTTTCAACCCAATGAAATAAAAGAGTAGGATTAGACATCTTACCTACAACTGATAGATCTCAAATTCCAATGGTTGGTTCATATGCTACAACTACCGCAAGATTTAAGGCATTATCTCCTCACGAAATTCACCACAGCACCACCGAAAAATGAATAAATATGGAAGGAAAATGGCTTATTAAAAGAAAACTCTTGATTTTTCTTTCGCTTACTGTGACCAAAACCATAACTTAGTTGGACGAACCGTCTAAACCATTGGAAAGATCTCACCAAGCCCTCAAATGGGTATCTATTAGTTTTTTTTTGTGATACTTCACCAGGACACATTTTGTCCATGAAGCGCCACTTCACCCTTCCTCAAAATCGAATTTCTTCACTTGCAACACTCGTACAGGGGGCACCATGTTGCCTCCATAGTTTTCCACGTTCGTGTCAACTTTCGTCATGAGTGACCATCTGGTACTCATGCTTTTATGGTCCCCATTGGACCCCCCTGTTCATATGTGGCAACACCATTGAGTCCCCCTTGTTTGGAGCATCTGAGTTGAGTCATCATTTCTTTCATGGAGCCTATCCCGAGTCCCTTTACATTTTGCCACAGTCCTCCATCATTCATTGTTGGGTCCCTCTCTCGTGTCGCATGCTATGTCCTCCAGGCCCACTGTCCCCTATCCCTCATGACGTTGTGTCAGTTGCTGCCAGGTTATCCATGTCCTTTATGCTCTAACAAGGGAAGTCTTCCATTCGCTACTCATTCCCTCCATTTTTCATCATCATTAATGTAAGTCTGTCAGTCACTCTACTATTTTCTCTCGTTCCCTAGTTGAGGATCCCTTATCGCCTCACCTATGGTGGAACTCCTTCTGTCGACATCAACTCATTCATTCCAGAAGATAGGTATAGAGGGTGGTGTACCTTGGTTCCAACTTTCACTCTAGTTCGGTGCTTTGGATCAGGAAAAGGGACCTCTCATTTCCCTTTGACTTGATTTTTTCTCAGCTCCAACTCCTTTCAGCATGATCGAGACCCGATATTTCAGTGATGCAGCAGCTGACATTGATGATTCCCGAGTGTGTTTGAGATATCTCAACCCTCATGAGTGGGTGGCCATATAGGTAGCCCCCACACACTCGGATGACCTCTTCATCCCAGCCTTCAATGCAACTCCATACATTTGATAATGTCAGCCTTAGCTACTTGCAACACTATTTTGTTTGCATGTATCAGTCATATTTTCATAGCCCTTTCTTGTTTTTAGGGGCATCTGAGCTGCATTTATATCTCATGTACTCAGATATCATTGTACAAGTCCTGGGTGTTATCCCAGGCACAATATGTATGTGGGATTCATTATCGTGTTATTTATCTGGATCATGTTCAGGCCAACATATGCTTTATTATTGCATTCCGTGGTTTTATGAGCACCTTATTTTTTGTACTATTGCCTCGGTGGGCAGAGGTATGCCTCCCCTGCCACCTATAGAAGGTACTCACTCAAAAATACTTGTCGCACCTGCAAGTCGCCTCCTCAAGGTCCAGTTTTTCCAGCACTTCGGTTTACATTATACTTCTCTCTCTTTGACTTCCCCTTTGATGTCTAGTGACTAAGTTCTTACAACGTACTTCGGTCATACGATTAGCTCCTAACACTCGCATGCTGAGGGGCAATCTGTTACACCATTTTTTGGTCATCTAACCTATTATCATTAGATGGACCCAAGTACACCATGTAAGACCAATTTTACTCCAAGTAAAATTGCTTTCACTATGAAAATAACTTAGTAAATCACCTTTATTAAGTTGTTTATGGTCTAAACAGGAAACCCCATAAGGAAATATTAAATAAATATACATTTGTTTGATTTTCCTCAAGAAATAATTAGTTAAACAGAAGTTTAATTAATATTTCTGGTTATATTTAACCCAAAACAAGGAAATTAATTAGATAAATGATTATTTATCTTATTATTTTCTAAACAATAATTGTTTAAATATTATTTAAATAATACTCTTTGTTAAATATGATTAATTCACCCTTAAATAATTAAATAAATCACTATTTGTTTGATTATTACTCAACCATACCCTTAAAATGATAAATAAATCATTTATTTATTTATTATTGCTTAATCACATCCTTAAAATGATAAATAAATAATTTATTTATTTATTATTTACAAATAAGGGCATTTGACTCAAGTCAAATACCTTTTCCCTCCAAAAAATATAATAAAATATTCCATGAAAGTTGGATCTAGATTTGGTTAATAATATTTTAATTATACACCAATCTCTAGACTAACTCAATATTTTGTTATAAATAGAAGGGTTTTCCCATCCATTTGTCGCCTTTTGTTGCCTAAAGATCACTCTTGATCTCAACACTTGGTCTGGCTATTGATCCATAATCATAGCTATAATTTTCCATTTTTGTCTGGGTTTTCTACACCATCAAGAGAGAGAAGTTCTAAATCTAAAGTGTTGAGGACTCATAAGAACCCATCCCATTGAGGAGAATAAGGAATACCCTCTTGTGTTTTCCTTCCCAGGTGCCATTAATAAAAATATTCATTGGATATATTCTTGTCTTTTCTATTGGATCCATAGAGTGAATCTTATTTTTCTACTGTTTAATGTCTTCTAATGCATAGATCTAGATTTTTGTAGAATTTGTCTTGATCATCTAATTGCAGATCTAAAGATATTAACAGTCATTTATGTTGTTAGGGATATAAGTTATGCGTAGCTAAAGTGGTGTTTTTTTTTACACTTTGAATCAAGATTCATACTAACACCAATGACTTCAAAGATACAATCCTTACCATGTACTGTTGGCAAGCTGGGGATGAGGTCCATAGATGATTGCTCCCATCTCTCTTCTGGAAAAGTAAGTGGTTCTAAAAACCTTTCAGGATGGTTATTCTCCTCCTCATTCTACAAGAAAAATATGCACTTCCTGATATGTTGGAACACATCCTCCTTGAGACACTCCCATGATAATCTCTCCCTAATGGACTGATATGTCCAAATGAAACCTTGGTGGCTGGAAATAAGTTAATCATATGCTGCATGTAAAACCTTCTCCTTGAGCTTAGAGTCTCTAGTCAAGATGATCCGATCTTGGTAATAGATGACCCCATCCCTCACTCTATAAATATCAACAGTCATATGTCCATCAAGTACCTCACATGTGAAGTGGTTCTTGGAATACTCCACCAATAGCTGAGACCCCCAATCTGGATCCATACTCAACAATGACAACGTTGCTGACCTTTGTGATAAGGCACCTATCACCTCCTTTCTCCTCTCTTTTACATGCTGAATGCGAAAGCCACATTTCGGAATACTACTATCCCACCTTTGCTTCTTCCTTGCAGCTGCTTTTGCTTAGGAAAAGATTGAAGTTTATGGTGGTCAATCTTCACTTGGAAGCTATTGCCCCTCTAAAACTTCCTGAGTTTTGCCAATGCATGCATGAATGCCAACAACCCCTTACCATATATGGAATAATCCTTCCTATGTGGAAGTATCTTCTGACTCTCCAAGGCTATGGATTAGCCCTTTTTCACCATAATTGTTCCATCATCCACTCATGAAATATCACCTCTCAGCATAAGAGGCATGGTGAGATTTGGTAATACCGATACCAAAAAAATATCCATCTCCTCCTTCAGCCAATCAAAGGCCCTTTGTGCTATGCTAGTCTTATCCAAGGCTCCCTTCTTAGCCAGATCTATGAATGGTGCAACTTGTTGTGATAACTAGTCTTTAACCAACTCCCAGTCTAGTGGCCTTCCTGGTGGGATGCCTCCAAATAATATAACATGATGGTTTAGAGTAAATGCATATCTAGGTGGATTGATTTTTCCTTGCTCCCTCTATGCAAATCAGGCTACATATTATGTGTGGAGGCTTCCTGAGGTGGATAGGTGTGCATCCCCCTGATCATCTGATCTTTACCGCTCTTCTTATCTATCCACTACATCTACAAAATCTCCCAATCTATGGTGACCTTCCCTAATATAATCAACCACTGCACACCCAATATCACATTGGTGTCAAGAATATCAACCACAAATAAATGATTAGTCAAAGTGTGTGTCCCTAAGGTTACAAATAATGTTGGTACATACTTCATACACTGCATGGTTCTAGCCCCTCGGACCAAAACTGAGAATCCCTCAAAATCATCAGTGGGTATTTTTATCCTCTGCACTAACCGAGCATCAATAAAATTGTGGGTAGCCCCACTGTCAATCAATAATGATACCCACTACCCCTGAACTATTCCTCAGACTCTCAAAGTTAGATACTTGGGTACTCCCCACAAAGATGCCCCACCTCCTGGTGGTGGTGGATCCTCTCCTGGTGTTACAACGATGATGTCTCCTGCTGGTTCTTCTTCTTCCTCCTCTTCACTATCAGATAACACCTCAATATCATGTGCCTTTCCTACAGCACATCGATGCCCTGGTTCCCATGGTTCTTGGCATGTGAATCAAAGCTTCCTCCTCCTCAAGTAACTTCATACATAATCACTAAGAGGTCCCTTGTTCTATTTCTCCTTTGGAGAAAGACCCTTCACATCTTTCCCCTTGGATTGGATAGTGGGATTTTGCTGAAATGGAGCTCTTTCTCTTGGAAAATCAACCTATAAGTCCTTAGTTCTCTCAATGGAATCTTGGAGTGTAGTTGGTCTAGTGGATTTAACCAACCCATGCAGAGGCTCTGCTAGCCCATAAATGAACATATAAACCCCCTTAGATGAAGATAAATTTGGCACCATGATGGAAAGTTTTATAAATTCAGAGATATAGGTCTCTGTATTACCTAACTGATTGAGCTTGGCTATTTAAAAAAAATGTTCCTTTGGGTCTCTTCGATCAAATATTTCTACTAACCTCCGTGTGAATTATGCATATGCAGTCACATTGGCATGCCCCAATGTAGAAAGACCATGAAACCACCAATCATGTGCCTCACCTTCAAGGTGCTGCTATCTTAATGGCTTCAATATTCATTACTTGGTTCAACTAAAAATAGATTTCTATTTTCTCCACCCAATATTGGTTGTGCACTTGGTTGACCCATCAAAGGCAGGTAGAAAAAATCTACCCATAGTACGCTGCAGATCATTGTTTTGCATGTACCCTCCACTCCTATTGTTATTCTGGGATCTCCTATTATCCTTGATCTGAAATAACTCATGAAAGTTTAGATTATCTTTGAATCTCTAAGATTGAGACTCATACTCTAGAAAATAATCTTCAAGAGTATCTTGTTCTTGGGGTCCACCACCTCCATTTCCTACTGCTAGGAATGTAGGCATAGTGGAGCATTGGGAAATTTGCTGCATTATTGGCTTCTCAGACTGATGTGAAGTGCCAGATATTTCTCCATGTAGAAACCTTATTGGGGTCTCTTTATGTCTTTCCATCCTCATCTCCTATATTTCTCTGGCAATATCTTGCATAGTTTGGAGAAGAAGCTTTGGAAACTCCTTTTCATCCATTTCTCCTGATATTGGAGTCTTTCCTTTGTCTTCTTCATTGCTTGTATAATCAAACCTTCATCTTATATTGATGCACTGCTTCTCCATTTCTGTGAGAGGATATTATTATTTTGATGAAATAGATGTGATGTCTCACATGCTGAGCCAAGATTATGCTCTGATACCATTGTAATATTCCAAATTAGGAAAAACAAGAATGTAGAACATAAAAATAAAAAAAGTAGTAAAATATCATTACATCAACATGAGAAGATAATAGAGCCATTTTATTAGATATAATATCAGAAAATGAGTACAATATCTTGAGGAAAAAGACACTTAAGCTAGGCCAAAACAAGCCTCAAATGACCCAGTACATAAAACATGAGAAATTTCTGCTATACAAAATGTCAGAAGGCCATGAATGCACACTCATATGGATAATAAATAAAGGGTAAAACTATAAATATATAGATCCTCTTCTATAGTGCTTAGAAAATGTCGAGATCAGAGATCTAGGCCTTCTAGCACCATTCCAAGACAACCCAGAAGGGATTTCCGGAAATACACAATATGAAAGTTGCAACCCTAGGGATGAATTATGCACTGAAACTCAATAACTATAGGGAGGTGGCTGATATGATGTAAAAATGGTTGATACTCCTCCGTAATGATCCTTCAGATGAAGGGTTTCTCCCCTCACTGGAAAACAAGCTCAGAAACTGGGTTTCTCAACCCTCCACTGCAACTGCCCTGTAAAATAATGCAGTTTCTGAAGGAGACTGCACTACTGAAGATGGTTGAAGCTTAAACTGATGCAATATGGTGGAATGAAGCTCAAATGAACCTCTCCTTAGTGGGCACTCGAAGTCCCCCGAGGATGAGGGTGGGATTTCTGCCCGGAAACACCCTTGTGCTAAACAACACAACAAACTCCACTAAACAGATGAAGCGTGCAGAAAGTCATAAAAGACCAAAAATAACCAATAACCAGAATGCCTTCTATGGCTTCCATCCCCTTCCTTATATTATTTTTTAGCCTTCTCACCCTTGGTCACACATTAAAAATGTTACTCTCATGGAGACTCCCTCCCACTATGATTGCATTTTCCTCTAATAACTCTCCACTACCTCCATGACAACGTTGTTGATTTGGTCAACCTTGACCCCATCCACATGATTTAGTCCCCATTCACACCTAAGAGGGATTTATTCAACTGATACAATGATCCACATTGACATTATAAGTGTTTTTATTCCTACTAAAGAGATTTATGGGTCTCTCTACCCTCTTATTCACCTATCTTAATGACAAAATAAAACATTAATATTATAACTAGTTGAAAGCTAATTAGGAATAGTACAAGAAATCGTAAGAAAAAATATCACAAAAACATGTCATAGATGCATTTAGTACTCATAATTATCCCAAAACACTTCTTTATTCATTAACAATTTCAAAAACCCTTACAATCCTTCATATTCACCCATGCACACAGCCAGACTAAGGTCTCCATGCACACAACCAACAAGAGCCTTTCAGACATAGAAAATTACACAAATTCGCTTCAAATTTTAGAACATATCATAGTCTTACCAAAAAATATCTTATCCGACTCTATCTAGACTTCTATTTACATCTTAGCCTACGTTCATTCTAAGGTCATCAAACCATGGTTTCAGACTCCTAGATTTACCCTTTAGCCCATTACAACTCATGAAGGGAATTTGAACTACCTTGAAGCCAATTGAATGTGAATTTATTAGCACACAAAACTCAAAACTACAAAAAGATACTATAATTTACTCAAAAATGCGTTCTTAATAGGCCCTACTCCAACAATCCCCCAACACAATATTGTGAGTCGTCCCTAGTCACAAAGGTACATGGGTCTTCATATTTGTCTTCAATTTCTTGATGGTAGAAATGAAGTGTGCAAGGATGCTCGTGCTCTTATTGACTTCACTCTGTGCTGTATCCATAAATTTCTGAGATGTCATCCCCTCTGCTACAAGATTGATACTCTGGTACGTCTGGTTCAGATTTTTAACCGCAACATCCAAATCTTGTAACAACTTCATCACTTCATCTGCCCATGGCTTCATGTGGTTGGTCATGATGTACTTCTTCCTTCATAGGTCTTCAAGTTCATCACGCAATATCTATCTTATCTGCAAACGTGCCAGTCACTGAGCAGGCACAAATGGAAGCAGTGCCTCCTGAAGGTCATCAAACACCTTCTCTTTGGTGCGCAGTTCCTACAAAATTTTCCTGAAAAGGGGATCCATTTGCACATATTTCCATAGGCCCATAGTTGTCTCCAGTGTCTCGGTACCCTTTTCGACTGTTGCGGTAATACTTGCTGAAGATTATTTGACTATGGAAGCACGCTACACTCACACTTCTGGCAGAGTTTCTGGTTGAATATTGGATTATAACTCCATGATCTAATGCTTGAATTCTGACTTTACTACCTGAAATTTGGACCTGGAAGCCTTCAGTGATTCTACTAGACCTTTGACTTTGGCTTGTGATGCAGCCGAAGCAGGGATGATGACCTCAAGAAGGTCCCCACAAAGTTGATCAATCAGATTCTCCAATTTCACACATTGTGCCACCACTTCTTGTTGTGTTGTCTGAGCTTGGAGAAACTCTTCTGTCTTTGATGCGACCTTTTGCCAAATGTGCCTATCATGCTAGGCCTTTTCATGCACCTTTTGTACTTGCTTATGAAAGTTATCAATAAAACGATCCTCCTCTAAGGCAACCAATTACGCTATAAGTTCCTGCATGATGTCTAGCTTAGCCATATTAATGAATGTTGCGATGCACAGGCTTGGGACGATATATTCCATTGGCATGATTTCTTCTTTTCCATAAACCATTCTGAAAGGTGTTCTCCTAGTAAAATTCTTGCATGTGGTCCTATAATCCCATAACATAGAAGGGATGCACACGTCCCAATCATTCTGATTTTCATTATAGATATGTGTGAGTGCATTCTCCAAGATTTTATTGAAGGATTTTACTACACCATTTTCCTAAGGGTGATAAGGAGTACTCTTCTAGTGATGTATCTGAAATTAATCTATCATAGCTTCAATGGTTTCATTAACAAATGGCATACCCCTATCACTCATCAATATCTTTGGGCACCCGAATCTAGTCAATATATTTTTAAAAATGAAATGTGCAGCAGTGTTTACAGTACAATATTTTACTAGCTTAGCTTCAACCCATCTGGTTACATAATCTATGGTAGTGATGATGTAGCACATGCAATTATTCTTCCTAGGAGGATTGATAGGTCCAACAAAGCCTACAGCCCATTTATAAAAATCCCGCAGGGCCATATGTGGCTGCAATGGAATTTCATCTCTGTGCACTGGCTTCCCCGTTCTTTGGCATGCATCATAAGCTTGAAAATATGCATGTGCATCGTTGTGCAGTGTGGGCCGCCATAACACAGCATGCAACACCTTATGCGTAGTAGCTTTCCCTGCATAGTGGCCTCCTTCCACTCCTCCATGAGCTTCATCCAAGAAGTATTATCTTTGATGTTCCAAAACATACCTTCTTAACGCTTCATCTGCTCCCAAATTGTACAATTAACTAGAAATCAGTGTAAAATCAATTGCACGTGAACCCAACTCCTTATTTTGTTGCACCTAATATTCAACAGGCACACTACCGGTAGTTACAAAGTGAATGATATATGGAAATTGTTCATTAACCACTTTAATAACAAATATTTGCGCATCAGGTAGTCCCTACTATAGACTAGTTGGTTCCTCCCCATTCTAAATGCGTGATAGGTGATCAGGTCCAACGTTCAATCTACCAGGCTTCACAATGATTTCAAAATCATATTCCTGAAATAGAAACAACCATCTACAAATATTCCCACCCAACACAATCTTGTTGACCAGGTATTTCAAAGCAGAATGGTCAGTGAACATCCTGAAGTTCCCTCCTAGTAGATAATTCCTATATTTCTGCAGAGCGTAGACCATAGCCAATCCCCTCCTTTATGTGGTTGAGTAGTGGCACTCTGCATTGGAGAGATTCCTACTCGTAAAGGCAACAGGGTGATCAATATCTCCTTCTCTTGGCTGCACTAAAATAGCTTCAAGTGCAATGTCAGATGCATCAACATGTACATGGAAGACATTGGACCAGTCTGGGAATATTAGAATAGGTGCAGTAAAGATATTTTCCTTTAGAAGCTCAAAGCTCTTTTGACATTCCTCATCCCAGGAAAAGGACACATCCTTCTTCAATAATTTCTCCATGGGTGGAATGATCTCAGCATAGCCCTGAATGAATTTTATGTAATATCCAGTGTGTCCTAGAACAGAGTGTAGTTGTTTTTCATTAGTAGGGACCTCTAAGTTGATAATAACTGCAATCTTGGCTATATCTACCATCAAGCGTTACTGACAAAAAATATGTCCCAACAATATTCCAAAAGGAACACAGAATATACACTTCTTCAAGTTAAGAGAGATCTGATGCTTCCTACAAGTGTCAAGCATCATGCACAAGTTGGACACATGCTTCTTTACTAGTCCAAACATAGTCCAATCATCAAAGTACACCTCCAGAAACTTGTGCATGGACTCCTTGAATATAGCTACTACTACACGTGAGAATATAGAAGGTGCATTATTCAATCTGAAAGGCATGACTGTGTTCTGGAAGGATCCTCATTCTGTTGCAAAAGTGGTCTTACTTCGGTCTTCTTACCCAATCTTGATCTGATGAGGCCTTGAAAATCCATCATTGAATGAGTAGGACTCTTGTCCTCCCACATTTTCAAAGATATCATCTAAAAATGGGGTAGGGAAAGGGTCATGCACACATGCATCATTCAGTTTGCACAAATCCACAAAAATCCTTATTTCTCCCTTCATATTATTTTCTTGAACAACCATTGGGCTGACCCAATCAGATTACTCGATAGGCTTAATGTTTCCTGCAACAACAATTTTCTCCAATTCTTCCTTCAATTTCTTCTTATATTTTGGATTTAATTAATATGGTCACTGCTTGATAGGGCACGGATCTGGTTTGAGAGTGATCTTCATAACTCCCAAAACTCCAAAAATTCCTTTGAGCTCAGAGAACTTCGTGGGAAACATGTCCTGCTATCTGCAATCTTCCCACTGTGTCATCATCCCAATACTCCTCTATTTTGGCCAACTTGGGTTGTTCCTCTATCCCAATGTTGAATTCCTTTAACTTCAAAGGCTTCGTTACATCCACCATTCCTAATAAGGGCCCTACAACCACGTGCTCCCCCTCGGACTCGTGGATGTTGATATTTCTTGGATATTCTTCATTATATTCTACTAACAGGTTTCTCCATTGAAAATATCCTACATCTGTGCTTACCATGATAGTGTAGCACATTCTATCTGAGGTCGGGAATCATCAAAAACAATTTCTTCTATATCCTGCAGGGCTTCATCCAATCCCTCTAATCCACCAGCCATGTCGAAGGTTAACAGGAAACTTTCACTCATTGTAACCTAATTAAGGGTCCCTTGGAGCAACTCTATCTCCAAATACCATGCAGTAGGCATTGGTCCCAATGTATGGATAAACATGTGAACCCATTCAGCCCTGGGCTTCTTATCCCAAACCTCCATCCATGTAGCCATGTGTTTGCGCGGATCACCTTGGCCACCAAAAATATCAACTGGTGGGGTAGTGGGCTGCTCAAAGTGCAACCACATCATTCTGCTGCATTATTCCCAATCTCCAAATTTCCCCTTATGTGTATCCCACCAACATGTTGGAGTTGCATGCATTGCAAGATCGAGTGCCCATAATATTCATTCTTTCGGGACAACCTTTTCCAATTTTTCCAAAAATAATACAACACTACCAGAACCATAAAAATATGGTAATTCTCTTACCTTTTAGGAGATGCATCGCAATTTTTTAGTGATTTTGAGGCAACGCAACGTAGACACATCATGCAGACGATTCTGCCAGTTCTCCATTTCACCATCCAAATCTGAGAAACATGAGCTATCATTTTCCCAATTCAACATCCCATCAGCAATAGGGTTGATCCAATCCTCATCTTGCACAGTAAAATTGTAGATATGGTCGACATCATCTCCTTTGCGCACTGGTTATATATATCTCTCCCCTTCCCTCGGATCTAGAGGCACAATAACCCGAGTACCATTGTTTTCAAATATTATAATTTTTCACTTCAGATTGATGATACCTCCCATATAGATGGCCCAATCCAACCCACGAAGCGTAGGGTAAGTGTCTGCCTCATCCACAATTTGATTTACTCCATCAACGTCTACCATAAGCTGTGGGAGTCTTCCTAGTGGAATGATCTTCTATTGATTATCCATGTGCAGCTAAATGGTGGACCATTCTAGCTTTGGTTTGCCCATCTTCTCCTAGGTCTACTTAGGTAGAACATTTTCATTAGACCCCAAGTCTAAGATGACCTCATCCATATCATACTCTCCAATTTTCATTGTCATGCACATCTCCCGACTAGTTCTCTTCTTGTTCTTATAGATCTTGTTCATAAACTTACTCTCAATCTGAGGGAACTCCTTATCCGCACAACTATCTATCAGAGCCTGAAGGTTGGGAAAGGTTTGAATTCATCATCAATCTTTTCTTCCATGATTGAATTGGATGTGGACGCACCTGCAACAACAAAATCCTTCGTGGCTTCTACAAAAGTATCCTTTTCCGTTTGCAGGTTTAGTCCTTCCTTCTTTTCAGAACCCTTCCTAATCAATGGCTCTGTGTCAGCCTTCTTTCCCCCATCTTCTCCGGTGGCAGCTCCACTACGTCTAATTATGTTTACACTTGGATCATCATCTCGTAGCTAATCTCTAACCATTTGTATATTCTGCATAGGTGTCTCATGTTGCTTCTCCTACATTCTAGAAATCAAAATAGGACAATATTCAATAACATGATCAAACTGTCTACAATACCTGCAAGACTATCGCGCAGGGTTTGGACAGTTTCATGCTTACTATCCAACATCTCCACAGTTATAGCAGATCATTTTTCCTCTTCCATAAGCTGCACCTTCACCTCTCCCTCCTCCCCTTCCTTTGGCTAGAGATCCACCATGTCTAGAGGGGGATGCTGGTGAAGATGGGTCGGCATGCACTCTATAGAGGTTGAAATTGTCTATCATCAAATAAAAGGTGTAGCAGTGATGCTCATCATGGCCAACCAAAGAGAAAAACCTACACCATTGTTGCTCCAGTTTTGGTACCTAAATTCCTAACCAAGGGAAATGGTTTGTATCATGCCTTGCATCCACATGACAGTCAATGCACCATAATGTAGGAGTACCAATTGGTCCTGCAACATCCTTGGGTTGTAATGGATTTGGTTCTCCCACTTGCATGCAATATTGAAGTAACGTATGTTGGAATCACGATTTTCGTTAGACAAAAACCTGCAGGCCTCCGCTACAATCACCAGAGTTAGGATCCACGAGAGGTGTTTGGTGCTTCCACCCTCTGTATCACTATTAGGCAGGTTTCTCAGAGGGTTGTATATAGATTTTTCCCCTCTCTAGTTAACCGGAAAGTAATTTTTGCTACGCGTAGTGCTTTCAACATCATTTGGGGTCATTCACTCAATATGACTGCACAGAACACCCTTTTCACACAATAGCATCTTAATCAAAAAAGGAAGAGAGCATATTTACTTACCTCTTGGTCCTTTGAAGAACCTCCTTTTAGCTTCAGAATATGACACAAACTGATCTACTACAAATTCTCTTACAAACCCACCCAAAGTGTTGTCAACCCAATGATCTACAATGCGAGTGATGGAGTTATCAGTCTATTCCAATTGTTGAATCAACTCAGGTGTCCACTGAGTGATCTTATCATCCTTCCAGCAAGTCTGAAACTCATCTAACCTTAACAACCACTCTTGCAACTCATGTGCAAAGGTCACAAAGAAAATTTCGTGAACCTCTGTGAAAATATATTTATTTTCCCACTCTTCAACAGACAACTTTTTAGTTATGTTCTCCTTAATGGATAATTCATGTATATTTCATTCAAACTAGTCTTCTAATTGAATCTTTGATGGATGCCACACCACCTAATCTCTGTCAAAATGATCCTGGTCCCGACAATGAAACCATTTGTTGGCATGAGGGGTCCTGACCCGAGTTTAGATTTAAGAGTAACAAAAAAAACCCTCTTACTATTGGCTCTTTCGGTAGTGACCTACTTGTGTAGGTAATAGCATCACCCGAAGTAGTATGGGGGGGTGTTGGAACCAGGTTTCCACACCCTGAGAGAGAATTAAATGATATGGGTGTCCACAAATCTATACTAATAACAAACTGTCTTATGCACCAGAAACCCTAACCAGGAAAAATTTGGTTAACTTATTTAGGCTACCCTACACACGCACAAATAGTGGCTTCACAATCCCTTCAACAGTCTTAAAAAAGTGATATTCATGTTTTACAGTAATAGATCTATGCAACTAACATTCATATTAAGTAGTAAAACATGTACGCCACCGATCCAATTATAGATAACATAAATTGTAAGAAAAAAGATCACATAAAAATATCATAGATGCATTTAGTACTCAGAATTATCAGAAAACACTAATTTAATCATCAACAGCCGCAAAACCCCTTACAATTCTTCAAATTCACCTGCACACGCAGCCAACGAGGTTCACACACAGCCGAAATAAGGCCTCCATGCACACAGCCAGTCATGAGCCTTTCGAACATAGGCACTTACACAAATTTGCTTCAAATTTTATAACATATCAAAATCTTACCAAAATTTTCCTTATTCGACTCGATCTAGACTTCTATTTACATCTTAGCCTACACTCATCCTAAGGTCCGCAAACCGTGGTTTAAGACTCCTGGATTTACCCTTTAGCCCATTAAAAATCATGAAGGGACTTTGAACTACCCCAAAGCCCCTTGGATGTGCATTTCTTAGCATGCACGACTCAAAACTACAAAAATATGCTATAATTTACTCAAAAATGTGGTCCTCAGGGACCATGCTCCGACAATCAATGACTTGTTTGACTGCTTGAAGGGAGAAATAATGTTATCAAATATTGACTTGAGATTAGGATATCATTAGGTACGCATCAAAGAAGAGGACATCTATAAGAATACTTTCCAAACCATGTATGGGAATTATGTTTTTTTTGTGGTTCCTTTCGGTTTGACTAATGCTCTAGCTACTTTTATGTGTTTAATGAATAGTGAGTTGCGTCCTTATCTAGACAATTTGTTATTGTATTCATTTATGATATATTAATATATTCTAAGAATGCGCAAGAGCATGCTGAATACTTACCAACAGTGTTGAGATTGCTGACAGAGCACAAATTGTATCCAAATATTAGTAAGTGCAATGTATTTCAAACAAAGGTACATTACTTGCGACATGTTGTTTCCAAGGAAGGCATAATAGTGGTTTCAGAAAATATCAGAGCTATCATGGAATTGGCAGCTCCTAGGAATGTGAATGAGGTCATATCATTCATGGAGTTAGCAAGTTACAGGATTTTCATCAGGAAATTCTTGTAGATGGCCTATCGTATTACCTCATTGCATAGAAAGGGAAGGAAATGTGAATGGGCAAAGGAATGTGCAACCAATTTTGAGAAGTTGAACCACTTTCTTACAAATTCTCTAGTTCTAAATGTTATAGATCTAAATAAATAATTTGTGGTGTGTATAGATTCTTGCAAGATATGACTTAGTGGAGTCCTGATGTAGGAGGGAGAGGTGGTGCACTAGGAGTCAAGGAAACTAAAAGAGCACAAGAAGAAATATGTGACACATGATCTTGAGTTTGTAGTTATTATTCATCCCTTGTGTTATCACACATAAATTTTTAATTTTTATTGATAGGGTCACTCACCTAGGTTTCATTTTGTCACATAAGGTTGGTTCATGAAATTTATGAGAAATTAATGAAATAAGTCTTTATCCTAAGTCTAAAACATTCCATTACTCATGTCATCTGAGTCATATCTATCAAGTTCCACCTTAGGTTCACATGCATGGTTTCAAATCGATTTAATGGCCACCTGTCTGTTTTTTCATGGTTATGCAACGAATATAACTGCAAACTGGAAGATTTCGCTATGGAATCACCTGACTAGTCCGTAGCAAATATGCCAAGTTTATAACTGAATACGCTGCAGAATCATGTTTTTCTGCACCAAAACAGTGGATGATGAGTTGTCAATTTTCTAATTGTTTAGGATAAAGGTGAGTTCATATAATTTGTTATCATGGTCATCCAAGCATGAAAAAGCATAAATACCACCCATCATTACTTTTCACTCCCACATTGTCATCATGCTCTCCACATTCAAATTCAATTTTTAAAACTTATCCCTAAAGCACCTCTCTATCATATTTTTTTTTATTTTTTCATGCATCAATCCATTATCATCTCTGAGAAGCTTAGTCCCACCCCAAAAAGCTTTATTTTTAGTTTTTCTCTTTGCAGGTGTCACAGTTCAGAAGGCATCGTTGTTATAGAAGAGCATGGCTATGAAGAATAAAGTAAACAAGGGAGGCTCTTGTGTGAGATACAAACCCATGGAGCTCAAGCTACTTAATGAAGATCCTAGCTGTGTGGAAGCATTTAGAAATGTCGGATGCCTAAAATTATGTCAGAAAATCCAAGGTTTTCATGCTCAAATATCAAATGATTTTGCAATAAATTTCACAGGCATAGCTTCAAAGGCATGGGTTCTAAATTCACAGTGTCACCTGAGACCATTTATCAAGCCATAGAGATACCACGAGAGGGTGAAGAGTGATTCAAAGCCACTAAATTCAAGATGCAAAGTTGTGATGAATTTTTAGAACCAGAACACATTGGAGCTAACATGGCATCTGGGATTCTGAGGAGTTATATGAAGGAGAATTATTCCAAACTATTTTTTGTGATCCAAAATTAATTTACTTGTGAGGGGAGATTTCATACGGTGTACCTGTACCATTTTAGGCTTTTATTGCACTTTACTAGTAAGTAGTCTCTTGACCTTCCCTTCTTCTTGTTTAGGATCTTAGGAAAAATGTCTGACAAGGTTCAATCAAGGGCTGAAGGCAATGAGAAATCAATCTTCCACCATGGTTTGGTTAAACTCCCAGTGCTAGAGGAATTGAATAAATAAAAAAAAGATTGAGCTACTTTCCTTTTCCTCAGTGGTTATGAAGTTGATTCAGTGACACCCGAGAAAACCTCAAAGCCAAAAGCTACTCCATCAAATAAAAATGATAAATCTCTAATTGGGACAGAAGGTGTAAATGAAGAAAATATAGAGCATATCCTAGAAACAATGGATGTTGAAAAAAAACCTATACAAGAGGTAGAAATCCCACAACCTTCACTTAAAGGCAACAAAAAAAAGATCATTAAGCATGGCCACAAGAGGATAACCAGAATTCAAAAAAGTGAAAAAGGAAACCTTGAATAAATCCTTCAAGCTATAGATATTGAGGAGACTCCAGTAGTTAGATCTTAAGACATTAAAGGTGATAAGAACAAAAAATAAAGTCATGTTAAAAAGCTTGATTTTGCAAGAGAAGATGCAGGTTTCTTATTTTAGCCAAGGAAACCACTGACTAGGCTGCAACTTGCAAAGGGTGTCATGGCATTAAATAAGAAAACAGAGGATTCTGACAAAGGCAAGAAGCCTATCACATAAGATGTTATTGACTTGTCTCCAGCAACAGAGGAAGTCTTTGTGCAAAGGAAAGGAAAAGAGAAGATGGTGGAAAAAAATGAAGTGCAAGTACTAAAGGAGTAGTTAAGAGAGGCCGGAGAAGAGGTCATTCAGATCAAGTTATATTTATAGGAAGCCAAGGTAGAAAAAAATATGATGGAATATTTCAAAGAATAAGTAAATTACCAACTAAACCAATATGATGAATCACTAACGAATTCCAAGAAGTTGCTGAAAAGGACACTTCCTTTGAGAAGGGTAATGAAACACACCAGAAAAAGAAACTTATGGTTACAATCTGAAAGGAAGAAGCTTAAAAGCTAGGTCAAAGAGTTAGAGGATAAAATGGAAATGATACAGTCATAACTGAATAAAAGAGGACTTAAAATCAAAGTGATACATGTTCTTGGAGAGATCTGACCTTCTAATGCTAAGGAAGAGGTTCCCAAATCTTGAGGAATAGACCATATTATATTTTTGATGTTTTTCCAACACTCAGAATCAACATTTTCATATTTAAAAGTGAAACTTTGAAGAAAAGGGAAAATTTTGTGTTTTTCTTCCGATTATGCAATTTCATAATGAATCCCAGGCTTGAAGCCTAGATTTCGCTACAAAATTCCTGTAGATGAATTTTTGTCGAAAATCATAGTTTTGGGCGAAATCAATGAGGGAGAAAATTTGTATTTAGCTCATTTTGTCTAAAAAAAATCCAAACCAGAAAAGAAGGCTAAAATTTGGCATCAATATGTGAAGTGGATTTGCTACAAAACCATGCTATGAAATTGTGTTGTTTTCCGTTGTTTCTGCAGCAAGCAACATTTAGTAGCATTTTGGTGTTTTGAAGTTTCATTCCAGGTTAGCCAGCCACATGTAGGGTTTAAAGAGTATCAGTGGAACACTCTAGCATAAATTTTGTCTTCAACAAAGTTGTCTTTTGCTCTAGCTCCGCATAAAGACAATCATCAAATATCATGACATATTTTCCTTAAAAATAGGGTGATTAGTTTCTAAAGCTAGTGGGGGTATTTATGCCTTGATTATGGTTAGTGCCACTCGAGCACTTGGCTATTATTGATGTAATTATCCAGTCCTACAATTAGTGAATGTAATAAATAAGAGGAAGAGTCCTAATAGGCTTCGATGTCTAAAGTCAGTAGGTGTCTGTTTTATTTACAGGTATCTATTTTATTGTTACGTTAGGTGTCAAAACAAATGGTTCGATGATCTAGCCATGTGGGCAGATCTAATTTAAGTGACTAAAGCATAATAATAGGCAGAAATTAGAAGAGTATAGGGTTGGAGAATGTTATTTTACACTACCACTTTTGTAAATTTTCTTTTATGATTAGTAATATACAGTGACTATGTCTTTCTTCTTCACTTGAGATTATTTTGGTGTTTCAATGAGCATTATTCCTATGTATATTAACATTTTGATTTTAGTATCTTGATGTTTAATTACTCAGAATTCATGTTCTTCATGATCCGACTTCCTTTAAAAATTAAGCTATTGTATATTTATGTGTGTGTGTTGTCCTTTCATTGAAACATCTACATGCCTCAGCTTCCACAAAGAGAGTCATTGTCATATAATTTCCTAAAACTGACTCGATAAGCCCAATGGTAGTAAACCCTATACATTTTTCACCTGAAAAAAAAAATTTCATGACAATATCACAGCGTTAGCCATTTGATTTAATCTTGATTGAACAAATCATAGTTACTTTGAGAGAGCCCTCTCGGGCTAAAGAGGCTAATTTTCAGTCAAAATATGGTTTGAAAGAGTTACTCTAGGTTTTCTGGTGGAGAAACCCACCCGTACCAACTTAGTGATAGTATTTTGGTGCATATATTTGGAGCTCTGAAGACATATTTCTCAAAGTTTGTGCTCAAAAAATGATGCTGAACTCTTGGAGGTAGCAGGAGCTCAGGAGTTGACGAGGCTAGATTTATACCTTGGCGACTCCATTGTTGAAGAATTCAAAAATTCATAGCTTCATGGTGACTCCAATGGACTTATGAGGAACTTAGATGCTGCCATTATTGTTTCAAGGTATGCATGTGTGTATTTTTCAGAAATTTATGGTTTTCCAAATCGTTTTACCAAGGATGCATATTTTTTAAGGAATGGTCCAAAATTTAATGGAGAAGAGTTGAGTTTGACCTTGAAGCATATATCAAATTTTCATGACTTTACCGAGCTTCTTAGAGTCAGACATGAAGATATTTTCATCAGATTGTTCTATGATTCATTTCAAGGGAAATGTAGACAATGGATTGAAAATTTTCTTGTAAGATCTATTAAGTCATTCACAGATTTTTGGCTTATCTTTTTGGAAACATGGATGGAAAAAACAGAGTTGGTGGCAAAATCTCTTTCCATTCAAGGTTTTAAGCAATAAAATGATGATCACACTAATGAGGAAGTCGATAAAAAATTTTCGTCGGCCTTGTATTCTTACATAAAGTCATTTGAGTTCAAGAGAGAAGATAAGATTCAATTTCTGGATGAATTTTCTTAGAACATTGAGAAAGACATTGAAGTTTTAGAAGATCAAATTTAGTCCTATAGTCTTCATGGTCAAGATCAGTCTTTTGAAAAAAATTTCATGCTAAAATACAAAGAGAAGGCGGTGCTACCTTTTTCTTTCGAGATTGAGGAGGAATATCTTGTTTTTGAAAATGAGTTTGATAGCACACAACTTAAATCTTATGTTCCTAAAGAAAGCATATATAAGTTGCCTGAAAATACAAAATTTCTTGAGAATCACCAAATAAACTATGTCTTCTATGATCCCATATCTGACTACATGGAAGAGTTCTATAGTCCAACTTTTCAATTATGTTTTCACTATGAAATTCATATTCATTTTATCTTACCTTTTTCATTACGGTATATAGTTTTCTTTTGGTTTAAGAACAATCAAGCAGTTCATGTATTAGATCAACTCATTGACTGGCTTTATTGGAGGTTTCATGTCGCTTGAATCAAACATGAAGATTGTAGCTGATAGGGTAGGTAGGAGTGTGTGTGAATAAACTCAAGTATCCTAAGCATCTTTTGAGCATGTAAACATTTAGTATTTAGTTTTGATTGTAGTTGTCAATAATATTAAGCCTGAGGAGAAGGCCATAAAAGCTTGGTGAAGTCTTCATCAATTTTAGAAATTTTTGTTTTTCTTGAAGGAAGGCACTAAAACTACAAGTTCTTTGTTGTACCATAGGGGCACACCATGCCTAGTGGAGCCACTGTTATCAAACATACATTTTTATTTTTGATTGATAGGGTAACTCACCTAGGTTTCATTTTGTCTCATAAGGTTGGTTCATGAAATTGATGTGAAATTCATGACATAAGTCTTTATCCAAAGTCTAAAATATTCCATTAGTCATGTCATCTCAGTCATATCTATCAAGTTCCACCTTAGGTTCACATACATGGTTTCAAATCGAGGTAATGGCCACCCATCCGCTTTTTCACGGTTCTGCAGTGAATATAACTGCAAACTAGCAGATTTCGCTACTGAATCACCTGACTAGCCCGTAGCAAATCTACCAGGTTTATAACTGAATACGTTGTGGAGTCATGTTTTTCTGCACCAAAACAAAGAACGATGAGTTGTCAATTTTACAATGGTTTAGGATAAAGGTGAGGTCATATAATTTGTTATCATGGGCATCCAAGCATGCAAAATCGTAAATACCACCCATCATTACTTTTCACTCCCACATTTTTCATCATGCTCTCCACATTCAAATTCCATTTTTAAAACATATCCCCAAAGCACCTCTATGTCATATTTTTTTCGAGTTTTGCATGCATCAATCCATTATCATCTTTAAGAAGCTTAGTCCCACTACAATCATCTTGCTTCTCAGTTTCTCTCTTTGCAAGAGTCATATTTTAGAAGGAAGCATCATTATAAAAGAGGATGGCTATGAAGAAGAAATTAAACAAGGGAGTCTCTTGTGTGAGAGACAAACACATGGACCTGAAGCTACTCAATGAAGACCCCAATTTTTTGGAAGCATTTAGCAATTTCAGATGCTTGAAATTTTGTCAGAAACTCCAAGGTTCTCATGCCCAAATATAAAAGGATTTTGCAATAAATTTCACAGGCACAACTTCGAAGGTGGGGGTTCTAAATTTTTACAGTGTCACCTGAGACCATTTCTCAAGCCACATAGATACCAAGAGGGTTAAGAGTGGTTCAAAGCCACTAATTTCAAGATGTAGAGTTGTGATGAATTTTTAAAACCTTAACACATTGGAGTTGACATGGAATCTAGGATTCCTAGGAGTTATATGGAGGGGAATTATTCCAAACTGTTGTTTGTGGTGCATAACTACTTTACTTGTGAGGGGAGATTTCATATGGTTTACCTGTACCATTTCAGGCTTCTATTGAACTTCACTAGTAAGCAATCTCTAGACCTTCCCTTCTTCTTGTTTAGGACCTTAGGGAAAATTTATAACAAGTTTCAAGCCAGGGCTGAAGGAAGTGAGAAATCTATTAGGTCCCCATAATTTTTTAGATTGGTGAGAACAAATGAACATGGGTAACATCAGACTAGTCTTTGGAGTCCTAGGTCATAGCCTTCCTGGACTCAGAGAGGGCTCTCTCTATTTTGTGCAAAGGATGTGAACTTGTTTTCTTTTTAGGTATTGATTTTAGGCTAGTTGTTAATTTTTAGGGTTTTTTGTTTGGTTGGTTGGTTGGGAAAGTTGTTAAGTATGTTAATAGAGTGGGTAATATCAATCCATTGGGCTATGGAGTTTGCAAAAGTCTTGAAATGTGTAAAAATGAGTCAAGGATAGTTGAAAGGGAAAGTTGGCAAGATCAAATGGATATAATTAGGTCAAGGGAGAGTGAAGTAACATGGAGTTGTGAATATAGTGAGTTAAATGGGAAATCAAGGATCCTTTAACAAACCAATAAACAAGAAAAATCTTCTAAGATGATAACATAATGAAATCTTGAAGAACAGTTAGGCTAAGCAAGTCTTAAAAGAAATAGTTAAGCAAGCTAAGAGAGTAGTGAAGGATTATCAAAAATTTACTTGAAAACAAATAGCATTATAACATAACATAACAGTAACACTAAAGAGAATTTAAGGATTTATTTAGCAAAACTTTGAGGAAGAAAACATGGAGTTTAAGAAAGAAAGCATAAGTAGGGTACCAAGAAGGTAAATCCTATTCTCTATTTCTGTTCTATAACTAAATGAACCATAAACACAGTGAATAACTAAAGAAAAAAAACATAAATATGGAATAAATCACCATTTGAACAAGCTTAATGAACCCTAAGAGTGAGCTTGATCCATAGAAGCACTTTCCAACACCATCACAAGGTACCAAAAACTAGTTTCACCAATAAACTCCAAGTCTATTTCATAGCATGCTCAGCCAATATCCAACATATAAAATGAAAACTCCATGCTCTATTTATCATGCATTGGAGGACTAAACCCTAATTAATTCTCTAGAATCCTATTATTTAATCATAAATGTCACTTTTGTCCTTGAGATCTTGCAAGGCCCAAGGCACAAAATATATTTTCGGGCATTTTTGTCAAAAAACTTGACATTTGGGCTCTGATAAGCCTCCAAAAACTTTCCAATCATACTTAGTTGAATTTTTCTCTGTCAGGGTGCAGCACTGAGTTTTAGGATGCATTTCCATGCCAAGGGCACAACACATGAGCAAGAAACCTGGGTCAACTTGCAGCAAGGTTTTGAAGGCCTTCCCGAAGTCAGAATGGGATCCGTGATGGTTCTTTGGAAAGCATGTTAAGTATAATTTCTAAAAATACCATTGGTTTTCTAATTGGACCCCTGTAACCTATTAAAAAATAAAAACTCTAAATACTGGTAAAGGCGTAGCACATGTCCTGAAAACTAGGCAGAAAGGTGAAAATTACGGTGTTTTTCACCCTTTTGGAGGACCAAAACAACTCCAATTGACCCAAAAATTGGTGTGAATGCTATAATTGAGCAGAGGATTCCAAAAATGCAAGCCTTACCTCCTGAGGATTCCCTGATAAAAATCGTAGCACCAAGGGTGCTACCCCCTTGGTCCTCCAAATCAGCAAAAATCCAAAATTTCCAAAAAGTTACCAAAATTTGCATTTATCTTCATTGTTATGTCTGGGATGATTGCAAGGGATGGATCACCCATTTTTCTAAGTTTTTCTTTGTCTTTAGCCCTTGGTTCCATGATGTATTTATAGGTCTTATTCCTCTTGCTGATGTTTGCTTTGGTACCTTTAGATTCATTGTCTTTACTTCTACAGTGCTTTCTGCAATGCTCTCATCACCACTGCTAGGTGCTTCATCATGTTTTCCATTTTGACTGTCATTATCAGTGATATCCATGCTGTCTTTATGGATTTCATGGCTGTTTTCCTCATTGGCATCACCACTATCATGGGCCTCGCTGTGTTCAATATCATCTCTGTTATCCTTGCTATTTTGATCAATGTCAACATCATCCTCATCATGCTCATTATCTCCATTGATATCATGATCATCATGATTGATGCTCTCCCATTCATCTGTACTACTCTCTGCACCATCATCTTTCCTTTACTGTCTTTATCTCTATCGTGAGCCTCAATGCTCCTTTGACCTACTGTCATTATGCTTTTCTTCTTCATTTACCTTTGTACTAGCATCTCTATTGTCTTATGCATTGCTAGTTGCCTCATCACACTCTGTCTTATTGATATCTGCCTCTTCATTCCACTGATGTTGCTATTGTTAGGAAAGAGGGCATGTGATGTCACCCTATTTTGAAAAAAACCCTAGGACTTGCACAAAACCCCTTGACTGTGCTTAGAAGACCCTTGGCAGTGATTTGCCAGTGATTAGAGGTGATTTGGAGAGTTTTTAGGGCTTAGAAGGTTTTCTGATAAAAGGTGCAATTCTTGCCCAAGTTTTTGGGTCGGCCTGCACGTGGAGTCGGGAAACTGAATGTGCAATGTCGTGTAGGTTTGAACGTGTAACACTGTGCAGGGCTAAACGCGCAGCACCGTGCAGGGCTAAATGCGCAGTGTCGTGCAAGGCTGAATGCGTAGCTCCGTGAAGGGCTATCGGGCCTTTTGGTTTGGGGTGCACGGCCAAAAGTGCAATGAATGAACATGGCGTCAGGTTGGGTGAGGGAGTTAGGCCTTTGTGAATGTGCAGCATGGCTGGGTGAACGCGCATCACAGACGGGCAAGGCTGCACGGGAATTTGAACGGGCGCCAGGCAATACTGCACCAGACTGTCAGGGGCTAGGTGAATGTGGAGTGCCCACCTATAGCCGTGGAGCACAGTGTAGAAAATACACAGGAAAAAATTCTAGGCATGTAGCACATGTCTCCAAATGGGCAGCACCGGGCAGACTTGCCCAATTTCACTCAAAAACTTGAAATTCCTTCCCTCCTTGATATTTTTAACTTATTGCAAGGAATCAATAACCCTTTTCAAGTGTTGAATGGGCCTTCATGGACTTTATGGGTTTTATTTAAACTTTTGAAAGTCCCCCCTCCCTAATGTTTAAGCCTTTTCATCACTTTCACTGATATATCTTCAGACCTTTGCTTGCAGGTGAGTTGGAATTATGAAATTTTCTTCTCTTATGATCATGGAGACTTGACCCCTTTATTTGACATAGCATAAAAATTTTATATGACTGAAATGATAACTTTTATCTTCTTGTTGCTCCTTGAAGGATGACTTTTGACAATATTAGGGAAGGCTTTTACCTCCTGTGGCCATTTCTGATTTTGTAGGTGCCATAAGTCATAATTTAAACCTTGCTTACTGATACTATTTACCTCCTTTATCTATATATATTTCTTCATTCTTGTCTTTGTATGTCATCTTCAAGTTTTTTTGTTGCATTTGATCACTTCTTGGCACACTGCTGGACTGCTAAGTGTAAAACCCTAGTTCCTCTTAGAGCCAAGTGCTTCCTGTCTTCTTTGCTGCAATATGTTCTTCGTTAGGGACAAACCACTTACCTCATCAATTTTAAAATATTTTTGGAGGACCCTCAGCAATGGTTTGAAAGCTTTTGAGGTGATTTGAGTTGTTAGAGGGCTTAGAAGCTTTTCCTGTCCAAAGGCGTAGTGCCAGTTTCTAAAGGCGTACCGCCTTTTGGAAGAGGGAATTTGGAGGCCTTCCCAGTGTCCACATTGAGACCATGATAGCTATTTGGAAAGAGTATCATGTCTACTTTCCAAATATATATTTTTTTCTCTAATTGGAGTTTATTTGACATGTCACAATTTGATTCCCCCAAGACAGGTCAAAACGTGTGGAATGATGGTGCAGAAATGAAGAGTGCTGGTGCAAACAACTTTTGGATGCGTTTATAAACTAAAAATTGAGTTCATGATAGCTCATTCGAAATATCTTCCATTCTAGTTTTCTTTTGACCCATCAAGCAAGTCATTTGGACACTCCAGATATGAGAAAACCTGATTTTCTGAAAGTCACTCCAGAAGTGCAGCAATTCTCCCGTGACACCTGTAGTTTTGGTATTGGTCCCAAACCATGATACCTGTGTAAATAAGGAAGGTTATTTTTCTTATTGGACCTATTATGGAAAAAATCATCTCTCACTTTTGTCAAATTCATCTTTGTTTGGTCAGAAACATAGTTTGAAGCAAATTTAGCCCCACGGGGCTTCACTAAGTGAACCTCTAACATATCACGTGCGATCTTAGCATATTAAACAATACCCTTATTTTGAGTACATATTGGAAAATACATATAAAAATAACATTATTTAACCCCCTACAAATATAAATCCAATACACCTTCCAATTTAAATACCTTCCAATTTAAAAGCCCTACTTTCACTATATGTTGTAGGTACCCATTTTTTGCATTAATATTATTTATACCCCTTTATATTTTTTCATTAACTTTGAGCTTCATTTGTTATACCTGCTAATATAAAAACCCTTTACCCCCTATATATGCCCCAATATATTATGCCATTTTTTCCTCAATATAAATCCCTCAATGTGAACCCACGTGGTATGGTATTGCTCCACAACGATGCGACCCCTATGGTGGCCCTAGGTGTGGCAAATGATTTGTCATTCGGAATGAATTCTTGGAAAATGATGGCGGCATGATTTTTATGAGTTGGTATGGCTTTATTATTTCTGATATGACCTATCATATGGATCCTTTTCTCATATTACTCTTTTCCATAGAAAACCTCAGCTTAGTTTGAAGGGGAAATTAGGGTTTGGTGTAGGCAAAACAGGGGATTTAGGACTACCTTGTAGAGGGAAGCGAATGAAGGGGTTAAGGGTTGTCTAAATTCTTGGGGAAATTTTGGGGGATAGGGATAGATTTTAGGGATTAGGGGAAGTTGTAATTTCAAGGATTGAGTGAGGGGAAGGGGTCCAAAAGCGAAAAACACAGGCCTAGTCTTGAAAAGTGTCAAATTGTAGCAATAGGCTAGGTTTTGTAGAAAAATGATGAGTTTGAGGGATAAGAGTGATGGGAAGTGTTTATGAACGTATATTAAGGATAGGGGAAGGTGTAATAACATTAGGATACAAGCCTAGTTGATGATTTAACCATGAAAGTACTGAAACCAAGAAGAATGCCCTCAAAAACACTAGTACATTATAGATAGTGACATCATAGTGGAGGACTAATTCCCCCTTGGTAAACGAGTGAGGGGTGATGTGGCAGCCAAATGAAACTTTAACCCTTTTCTTATGGGCCTCGTTATGCTGCAGCGACTGTCGTCGATTTTCGTTGACATGCCCTAGTTGTACTAGGCACTGCACCAGAGGCTGAGTGTCATTAAGGAGTTCGATGGAAGCATGTAAATAATGGATCTTGTGGAAATCAATGTGTTAACACTGGAAAATTGTACAACAGAAGATGGCATTAATTAATGTAAAGCCTAAGGATTTACAGGGCAGGAACACATTATGGAATCAAGAAGTATTTAAAATCTCTAAGGTTTTGAGAAAATCAGATTTGAACTAGTCTTAAATGTTGAATTGTGCGCTTAATCCTTCGAGAAGAGCGCATTTTTTGCACCTTTTTGCCCGATAAGTGCGCATTCCTGGAAATGGAAAAATGTTAATTTCCAGGACCACACAAAGCAAAGGACAATTACTCCTTTTATGAAGCCGCCTAAGAACAGCCACCAACACCTCCTTAGACATTATGTGAGCACACAAAGGAATATATGGAGCACACAACGAAATCATACCTCTCCCTTGGGTCACCATCCATCATGTACCAAGGGAGGGAAAGAGGATTTGAAACTCCCCTATATAGTGCCACCAAGAGATGAAGAAATGGTGATCACATTGTTATGCTGGTCAACGTTACCCAAGCAACACCAGCAGTGTGTGACCCAGAGTTGGAGCTGAAGAGGACTCGATCATTGGCCACCCAAAAATCCTAGTCCACCACAGCAGAGAGAGAGAGGGATACTGCATCAGAGGCAGATCTTGGAAGGCAACATCCTTGCATCGGGACCTAGAGCCATTTCCTAGGGGCCCTTTGGCAAGTGGGTAAAATTTCTTCTCCATTTCAAACGTTTAATAAGAAGAGGCCTTTGAGCCATCGTTATTATTATTATAATTTTGACTCTCTTTAATAGCTTATGTATATTTGTGTTTTAGTTTCAGTTTAACTTGAGCATACTTTTGCATACTTTTTCAGGCTAAATTGTGTGCTTTTGAGCTCCACCACTTTCTGCCTATTACCAATAGTTTAAAGAGTATACCATACTCTTTAAACTGGTGAAATTTCATACACCCGTGTGACTAATCCACCACAACAGTTGTCATATATCTAGGCAAAAAAATTCTGATACTTCTTAAACAAGTTGATGAACGACTATCTTCCCTTAGGCATTCACTTTGTACCAATATTGAAAAATTTTGGATCAGTTTCTATTCTGAGGTTCACCTACTCATGTGATAAGATGGAGCTTTGCACTTTGGTGTTAGGTGTCCCTTGGAATTGGCTCTACAAATCAAATAACTTCTCGAGCAAAAAAACCCCTTTAGGCATGGGGCTGCCTTTGTGTTTATTTGCTTCCATTTTCAAAGCCAACTCCTGTTCCTCTTCTTCTATAACTACATTCTTGAACATATCCACATTCAACATGAAGTCCAACACCTGTTTATCATCATTGAAAATGCACAAATTAGTCACATTGTTAGGCACTACAGGTTTATATACAATTTCAATAGAAAAATTGTCCCTTAATAAGGTAAGCCTAGAAAAAACATTGGCTAGAGTATCATTCACAACATTAGTCATCCTAGGGACTGAATTGATGTCAAAAGCGTCAAAATAAGTAATAAAATTCCATAAATCTTGCTAATATCCCTTTAAATGTGGTGATAGACAGTGGATGCTGTTGCGTACCTATCTGGTAATGATTTTAGAGTCACTAATTACCTTCAAGCATCAAACTTTGAGATCAATCTCTTTCTTGAGCCCAAATATTAGTGCTTCATATTTGGTAGTATTTTTGATCCATTAGAAATCTAACCAGAAAGAAATCAGAAATGCCGGAAGAACTAGGAATATGCTTCTTAGAAGCCGCATTTGGGTGCTACCAGACCGTCTAATCACACATCGCTCCAAACACTCAAGTGGATTTTCTCCCTTGTCCCCCACCTAACACTATTAGGCAAGATGTTATGTTTGAAACTATTGAGATACATTCCATGTATATAAATGCATGCAACCTGGAAGTATCCCAGAGCGAGATTTGGACCCTATACTATGACGGTTCTAAAACCCATGAAGAAGACAAAACTGGTTGTAACTATGCAGTGCACGAGGGAGTAACTGCAGCTAGAAAATAGAAATACATATTGTTATCACTCTCAAATTTTCTAATTTTTTTGATAGGGTCATCATAAGCTTCACCTTTTTTGATTAGGTTAGATCATTCATTTGATGAGAAATTCACTGAATCATGTTTATTATAGGTCATAAAAACTTCATTAGTCTTGTCATTAGGGTCATATCCACAATAATCCACCTTGGGTTCACTTGCATAGTCATAAAATTTAAAAAAAGAGCCACTTGTCTAGTTTTTCACAGTTTTGTAGTGAATACAGTGCAAAATAGGCAGATTTCGCTACGAAACTACTTGACAATTTCGTAGCGAATATGAGGATTTCTCTATTTTATGACTTTTTGAGCAGTCAGCTTCAAGGGCCGTTTTTTGGAAAAGAAAGAATAATTCTAAGAAAATGAGAGAGGATATTTTTAGAAACATATCATATAACATTAACCTCTTTCACTTTTCTCAACGGTTCTACAAATTGAGATATCCAATCATGTCTTCCGGCTCTATTTTTAGAATGCGTTTTTTTCTTGTTTGATACATGTTTTTCAAATACAGTTCCCGGACACTTGGAGATGTTTTTCAAAAAAAAAAAGAGAGGTTTTTATTTAGAATTAAGTGGCCTAAAAAAATCTCCTTCCGTTTTACAACAACTATCAAGAATATGGACATAGTAACTCATATTTGAACCCTATTTGTTCAGAAAAAACATTGTCATTTTATTGGTAAATAAACTTGCTAAAGGTGAAACAGATGCTTTTTGAAGAGGTTAAGAGGAATTTTGAACCAATTTTTCCTTATCATCCTTCATAATATCAATTTTCAGACCTAATTTTGAAATTTTGAGGAAAAAAGAGAATTTTGATTTTTTTACACTTTAGGTGTTTCTGCGGCGTGTCATAGGCTTGAAGCCCAGTTTTCGCTGCAGAATTTATGAAGATGAATTTTTGAAAAAAAGGGTGATTAAAATTGAAATTAAATCTTGGGAAAAATTTTCATTATCTCTTTAAACATATCAAATATATCCATGAAAGAAAATATATCTAAGAGGTGGTAGAGATCAGTAAATTAAATTTGCTACCAAAAGTCGCTATGAAACTGCCTTGTTTTCCCTTGTTTTGGTGGCGAGTTCAATATTGAAGGAATTTTTTCTTGACGTGGTGAATTCAAGGTCATCCAATAAAATGTGCAGGTAAAATATGGTCAGGAAGATATTCTCATACAATTTTGGCAAAAGTGTTTAAAACAGAGGCGCTACAAAATTTCTGTACATGACTGTTTTAGTAGTCAACTTAAAGTTTGATTTCTAACCAAATTAAAATGGATTTTGGAAATATGAAAGAATTTTTTCTTCAGCACAGTGTCGTATACAAAAAAATCTCTCCGTTTCTACAAATCCATCCGGGTTTGGAATTTATACACTTGTCTTTGAAGCCTATTTTTCAGAATTTTCACTAACCAGATTTATGAAAAAATTGTAAAATTCGACTTGGAGGAGGTCCAACTCAACATCCACGTGGCATAATGACACATCAGCACTCTATTACACTCCTAAAATTAGTTTTTTTCAGTTTATAATGGTTATTAAATGAATTTTTTGAACTATTTAATGGAATACGAATCCTTTTTGTATTCAAACTCTGCAAAAGAGAAATATCCATAGGAAGTCTCCAAGAGATGTAATCATATTTGAAATAGGTCTCTGAGGTGGGAATTTGACGTGATAAAGGTTGAAAATCATTTTTATGAGTCCTCACTCTATAAATGAGAGAGTTTTAGATTTAGAAAGGGTTGGGAGATGATTACTTGACACTACAACTGTTGTAATTTTTAATCAAAAATATACAGTTGCAACATGCCTATTTCAGACATGAGATTCTTCTATGTATTCTTATGTAAGTTTTTTATATCAACCTTTTAATTTATCTCCAGTGTTATAGTTGTATAATCACTTGGAATTCATGATTACATGCTCCAAATTCCTTTATACACCTAGTCTGTCTTTTTGTCATGTTTTATTAGTTTGCTTATGTATATTCGCTTGGAATTCATGGTGACATGCTCCAACTTCATGTATACATATAGTTTGTTGTGTTTTCCTTCATGTGTGGTTTAATAAGAATAAAATTGCCTCAGCTTCCATGAGATAAGTTGGCTTGTGACTTAGTTTTCATATTGACTCCATAAGCCCAATGGTAGTAAACCCTTTACATCTTTCTCTTACACAACATTTTGTCACTGTCCCTGCAATCCCCATATCGCCCATTAGAGGGTAATTTTTGTTATCAAAAAGTAGTGTCATGCCTTGAAAATACCATCATTTAATCCCTTGCCATGAGGTAAACATTCCCTCTGTTGACCATTTCCTGAGTAGACCACTAAAAACACCTATTTTTGCCTTGGCGTGAGTAGCCAGTTACACTCCTGCGCCGAGTTGGAAAATTAGCACTGAGCCTGTGCCAGTTGGTGCCCTGTCCCAGTTAAGCACCCACACCAAGCTTTTTATGGAATGTTTTTTAAAAATATAGGCATATTTTTTATTCCAACCACCTCGAGGATGAGTCATTGAGAGTGGTTTAACTGAAACAACCACGGACTCCCTCCTTTAGTTAGTAGTTTCCACCTCCCTTGGCACTCTCCTAGAGGATAGGACTCTCTCCCACCTTTGTAGGGATCCCAACCTCCTCCTCTCCTCTATAAATATAGCCATCTTCCATTGATGTGATAGTTGAATAGATAGATGAAAAATTTAGCATAGAGAAGAAGCAATCATAGATTTAGGAGAATAGTGCCAAGTGTGATTTTTTGTGTGCGTTGAGAACATAGTGAGACCTTGGACCTTTTTGTGTGAGGATGTTGCAAACATGCTTGGATACAGACTTGCCGAAAGAGAGCCTCAACATCAAGGCTTGGTTGTAAACTCCCCTTGTCTTTATCATAATAAAATGCATCTGATTTTTATCTTCCACTCTTGTTTACATTTATAATGAGATTTCTATCATTCCTTGATCAGTTAGATAGTTTGTAATTGTTTTATGTTCATCGTGGTTTTACACTTATCGTGGTGTCTTGATAGTCTGTACAGGTAATCAAACATTGGTAGCAGCGTGTATCAAGCTTGAGAAGAGTGACGGATCAAGAAGCTTTGATGGAAGATGACAACATAGCATCAGAATAAGTTAGGTCATCTTCCTTGCTCTAAATTTCATTTACAATCTAGGAAGGTAGATGTTAGTATGTTCCCATAGTTGCTAGACCCACCCTAGGGCTAGAGGGATCGCCTTTGTCCACAGAGGGGATTTACCTGGAAAACAAATTGGCGACTCCACTGGGGAGTTTCCTTTGATTTTGTCACTCTTTGAGGTCTTAGTCAGTCGACGGATTTAGTCGAACGACCATTTCCCTGTTTGTTCATATGTTTTTCATCAAGTAAGATCTTTTAGTTTTTTCTTGAAGTGGTGAGTCTAGTCTTGGTTGGGAAAAATTCTTTGTTTTTTCTTGTTCAAGCATTGGTGCTTTTATTTTTATGACAATAGCACCGATTGGTGCTATTTTTCAGTTAGCAACCCGTGCCAATTGGCCATTGGTGCTAGTTTTCAGTGAGCAATTCGCACCAGTTGGCGCTAGTTTCACCCACAAAAGTTGTGCCAATTTCAAGGTGTATGAAAAATTGATATTTTTTCCCTAAATCCTTCACCAGTGTGTCTTTCCCTTCTGGTATTTTTCTCTGTATGATTTACACATTCTCTCCTTTACTTTTTTACTTGTGAGCATAGATTACATTTCTCACTTTTCAGTTGAAAAGTCTTCTTTCTATGGTTGCTTGATGTAAAAGGGAATGAATGCCTTGTTTTGAGCTCATGCTTTGGAAGTAATTTTTGTGCTTGACCTCATATGTCTTGTAGCATTTTGAGGAATTTCGTTACAAATTGTTTAAAAAAATGATTACATTATTAGTGTTGGTTTGCATCCCTTTTTCATTCATCCTTCCATTAAGGAAAGTTGCATTCATTTAGTTTTTTTCTCGGAGTTTGCTTTTCGTTAAAATGAATTAGATCACATTGCATTGAAAATTATTTTTTGAGATTTATCATTGAACTTAGGTTAAATTGTTTAATGATTTAAAGCTAAAAATCGCATTGAGTGCATTCTCTTTCATTAAAAGCATTCATTAAGTAGATTCTTATTTCATCGAAAAATGCATTGATTGCATTCTTATTCTTTCAAATGAAAAAGAAAATTGTGCATAGATTACAATTGCATAGTTTTCAAAAAAGAGGATTTTGCATAGATTACATTACATAATTTGCATCGTTGATTGTTTTAGATTACTTTTGGATAGTGAAAGTCATCTAGTTTGGAAAAATTTCATTTGTAGTGTTGTTTGTTGCATCATTGTTTGAAACTCTTCCCTTAACTAGATAGAATTCATCAATTTGAAAGATTTCTTTCCTCATATAGCTGCATACAGAAGATTGTCATATGACATGCGATAGGAGCTTGAAACCGAGACATAATTCAAGATCAAATTTAAAATTTATTTAGTTAACCTAAGGAAGCATTGAAACCTAACGAAACTTTTTTAGTGGTCTAGGCTAGAGACGTGTTCTGGCGTCTTAAAACCTAGTAGCTGTCGTTCGCCATTTGGCTTTAGAAAGTGCTATTACATACTTGTGCTCCCCGTACCATCGAGTATATAAAGGGATACCCTTCTAGGTTGTAATCCTTTTATCCATAGGAATTTGAGTCTGTCATCTTGTAACCGTGATACACCGAACACAGCATTTGGGGAGACTACCTGCACATACAGAAAGTCCTTGGTCATTTCTCTTTCATTTGATCACCAAGGTGTATATGGCAGTTCACAGAAACTGGGTATAACCTCTTGCTTAGAATACCTGAGTAGTCGTTTCGATCTTTTCGTGACTCTTTAAATAAGTGAAAATATCATGGAGCACTTGTCCTTTCATGCCCGTTCAACCTGAAAGTGATAGAGTCACGTTTTGCCCGTTTCTCGACTCTTAAAATATGAAACGACAGAGTTTTGTTTCAATGTTTTAAAATTTAACTGTCCACGAAATATTCATGGTTAAAGTCTTCGTGCTTAGTGTGTTGTTTTAAGGTTTTTTCTTATGGCAACGTTTCCAGAGTTCACTAACCAAGGAATCCCCTCCGAGGGGAATCCTGTTCCTTTTCCTACTTTTGGAAATGTTGGTGCTCCCTATATGGCAACGTTTTCCCTGCCTGGGTTGACTGTTGGGTTGACTGTGTGGTTATTCTCAACCTCGGTGGTCCCGAGTGCTCAAACCTCTGTTCGACCATCTCCTCTGCCTGAACAACATCATGTTGATTCTAAGGTGGACCTCTCCCCTTCTTTGTCTATTTCTTCGTCCTCTTATTCTACTTCTACTGGTGAAATTCTAGATTCCAGTACCTAGGTGGCTAAGAAGAAGAAGAAGAAGAAGAAAAAGAAGAAGAAGTCTGATAAGCGAGAGGAAAATGCTGCAGCTGTTGTGCCTGAGACACCTTGTATCAATAAACCATCCAACCTTCCATGAAAAGTAAAATTCCCTTGCATGCTGTGCAAAGGTGACCATCTTCTTCGAGACTGCCCTGGCATTCCCAAGGTACTTGAAGTATGGTCAGACGGTCATCCACCGTTGCCTTTGGCTTCTAGAAGTCATATTGGTGACACATCTTTGACTAGTACTGATAAGACTCGTAAGAAACAGGGTAAGATCATGAATCCCTGTAAGTTGTGTGAAGGACATCATCCCATTCACCTTTGTCCATACATGGATGAAGCCATGAGAGTGTTGGACAACCTTGCTGTTTCTGCACCCTACCTTCTGGCTGGTTACCAGAAGCTTTCTTCGATTCCTCTGTTAGTTGATTCAATTATCGGTCAAGATTCATCTTCAATCGATCCCGCTTCCTCAGAAATTCAAATTCAAGAATCCATTCCCGACCAACCATTAGATGTGAAATCGGTCGACTTGATCGTGCCTCTGGTTTATCAGGTCTTTTCTATTGAGAGTGGATCTCATCGCCCTCACGTTCCTCTTGTTTCTTCAAATTCCTCGGACTTGGAGAATGATCCCCCTATCCCTGAGACTTGAGAAGTTTCTCTTCCTGCTCCCATGATGGAGGTCCAGGAGGATGCTCCTCTTGCTCCGATAACACCAGGGGATGACCATCTCAGTTCAATGGTACCCCCTCAAAGTAGTTTGATCACTTCCTTCGATTGGAGTCAATTTAAAATATACCGCCTTCCTTCTTATATGCCTTTTGAGATCATGGTACAGACCTTTGATGTGGTCGTACCCATCACCATTATAGATGAAGGCACATCTGTTAGCATTCTTTCTTCCACTACTAGGAAATATTTTGGTTCTCCACCGCCTGTGCCTGTTGCGCAGAATCTGTTGGAATTCAACAGAGGAACCAGTCAACCGTTAGGGATCCTTTCGAAGTTGCCTATTACTTTGGGAGAAAAAATTGTCTATATAGACGTGATGGTGGTCCAAGGCCCTTTGGATTTCAATCTACTCCTGGGGCGTGATTATGCTTATTCCATGGGCACGCTTGTCTCTTCCCTCTTTCATGTGATTTGTTTTCCACATGAAGGTCAGATCGTGACCATTGATGAGCTTTCATTCTTTGGTCCTGACATGAAATCTGGTCCACCATCGTCCCTTCTGGGTCTTTATCCATCAGTTGTATCTTCCCCACCGTAGGTTAATTATGTGGCTACCTATCCCATGCCCACATTTAGTGATAGTGTCGTTGTGCATCGTGTGCTGGGGGCATTGGGTCTTTATTTCTGAGATTTTGTTCTCCCATCAGATGAGAACCTCCTGGAAGCCATGAGTTCTTATTCAACATGATGAGGTCGTCAGAGCACAATTCATTTTCTTGTGTTAAAAAATGAAACAAATTCCTCGGAGCAGAGTTCGTTTTTCTTATGTCCAGCTCCTCAAAAAATGAAACAAGGTGTCTCGAGGATAGTTTGTCTTCTATGTCAACCTCGCTAAAAAATGAATTAGCTCATGAGGATAGTTCTTTTAATGTGTCAACCTCGTTAAAACAATGAAACACATTCCTGTTCAATTCAAGTCTTTGATTAGATCTCGTAAAATCCCAGTCTAGTCTTTCTTTTGATCTCGTAACTGAACCTTCCCTCCCTCCATCTGTTTACTCAGGTGCATGGACTGAAGCTTGGGGGGCATGTACCTCGAGTTGAGTCACCATGCTGGGGGCATGGAAACATTTCAAGCATATTTTCTTTCCATTTCAAGCTTGTGTAAAAATGAAACCGGTTTCAAGCATAGTTTATCTTTGTTTCAAGCTTGTGTAAAAATGAAACCAACTTCAAGTAGAGTTCAAGCATAGTCTATATTTGTTTCAAGCTTGTGTAAAAATGAAACCATTCCCATTTTACCTCTCGTGATTGCCATTTTATCAGCCTGTTTTTCTAGATGAACCTCGGTTTTCTCATTCCATTGTCCCTATTTGCTTGGCTGATCAAATGCCTTCACTTGGTTGTTTTACGCATTCCTGAGGAACCACTGCAATGAGTGGTATTTTTAGCTAGCCTCTTGACCTTTACCTGTTTTGAGCAGTTCCACCATTACCAGAACTAGTAGCTACCCTTAATACCACTCATTCCTCTAGGAGGAGTCATCTTTCAGCTCTTTTCTGACTCTCGAAAATTGAAAAGGTTGCCGAGACTCTTGTCGTTTTGAACTCATTAAATGGCTGTGAAATGATATCCACCCAATATACGTTTAACCCTTTTTTCGGGCTGGGATGGATTATTTATGAAAAAGGAATACCTTAGCCTATCGCAAATAATAGGTTCTATCAGATGTTATTTTCTACCTTTTCGGATCTGAGGGACTATTTACGAAAAGGGACCTGCTGGAATTTTCTTTTCCGCCTCTTTTCAAACTCTCTAAACATGAAAAGATGCCGAGTTCTCCCTTTTTTAGACTCGTTAAATCCTGATGACATTGGAAATCATCACCATGACGTTACTTGAGTTCTTCCTTCCTAGGGCTCGTAAAATGTACTAGGCTGGATTTTTCTGAAGGAAAAATTTATGTGACAAGCATATGCTATCCTCTTCAAGCTTGTGTATAAATAAAGAGGTACTTTCCAGAAATGGTGGGGAAAAATGGAAGTTATTCATTAGTTGTGTCGGCAGTATGTCACTCTTGAACATGAAACTTATTTGTAGTTCGTGTTGGTTTGGGATATCTTCATTCTATCACTTTGCCTCCACGGGTTTGGGAAATCCGTTTGCCTCTCATTCGATTACCGATTTGGTCAACATGATCTCTGATCCTATTTTAGTCAAATGGTGCCAAATTATACATTCATGTCACCGATATGTTCAAGAGAAAATCCTTCTGCAGTTTGTAAATTCTCTGATCCTCTGTTTCATTCTTGATTCAAACTCACATTATCTTCTTTGTTTCGTGTCAATGATGTGGGATTCATTATGACCCTCCTTCGACGGATCACTTCCTGTCGACTTCAGCTCATTATCAGGGAAGTTGATCTAGAGACTCTTTTCTGGTACCTTAGAGCTTGCATGCCCTAATGGCAAGTTCTTTGCATTCAACGAAAGGTTCACATCATTGGCCTTCGATCGGGTGATTTCACGGGTGTTCGACTTCAGCTCACTATTCACATTATGTGAATTGTACTAGTAGTACCTTGAGTTCCATTGAAATTATTGGTGGTTTCTCTTGCACTTGTTAATGGTTCACATCATTGACCGGTAATCAAGTGATTTTCTAGCATGTTCAACTTCAACACATCTATTCACATGTTGGAATTTGTACTTTGATCGGGTGGTGTTGGAGTGCAAGACCATGGGCTTTGATTACAAAAGTCCAGGTTGCGAGGAGTGATGAGTCATTCATGATTATATACATGATTCTTTAGATGGATGGTTGTGACCATACTGTGGGTTCTCTTGTTTTGATCCTCTCTATATGGATGGTTGCGCCCATACCGTGGATCTATTTCATATGATCTCTTCATTCGGATGGCTGCGTCCATGCTGAGGATCCATGCACATGATCCTCTTCTTGAGGGATAGCTATGCCTATACCATGGATTCCTGTAGAGATTTTATTTATGTATATGTATATATGCTTGATTTTCAGGTCTCCCGACAGCAGCGTCTAGTTCCTTACACGTACTTGTAAAGCATTTCACCCCTCACTCATGTTCAAACTTCATACTTTAGGGGGCATCTATTAAACAACATTTTGTCACTGTCCCTGCAATCCCCATCTCACCCATTCGAGGGTAATTTCTGTGGTCAATAAGCAGTGTCATGTTTTGCAAATACCATCATTGCAACACTTTCCATGAGGACAACATTCCCTCTATTGACCATTTCCTGAGCAGACCACTAAAAGCACTTGTTTTTGCCTTAGCGCGAGTAGCCAGTTACACTCCCGCACCGAGCTGGAAAATTAACACTGAGCCCGCACCAGTTGGTTCCCTGTCCCAGTTAAGCACCCGCGCCAAGCTATTTATGGAATGTTTTTTAAAAATAGAGGTGTAGGTTTTATTCCAACCACCTCGAGGATGAGTCATTGGGAGTGGTTGAACTGAAGCAACCACAGACTCCCTCCTTTAGTTAGTAGTTTCCACCTCCCTTGGGACTCTCCTAAAGGATAGTACCCTCTCCCACCTTTCTATGGATCCCAACCTCCTCCTCTCCTCTATAAATATAGCCATCTTCCATTGATGTGCTAGTTGAACAGATAGATGAAAAATTTAGCATAGAGAAGAAGCAATCATAGCTTCAGGGGAATAATGTAGAGTGTGATTGTTTGTGTGTGTTGAGAACATAGTGAGATCCTATACCTTTGTGTGTGAGGGTGTTGCAAACGTTCTTGGATACGGACCTGCCGAAGGAGAGCCTAAACATCAAGGCTTGGTTGTAAACTCCCCTTGTATTTATCATAATAAAATGCATCTGATGTTTATCTTCCACTCTTGTTTACATTTATAATGAGATTTATAGCATTCCTTGATCAGTTAGATAGGTTTTAATTGTTTTATGTTCGTCGTGGTTTTACACTTGTCATGGTGTCTTGATAGTCTGTACAGGTAATCAAATGTTGGTAGCATCGTGTATCGAGCTTGAGAAGAGTGAAAAATCAAGAAGCTTTGACAGAATATGACAACATAGCATCAGAACAAGGCAGGTCATCTTCCTTGCTCTGAATTTCATTTACAATCTAGGAAGGTAGATGTTAGTATGTTTCTATAGATGCTAGACCCACCCTAGGGCTAAAGGGATCACCTCTATCCGTAGAGGGGATTTACCTGGAAAACACTTTCACCTACACAAAAACAACATATTTAATCCAATTCGGAGTTAGCCATATTCTTTTAAGATTACTCATTGAATATCCTTTATCCTTTTGAGAGAGCCCCCTCAGACTAGAAAGGATAATTTCCAGTTACAATTTTGTTTGAAATATTTACTCCAACTTGACCATTGAAGCAGCCCAACATGACACATTTTGGTGATAACATTTTGGCACCGTTGCTGGGGACAGAAGGTGTAAATTTTCCTTGGGAATAATGACAAAGTTTCAGTTCTAAGGTCTGAGAGCAGGAAACACTTAGGCACATATTGGTTGTATTTCCACTCTGGCGACTCCACACATTAAATAATCAATTTGAAGGTGACTCCACTGCTTGAAGATCAGTATCTTGATGAAGTTTCAAGATGAGTTACATTGCAAGAATAAATGCCACGCATTCCCCTATGAATCAGTCTCACATCCCTAGTTTTCCAAATCCTATGCCAAAATTTGATTGGTTAACTGATCTTCCCATATTTAAATATGAAAATAAAGACAATGTTGCTCTTCACTTGGTTAGATTCCATATGCATGTACGCAGACTTATGGTTTAGTTCCCTGAGGATTGTCTCATGAAGATGTTTATGGTCACTTTAGAGGGAAAAACATGGTCTTGGTATGAAAGTCTGCCAAACGGTTCATTATATTCTCTTTCTGATTTCCATGTTGCATTTTATGAGATGTATAAAGAATGTCACTCTTCCTTATTGTTGTTCAAATACTATTGTAAACATTATGTAAGTTTTATTGAATATTTGGAGAATTGTTATCAAGATGATGAGTTCATGGATGAGGAAATTTTAGAGGCCCTTCATGACGATCCCTTTCATCACCAAGAAGAAAGGGTAGTCTCTCTCTTGGATGAAAATGAAACCCAGCAGGATTTTATTTATGAAAATCATGTTACATCCTCTAATTTTGATGAACATTTTCAGCAAACTTGTCAGTCTTTTGATCATCGGGAATATGAGAATCATTTCCAACATCAAGAGGAAATACTGGAAGATAATTGCTATAATCCTCAGGTAACATAATAAATGTATTCTTCATGTCATTCCTTGCATCAGCCTACATCATATGAAGAAATTTCTGAAAAGCAAATTTTCGACAATCAGATGAGTATGTGTGTTGAATCATATGAAGAATTACCTCTAGAAATTTCTGTGGTACATGCTGAGGCAGTTCCTTTTGAAAGTGTCCAAGAATACTCCAAGTTTTTATTTCTCCCAAATGAAAATAATGATCAACAAAATTTTTCTTTTTTATTCGAGAATGGTCACAAGAGTTATAAAGAAAAATCGGAACAAGGAACACCATCGAAGGATCATATTTACTCACATTTTATTGTTTATCAACAAGAATTATTCATGCATACTTTCAAATATCCTTTCAAAACTCTGTTGGAATCTTCTATACAAATGAATTTCAATATCATTTTCAGTTATGTAGACCAATTCAAATGGTGGAACAAGTTGTCATGTCTCAGGAATAGTTTTTTTATTAGACGAGTGGGATTCCAGTTCCCATCTAGTAATCAACTTCTTGATTGGCTTCATTGGAAGTGTGAGATCACTTGATTCAACTTTTATGATGAGCATGTAGAATAGGATAATTTGTATATAAATAAGCTTAAGAATCAAACATTTTTTTGGTTTTAGTTTTAAACTTAAGCATGTCTACTTTTAGTTCTTTAGCAGCTATTGTTTTTTTCAGTGTCGAGGATACAAGTTAGAGAAGGTTGCAATTTTTCAGTTTAAAGATGGGAGCAGCCCAATGGAGGTGGCTCTAGAACTACTAGTTCTTTGTTGTACCACAGGGGCACACCATCCGCAATGGAGTTGCTATTGTCACTCTCAAATTTTCAATTTTTTTTGATAGGGTCATCATAAGCTTAACACCTTGTCTCATTAGGTTAGATCATTCATTTGATGAGAAATTCACTTAATCATGTTTATTATAGGTCATAGACACTTCATTAGTCTTGTCATTAGGGTAATATCCACAATAATCCACCTTGGATTCACTTGCATAGTCATCAAATTTATAAAAAAACCACTTGTCTAGTGTTTTATAGTTTCGTAGCAAATACAATGAAAAATATGTAGATTTCGCTACGAAACTACTTGACAATTTCGTAGTGAATCTAAGGATTTCTCTATTTTTTTACTTTTTGAGAAGTCAACTTCAAGGGTTGTTTTTGGGAAAACAAAGAAGCATTATAAGAAACTAAGAGAGTTTATTTTCAAGAACAGATCAGATAACATTAACCTCTTTCACTTTTCTCAAAGGTGCTAAAACTTGTGATATTCATATACGTCTTTTGACTCTATTTTCAGAATGCCTTTTTTTCCTGTTTGATACATGTTTTTCAAATGAAGTTCTCGGACACCTGAAGATTTTTTTCAAAAACCCAAGAGATTTTTTTATTTATAACGAACTTTCCTCCAAAAACCTCCTTCAGTTTTGAAACAACTATCAAGGATATGGATATAAGAGCTCATCTCTGAACCCTATTTGTTCAGAAAAAGCAGAGTCATTTTATTGTTAAATAAACTTGCTAAAGGTGAAAAAGATGCTTTTTGAAGAGGGTAAGAGGCATTTTGAATTGATTTTTCCTTATCATCCTTAATAATATCATTTTTCATACCTACTAGAGAAATTTTGAAGAAAAAGGATCATTTTGAATTTTTTACACTTTAGGTGTTTCCATAGTGTGTCCCAGGCTTGAAACCCAATTTTCACTACAGAATTTCTGAAGATGACTTTTCGACAAAAAATGTGAATAAATTTGGAATTAAATCTTGGGAAAATTTTGTATTAGATCTTTAAACCTATCAAATAGATCCATTAAAGAAAAGAGAGCTAAGAGGTGGTCGAAATTGGTAAATTAAATTTTCTACCAAAAGTTGCTACAAAACTGCTTTGTTTTCCCTTGTTTTGGTAGCGAGTTGAATATTGAAGTAATTTTTTCTTGAAGTGGTGCAATCAAGGTCAACTGATCACATGTGGATTTCAAATATTGTTAGGAAGATATTTTCATATAGGTTTCGTAAAAGTGTTTAAAACAAAGGCATTACGAAAAGTTGCTATGAAATGAGCGCTACGAAATTTCTATACATGACTATTTTAGCAGTCAACTTCAAGTTTGATTTCTGACCAAATGAAAAATGATTTTGGAAATATGAGAGTGGATTTTCTTCAACATAGGTCTATCTACAAACACATCTCTCAGTTTCTGCAAATCCATCAAGGTTTGGAAATTATACACACATCTATGAAGCCTATTTTTCAGAATTTTCACTAACCAAATTTATGAAAAAATTGTAAAATTCGACTTGGATGAGGTCCAACTCAGCATCCACGTGGCATAATGACACATAAACACTCCAGTACACTCATAAAATTATTTGGTTTCATTTTATAAGGGTTATTAAATGGATTTGTTGAACTATTTAATGGAAGAAGAGTCCTTTTTGTACTCAAACTCTGCAAAATAGAAATATACCTAGGAAGTATCCAAGTGATGTAATCATATTTTAAATAGGTCTCTGAGGTGGGAATTTGAGGTGAGAAAGGTGGAAAATATTTTTTATGAGTCCTCACTCTATAAATGAGAGAGTTTTAGAGTTAGAAAGGGTTGGGAGATGACTATTTGACACTTCTACTGTTGTAATTTTTAATCAGAAATATACAGTTGCAACATGCCTATTTCAGACCTGAGATTCTTCTCTATATTCTTATGTAATTTTTTTATATAATAATTTTACTTTCTCTCCAGTGTTCTAGTTGTATAATCACTTGGAATTCATGATTACATGCTCCAACTTCCTTTATACAACTAGTCTGTTATTTTGTCATGTTTTATTAGTTTGCTTATGTATAATCACTTGGAATTCATGGTGATATGCTCCAAATTCTTGTATACATATAGCTTGTTGTTTTTTCCTTCATGTGCGGTTTAATAAGAATAAAATTGCCTAGGCTCCCATATGATAAGTTGACTTGTGCCTTAGTTTTCATATTGACTCCATAAGCCTAATGGTAGTAAACCCTTTACATCTTTCACCTACACAAAAACAACACATTCAATACAATTCAGAGCTATCCATCTACTTTTAAGATTACTCATTGAATATCCTTTATCCTTTTGAGGGAGCCCTCTTATACTGGAAAGGCTAATTTCCAGTGACAATTTGGTTTGAAATAGTTACTCCAAGTTGACCATTGAAGTAGCCCAATAGGACAAAATTTGGTGATAACATATAGATATGTTGATATAATTCTCAAAATGTGTTGGGAATAGAGATCTAAGCTCCCAAGCCCAATTTCAAGACAACCCAGAAAGGGTTTCCGGAAATACATGATGTGAAAAATGCAACCCTAGGGATGAATAACGCTATACAACTCCATGACTACAGGTAGGTGGATGATATAACTAGAAAATAGCTGAAACTCCTCCCAATAGATCCTCCCAATGAAAGTTTGCTCCCTCCACTTGGAAACTAGCTCACAAAATGGGTCTCTCAACCCTCCACTGCAACTATCCTACAAAATAACACAGTTTCAGAAGGAGACTACACTGTGGTAGATGGATGAAGCTTTTCCTGATGCTGGATGGTGGAATGGAGCTCATTGTACCTCTCCTGAGTGAGCGCTCGAAGTCCCCCGAGGATGAGGGTGGGATTTCCGCCCATAAACACCCTCGTGCTAAACAACACAATAGTCTTCGCTAAACAACTGAAGCATGTAGAAAATCATAAAAGACAAAGAAATGAACAATATTTAGAATGACATCTATGGCTTCCATCCCCTTCCTTATATGCTTGGTGAGCTTCCTCACCCTTGGTCCCACTCATTAAAGATGCTACTCCCATGCATACACTCCTCCACCATAAATACGTTTTCCTCCACTATCTCCACTCTCTCCATGGCAACGTTGTTGATTTGGTCCACCTTGACGCCATCCACATGCATTGACCCCATTCACACTAAGGGTTGATTTATTTCAGGTTGTTACACTCATCCAACTTAACACTAGAAGTGGTTTTATTCCTATTAAAGAGATTTAAGGGTCTCTCTACCCACTTATTCATCTATGTTATGAATGAAAGAAAAATTTAATATTCCAACTAACCAAAAGTTGATTAAGAATATTACAGTCCTCCCCTCCCAAATTTTTATTTTCCTCAAGCAACTGCAAATATGGATGCTGCAAAATCTTCTCTCCTTCCCAAGTGGTATATTCCTCCATCGAATTAGATATTCTTTAATCACCCTAATCCTTAGTTGCCTCTCCTGAGTGTCCAAGATTACCTCTAGTTGTAAGACCAGATGGCCCTCATCATCAATAGGTGGGAGATCCATGGTGGCAACCACATTTTTTCCAATGGCCTTCTTGAGGAATGAGACATGAAAAATTTTATGGATATTAATCCCAATGGGGAGCTCCAACTCATATGATACCTCTCCAACACTACGGATCATCCTATATGGACCATAGAACTGAGGCTTAAGCTTCTCATCCCCCTTCTCCTTCAGTGTAGACTGTCTATAAGGCTGAATACAGAGATAGAATAAATCATCAACCTCAAACTGCCTCTCTATCTGACCACGACATCCGTACAACTTCTGTTGATTCTGGTTGTAGAAATGTTTTCCTTGAGAGCACGGAGTGTATCTTGACTCTCTTGGATCCACTCCTTGGCTCTAGGAGCCTTTCTTGCTCCAAACATCACATCAAAAAATGATATAGAATCACACCCATAAAGAGCCCGAAATGGAGACATGCCGATGGACATGTGAAAAGTTGTGTTGTAGCAATACTCTCTGAAATGGAGCCAACACAGCCATGCCCTTTTCTACCCCGAAGCATAGTTTTGAAAGTAGCCTTCCAGCCACTTTTTTACTATCTATGTCTGTCCATCGGTCTAAGGGTGACAAATGGTACTCAGTGTCAACTTGGTACCCAATAACTGAAAAATATCTTGCCAAAAGCCACCCATGAAGCATCTATCTCAATCACTGAATATGGTCTTTGGAATACCATGGAGTCTAAATACATGTCTAAAGAATATATCGGCCACCTGTGAAGCAGTATATCGTGTAGGAATAGCAAATAAATGTGAATACTTTTTTAGTCGATTACCAACTACAAATATACAATCCTTACCCTGTACTGTAGGTAGAACAGTGATAAAATCCATGGAAATACTCTCCCATTTTCCTTCCAGAATAGGGAGTGGCTCCAACAATCCTGCAGGATGGTTGTTCTCTCCTTTCTTATATTGGAAAAATATGCACTCCTTGAGGTGTTGGAGCACATCCTCCTTGAGACCCTTCCATGAGAATCTCTCCCGAATGGCCCAATATGTCTTCATGAATCCTTGATGATAGGAAAGTGGTGAATCATGTGTTGCATGCAAAATATTCTCCTTGAGTCTAGAATCTCTATTCAAGAAGATCTGGTATTGGTAATAGATGATCTCATCCATCAATCTAAACCTCTCATTGGTCACCTGTCCATCTAGGATCTCACATGCAAAGCGGTCTTTGTAATACTCCACCAACAGCTGGACCTTCCAATCTGTATCCACACTCATCAATGACAGCACTGGTGGTCTCTATGATAGGGTATCTACTACCACATTTCTCTTCCCTTTGAAATATTCAATGTCAAAGTCATATGTTTGGATATTACCCACCCATTGCTGTTGATTCTCCTGTAGTTGCTTATTCTCATGGAAAAACCGAAGACTATTATGATCAGTCTTCACTCGAAATATGTTGCCCACCAAATACTGCCAAAATTTGTCTAATGCATGCATGATAGCCAACATTTCCTTATCATATATAGATTACAAACTCTCATGAGGCAGCAACTTCTGACTCTCAAAATCTATGGGGTGACCCCCCTGCATCAAGACTACTCCAATGCCCTCCCCTGAAGCATCATATTCCAGCACAAAGGGCTGGGTAAAATTTGGTAAAACCAACACTATATAGCTTCTCATCACCTCCTTGAGCCTATCAAATGCCCTCTATGCTATGGATATTCAACTAAAGGCTCCCTTCTTGGTCAAATATGTAAGTGGTACTGCTAGTTGAGAGAACCCTTTGACAAAATTCCCATAGTAGGTACAGATGCCTACAAACCCCCCGAAGTTCTATGAAATTCTTTGGCTCAAGCCAATCTTGAATAGAATGGATCTTCTCCTCATTAAATCTCACTCCATCCACTCCAATTATGTGGCCCAAATAGAGCATCTCTGTGAGCCCAAACTCACACTTGGAAAGCTTAGCATAGAATTGCTGCTCCTCAAGAATGCGTAATACTGTCTCAATATGTTTCACATTTTCCTCCCATGTGTGGCTGTAAATAAGAATGTCATCAAAGAAGACCAACAAAAAATTCCTCAGTTAACCACGGAATATGTGGCTCATGCAAGACTGAAAAGTTGTCGGAGCATTGGTTAACCGAAAGGGCATCACCAAGAACTGAAAGTGGCCATAGCTGAGTATAAATGTATTCTTGGGGATATCTTGATCCCTCACCCTAATCTGATGGTACTCCGACCTCAAATAAATATTTGAAAATTACTTGGATCCCCTTAGCTCAACCATGAGCTCATCGATCCTGGGGATTGGGTACTTGTTCTTCATTGTTTTCTTGTTCAAATCTCTATAGTCAATGCACATCCTCAATGTACCATACTTCTTATTTACCAATACCATAGAAGAATCAAAAGGACTGGTGCTGGGTCGAATATGTCCTAAAGCCAAGAGCTCTTGAATGGATTTTTCAATATCATCCCTGTAGGTTTTAAGATGCCTATAGGGTGTGGTGATCACTGTTTGGATCACGTGGTCCAACTCAATAGTGTGCTCAAATCCTCAGTCAGGTGGCCTCCCTGGTGGTATATCTCCAAATACTGTAGAATAATGGTTTAGAATAGACTTCACATCCAGGTGTACTGGTGCACGCTTGCCTCCCGCCTTTGGCATATGTATTTCCACTTCCAACTCTATGTCTCCTCTGTGCAAATAAACCTCCATCCTATGTGATGAGACAATATGGGGTGGATAGGAGTGCATTCCCCTAATATTATAGTGCTTACCACTCCCCTTATTTATCCATTCCATCTCCAAGGTCTCGCAATCCATGGTGACCTTCCTTAAAGTGGTTAACCATTGAACACCCAATATCACATTGGTGTCTGGAATATCAACCATAAAGAAATGGCATGTCAATTTCTAAGTACCCAAAGTGATAGTTAGTGGTGGAACATACTTGACACATTGCATGATTCTAGCTCCTGGAACCAAGACTGAGAATCCCTCAAAATCATCTATTAGAATGCCTCTCCTCTGCACTAATTGAGTATCAATAAAGTTGTGGGTAGCCCCACTCTCTATCAACACCAACACTCTCTGCCCCTGAATAGTGCCTCTAACCCTCAATGTTGGATACTTAGGAACTCCGTGAAAAGTTGCAAGAGTCCCTCCAGTTGGATAAAATCCTCCCTTCACACCTCTTGATGGTGGTGCAACTCCTCCTAATGCTACATCGCTAGTATCCTCCTTTAAGTATTCTATTTCCTCCTCCTCATCATCAAAGAACACCTCTATATAATGTGTCTTCTCGACAGCACACCGATTTCCTAGTTCCCATGGATCTTAGAGAGTGAACCAGAGTTTTATCCTCCTTATATCTCCCTAGACATCATCACCAAGAGATCCCCTCTCATGGTTCCCCTTTGAGGGGGGAAACTTCACATCTTTTCCATTTGCTTGAGAAGATAAATTATTCTGTAATGGGGCTTTTACCTTTGGCAAAGAATGTTGCAAATATCTAGCCCTCTCAATATCCTCTTGGAGGTTAGTTGGTCTAGTGGATTTCAACAACCCATTCAAATGTTCTTCTAGCCCATCAATAAACGTATATACTCTCCTAGTTGTAGATAGATTGGACAACATAACTAAGAGTTTTAGAAATTCAGAGATATAATTCTTTGGATCTCCTATTTTCTTAAGCTTAGCTAGATCAACAAAATGTGCTTCTGGATTTCCGCTGTCAAATATGTTCACCAACCTCCCGGTGAATTCTACAGAATTAGTGACACTAGCATGCCCTAGTGTAGATAGACCATGAAACCACCACTCATGTGCTTCACCTTCAAGGTGCAACACTTCTATCTTAATGGCCTCCATCTCTGAAACTTGGTTCAGTTGAAAATAGGTATCTAACTTCTCTACCCAGGCCTTCGCTATGCACTTGGGTGAACCATAAAAAGAAGGCAGAAATAATCTACCCATAGTATGTTGTAGATCATTGTTATACATGTACCCTCCACCTCTATTGTGATTATTGGGTCTCCTATTATCCTTGATTTGATAGAACACTTGGAAGTTTAGGTGCTCATTGAACCTCTGAGATTGAGATTCATACTTTAAGAAATAATCACCAAGAGATTCCTCCTTTTATGGCCCTCCCACCTCATTTCCTATTTTTAGGAATGTAGGCATGGTGGAGCATTGTGAAGAAGGTTGTAATGCAGGTTGCTCAAACCAAGCACGTGAGGTGCCAGAAATCTCTCCATGTTGAAACCCTCTAGGGGATTCCTTTTGTCTTTCTAACCTCATCTCTTGATTTCTTTGGAAATATTCTGCAAGGTTTGGCGAATAAGTTTTGGGAATTTTATTTTATCCATTGCTATAGATGTTATAGATGCAGTGCTCCACAGGCTGAGCCACGATTATGCTCTGATACCACTGTAATATTCCAAAATAGGAAAAGAAGAAATATTAAACTTAAAATTGGTAATTGCGGTGAATATCAGTACATCAAAACATGAGACAATAATAGAACCATTCCATTATGTTAAAGCAGAAAATAAGTACAATTTCTTGAGGAAAAGGTAACTCAAGCTAGGAAAACAAGCCTCCCATGATCCAATACATCAAAATAAGAAATTCTACTAATACATAAAATGTCGAAATGATATGACCGTGTAGTCCAAGAGGGATTAGCTGCAGCTAGAAAATAGAAATATATAGATCTGCTGATATAATTCTAAAAAAGTGCAGGGAATAGATATATAATCTCCCAAGCACAATTCCAAGACAACCCAGAAAGGGTTTCTAGAAATACACACTCTAAAAAATGTAACCCTAGGGATGAATAATGCTCTGAAACTCCATGACAATAGGGAGGTGGTTGATATAACAAGAAAATGTTTGAAACTCCTCCTAATAGATCCTCCCAATGAAAGGTTTCTCCCTCCACTAGGAAACTAGCTCATAAAATGGGTCTTTAAACCCTCCATTGCAATTGCCTTGCAAAATAACATAGTTTCTAAAGGAGACTGCGCTGTGGTAGATGGATGAAGCTTGGCTTGATTTCAGATGGTGGAATGAAGCTCAATGTACCTCTCTTGAGTGGGCACTCAAAGTACCCCGAGGATGAGGGTGGGATTTTTGCTCGGAATCACCCTTGTGCTAAACAACACAACAGACTCCGCTAAATAGCTAAAGTGTGAAGAAATTCATAAAAGACAAAGACATGAACAATATTCAGAATGCCTCCCTATGGCTTCCATATCCATCTTTATATGCTTGGTGTGCTTTCTCACCCTTGTTCCCACTCATTAAATATGCTATCCCATGCATACACTCCTCCACCATAGTTTCATTGTCCTCCAGTATGTCCACTCTCTCCATGGAAACATTGTTGATTTGGTCAACCTTGACCCAATCCACATGCATTGACCCAATTCAAACTAAGGGTTGCTTTATTTAAGCTAGTTACACCGATCTACCTTCACAGTAGAAGTTGTTTTATTCCTACTAAATATTTTTAAGTGTCTCTCTACCCACTTATTCATCTAAGTTATGAATGAAAGAAAAATTTTATATTCCAACTAGCTAAAATCTAATTAGGAATATTACATAAAGCCAAAAAATCTAATCCTTGATTTTCATCAGGGGTGGGGGGGGCGGCTGAGGGGGGAGGGGGGGGGTTGTAATATCCCAAAATAGGGAAAATAAGCAATATTAAGAATATCTTAAGATATTCCAATTTTGGACTGCTTAACAATGCATTCATAGAAAAACGCATTTCCAGAAATGTAAGCCATAGAAATGTAAACCATCACTTGGATCCATGAGATATATCCATCTGGCATTTAAGTCCAACAGTAGGTCAGAAATAAATGAAACTAGATGAGGTAAACAGACCTCCCACAATAGTGTAGATGAAAATGACCAAAAACCCCAGACATTGCTACACAGAAATAATGCACAAAAGGGACTACGTAGTCTTATAAGGGTTTTAACTAAAAAATTAAGGAAACAATTATATCTACTCATATATTAGACAATCAATCTCATAAACTGAGATCTAGTCTCCTTATTACAATTACAAGAAAACCCAGAAAGGGTTTCTTTTCAAACACTCTACATACAAATGTGATATTTAGAAATTTACTGAATCACACTGCAACACTGAAGTATAAGAGTGTACAAGGCTGGAAAGATGTCTGATATGATGTATATCCCTCAAGGGCTTCCTCCCATGAAAGGATGATCATCTCAATCACAAGGAAACACTACAACGGAGCCACGAGACCATGCACTGAAGCTGCCTCCAAAAATAACACATTCCCTAGCAGGAACAACACTCAGAATGTTAGGGAAATGTGTGGTCTGCTACCACATATTTGAAATAAACTCTAGACCTCTGCGAACATGTATCTCAAGTGAAGGAACCCTTCCTCCAAAGACAAACTAGCTTAGAAAAAGGGATTCCAATCTCTTCCACTGCTGCCCCCTGCAACACTGCACAATCACCTACAGAAATTGTGCTGATGAAGTAGGCTGAAGCTTGGCCTGAAAGCCTGATGTGGAAAATTAATGCAAACTCTCCCAGGAGGCTCCTCAATGAAAGAGGTGGGATTTCTGCTCAGGAACACCTGGTGCTAAACAACACTGCTACTCTACTAAACAACAAGAGGAAGAAAAAAGTCTGAGCAGAAAAAATAATAATCTAAAACATGAAGAATAATGTTGCCATCCTCTTCCTTAAATAAAACATGAGTTTTATTTCCTTCTTTGATTCCTCCTCCTCCACAACTGCATTGTTGACTTAGTCAAAGTGGACTGAACCAACTTGATATTATCCCTTTTCACATATGGAGGTGTTTTATTAAGCTTTAAAGAGTGTCCCCTTTCAAACTTGGAGTGTTTTTATTCCTCCTTAGGAGAATTATGGGATTTTCTACTCATTTATTCATGGGTTAGAGATGCTGCTAACTCTAATGTTCCATTTAGCTTTGAGGCTAAAATTTTGGAACATTACAGTCCTCCCCTCCAAAATCTTTGCTTGTCCTCAAGAAAATGTATAGGGAGAGAAAAATTTCTCCCCTCCTCCTCTTGTGGCCTCCCATCAATAGCCTCCACCACTGCATCAAGATAATCTTCTATAAAACTGTCATCCAATGTTTCTTCCCAAGTGTGCAAAACCAAATGGTCTACATCAATCAAAGGTGGAAAGTGTGAATGGAAACCTGCTTGCTATCCCATGGCCTCCACAAATTAGGAGTGATGACCAACATGGTGAATTAGTGCCTCCATAACCCATGCTATCATCCAAATGAAATGAGCCATCCTAGGTAGCTCATCAAAAGAATCATCAACCCCGGTTTTGTACAATGTGTTGGGGCTGCATGGAGAGATTGGATTCTACCATTCAAATGGTATCTCTCTCCATTTATGGTAAACATAGGGCTGCATCTATCCTTGGGCTGAAATAACATGGCCTCCAAGAATGGCCCAAGCTCCCCCATCAAGAAATTCAGCCATGAAGTTCCTCCTCAAGCTCTTCAAGTGGTTCCTCCCACAAGAAGGAAAAAAGTGTGATGTGGTAATCATGGTTTGCCCATGGTTCCTCCTGAAATGTACAACATGTAAAGTGGGGAGAATCATGCTCCCAATTGGCATCTTCAATCTCAAGCCCACTCTCCAAACAAAGATTCCCATGAACATAAACATGTCAGCAATATATGGAAGCAAAGTATAATGAGAACAAGTTTCCAAGTGACAACCGGAGAGTGAATCATAGTTCCACTCATAGAACCAACATAGTGCATCCTTTTCCTACATCAAAATAATAAATAACAAGTTCTTTACCAGCCACTTGTCTACTACCACAGTCATCTCATAAGATGAAAACATGAAGTTACAATATCGTGTCAATGGTGTACACCAAGAATCATGTGGCTTCCCCCACAAACCACCAAAAAGATAGCCAAAATCAATGCTACAAGTAGCTGCAAGTACATCATCATATGCTATGCAAGAAGGGATAATTATTCTTGATACATCATGTTGCTCAAACAAGGAAAATAAGTACAATACAAAATGTGAAATTATACCTCCTTCGTCATGTACTTGAGATCTTGAGCTAAAATGGCTCAACAGGAATCTGTCCCTCACCTCCAATGAGTAGGGAAGTGGCTGTGACCTCCTATCTATCACCATTCGGGCTATGCATCTCTCCATATGCTGAAATATGTCATGCTAGATGCCCTCCCAAGTGAACCCCTCTGCCAACGAAAGATATGCATCATAATGCATGGAAAGGAAGTCCTCATGTGCTGCAAGTAGCAAATTCTCCTTGAGACTAGAAGCTCTAGTCAAGAAGACTCTGCCATGTGAATAGATGACCACATCATCCACCATATACTCATCATCTCTATCTATGTCATTGATAATCATGCACGCACCAATATCCTTGGAGTACTCTACTAAGAGCTAAAATCTCTAATAAGGATCAATCCTCCTAAGAGATAGCGCTGGTGATCTGGCATGTGAAGCTCTCCTCATGTTGCTTCTTGCTACTTTGACATCCCTCATGCCAAAGTTATCCTCCAAACTCTTCACCTCTCCAAAGTCCAAGAGCGGTGAATCCAAAGACAAGATGTCTTCTATCAACTCTAGATCAGGTGGCCTCCCAGGTGGAATGCCTCCATGTAGTGAGACATCAATGTCAAGAGTAGACTGTACATATGGTCAGTCAACCTTGCCCCTACCCTTACATCGCAAATCAGTCTGCCTCTTCCTTGAATTAGCTTTCTAAAATAGAGAAAGGTGTGCGCATCTCATCAAGTGATGTTGCTCTCTCTCTCTACCTCCTCCTCCCAGCTACAATGCTGCACAATCATGCTGCTCACTTATTGTGCTTCGACCTCCATGTATGAGATCATGTGGAACTTCTTGCAAGGGTACAAGAATCCCTCCTGTTGGAGCATGTGCTCCCCCTCCCTCTACATGAGGTACTAGATGTGCTCTAGATGTGTCAGAGTTTTTTCCCTCTTCTCCATCAATGTGTATAGGAAACATCTCAACATTTGGATCCTTTTGTGAAACAGTGATCCCCATGCGATCTTGTTTAGGAATATGAACTAGAGGTCTTGCCTTCAGCAATGTGTAATGCAAGATGTCAGCTTCTCCCATGGTTTTTTGAAGTGGAGTTTCCTCCATCACATGCAAGGGTTTTGTTCTCTCAAGTTTTCCTTGCTCATGTGTCTTAGGAAGTTTTTCACCAAACCTTCCCATCAATGTTTCAATGAATATTGCATTAAGAGGAAGTGTTTGCATTTTTTAAAGAACAAGACTCAAAAATCCACCATGCATGGGCCTTACCTCTGAAATGAAGTGCTGCAACTTTGATGGCCTCATCTTCAGAAATATGGTGCTGCTGAAAATAGGAGGCTAGATCCTTCACCCAAGCTCCAGCTGAACATGTGGGTGAGCGTTCATAAGTAGATAGAAGAAATATATGCGCATCCCGTTGCTTGCTCTCCTCCACCTAGATCTTACAAAACTCTTGGAAATCAGTATGATCTCTATACCTCTCAGTTTGAGATTCATACTCCTACAACAAATCACTAAGAGTTCTCCTTTTATGCATTCTTCCTCCTTTCATCCATCTCAAAATAGATCTAGGCACTTGACTATGCTGTGCATCATGGTGTGTAGCTGCATGCTCACACTCACCATGTGAAAATATAGGTTTAGCTCTAGATCCAACTTTCTTTGGAGATCCCATCTCCATTCTTATCCTCTTTAGCTCTCCTTGAAAGCTTTGCATAGATTTTGGAAGAAGCTTTGTAAGCTTGTCTTCCTTTCTCCCTTCACACACTAAAGCCTTCTCTTTTCTGTCCATCTCTCTTGAAAGTATAATGGCCTGATATCCACAGGCTGAGCCAAGATTGAAGCTTTGATACCACTGTAATATTCCAAAATAGGGAAAATAAGTAGTATTGGGAATATTTTAAGATATTCCAATTTTGGACTGCTCAGCAATGCATTCACACAAAAATGAATTTCTAGAAATGAAAGAAATAGAAATCTAAACCATAAATTGGATCCATGAGATATATCCATCTACAATCTAATTCCAAGAGGAGATTAGAAATAAATGAAACTAGGTGAGGTAAACAGACCTCCCACACTAGTGTAGCTGAAAATGACCAAAAACCCCAGACACTACTACACAGAAATAATGCACAAAAGGCACTGTGTAGTCTTATGAGGGTTTTTACTCAGAAATTAAGGAAACAATTAGATCTACTCATATATTATCAAATAAAACTCATAAACTGAGATCTATTCTCCTTATTACAATTACAAGAAAACCCAGAAAGGATTTCTTGTCAAACACTCTACATACAAATGTGATATTCAGAAATTTATTGAATCACCACTACAACGCTGAAGCATAAGAGTGTACAAGGCTGTAAATATATCTTATCTGATGTAGATCCCTCAAGGGATTCCTCCCATGATAGGATGAACCTCTCAATCACAAGGAAACACTGCAACTGAGCCACTAGACCATACACTGAAGCTGCCTCGAAAAATAACAAATTCCCTAGTTGGAACAACGCTGTGAATGTTAGGGAAATGTTTGGTTTGCTACCAAAGATCTGAAATAAGATCTAGACCTCTCCAAATAGGTCTCTCAAGTGAAGGAACCCTTCCTCCAAAGAGAAACTAGCTCAGAAAGAGGGATTCCAATCCCTTCCACTGCTGCACCCTACAACACTGCACAATCACCTGCAGAAACTGCGTTGATGAAGTAGGCTGAATCTTGGCCTGAAATCCTGAGGTGGAAAATGAATGAAAACTCTCCCAAGAGGCTCCTCAAGGAAAGAGGTGGGATTCCCGCTCGGTAACACCCGGTGCTAAATAACACTGCTACTCTACTAAATTGCAAGAGGAAGAAAAAAGTCTGAGTAGACAAAATAATAATCTAAAACATGAATAATAATGCTGCCACCCTCTTCCTTAAATAAAGCATGAGTTTTCTTGCCCTTGGCTACACTCAATTAGGTCATCTCCATCCAAATATTCACCTCCCTCCAAAACTGCGTTATTCCTTCTTTGATTCCTCCTCCTCCACAACTGAGTTGTTGACTTAGTCAAAGTGTACTGAACCAACTTGATACTATCCATGTTCACACATGGAGGTGTTTTATTAAGCTGTAAAGAGTGTCCCCTTTCACACTTGGAGTGTTTTTATTCCTCCTTAGGAGACTTATGGGCTTTTCTACCCATTTATTCACTAGTTAGAGATGTTGCTAACTCTAATTTTCCATTTAGCTTTGAGGCTAAAATTTGGGAACATTGCAAGGGTGGGGGCAGTGGAATTCCTCTTCCTCAAGTAGGTCGAACTCCTCCTCAAGGTCTCCTATTTTCTGGTATTATAGCAGTTGATTGACTACATTGTTCATGTTATTGATCCACCAGGGGCAAGATCTCTCTAAGTGAGATGCTTGGTGGAAAGAACAAAATTTGTCCTTGCAGATTTCCTCAATGTTGAAGTTTGCTTTGGGATTTGGAGGAGGCCAATTCAGTGTATTATTGTTCTTTCTGAAGAAAGGTTTTTGCAGATTTTTGCTTGGGGCAACGCCACTTTTCTTCCTTTTCAGATCCGAGACCTCATTCGTTAGGAGTTTCAAATACTTAGCAATACTTTCCAAGTCGAAAGGTCTTTATCTTTTTCTCCTGGCTTACTAGTTGAAGGTTGCACCTTCTTTTTGGTGGACTTTGGAGCATCATGATTATCATTATCCAAAGCCCCTTTGTAAAGCATATTTTTCTTTAGGGAAATATATTCCATGAATTTTTTGGCTAAGGTAACCCTAGCTTTCACGTTTAACGAAAACAACGATGTCCCACACAAGGGACCTCATGTAATAGTCTATGGTGATGGAATCATCAAGGACCATGTTGGGGGGGGGGGACTTATTCAGGATAGTAGCAAATCATTGATTGAAATCTTTGACCTTTTCCTTCTTTTGACATTTCAATGTGCTCAAATTTGTGAGGAGCATGGAAGGGGTCTTATCCTCGGAGAACTTCTCGAGGAAGGTTTTTCGGAAATATTCCCATTTCCAAATGGAAGAAATGAGCAAAGCGAGATACCAGGTAGAGGCTTTGTTTTCCAAAGTGTGGGTAAAAATTTGGTACACTACGTCACATAATGTACCCTTATCATCTGCAGAGAAAGGTAGAAGTTACTGATATGATCTTTGGCAAATGTTCCCCTTTCACGGTCAAACTTGGGTAAGTTCTTCTTAGGGTGTCGGGGCATGTCATGAAGTGGACCTCAGATGTCTGGACAGGACTATGGCACCCAGGCCAGGGGTTGTAATCGGTTGACTCTGGGCAGGGGTCGAATCTCAATGGGTTAAGCCTCACCATCGGATTCACTTCTGGCACCTGACCTGGAAACATCGTCTTCATGTTGGGAATGCATATCTTCATCTTGAGGAACCCTCAAATTTTCAATATCCCTATATTTCCTCAAATTTATGAAACCACCGAAATTCCTGTTGTAAAGAAATGCTCGTTGGTTTGGGGTTTGGTGGATGTGGTGGATTTGGTCTGTATTTTGACTGTTCCCATGGGTTCTATTACCTTGACCCCTTTCAGAGCTACTCCCTGGTGGGGTTATTCGTTTGGGTGTTTTTAGGAAAAGGTTTGTTATTATGGGGAATCTCACCTTGTTGGGGAATATTGGGGACCCTAGTATTGATGCTCCTTGGGCCCTCCCTTTTAACTTCCCATGGGCTCTCGAGGCCTTCAACCAAGAGCTGGTAAATTTGATCCATGTAGTCTTCTAGCATTAGAATTATAAGACGAGGCAAGAAATTGACTACGATACCCTGACGGGTGTGATGTGGATCAGAGGTTCGCGAGTTGGGCAGTGAACTTGTGGTAGGGAGGCTCTTGAGACCATTGATAAGAATGCAGGTGAGTAGATGTAAGGCTCTCAATTGATCCTAAATGACTTCATATAACATGTGGTCCTCTTCAGGAGGAGTATCCTTAAGGGGTGGAGGTCGGGAGTTACTGAACCCAAGATCTCCCAGAGCCGGGCCTGTGAACGGGTTTTGGGGGGTTTCCAAAGGAATTATACTAGGCTGTTGAGAACCTTTTGGGCGAGAGCATACGTCAGCACCTACCATCAAGCCCTCCTTCTAGTTGCAATTTCATTGACTGTTGAAAATGTATTTCCAACAGTAAGGGGATCTCCCTAATGCAGAATCCCAATTAGACTCTATACCATTTGGTTTGGGAATCCCATCCAATATGTAGGCCTGGTTGCCATTAAATTGGTGAAGTTTCTTTTCAGACATAGCGGAGACTCGCCAAGATGGGGAATGCACGGATGTTGAACGAATAAAAGTCAGTGATTGACGAATGACCTATGAAACATAATACCATGAATATAAAAGTGGAATTTAAAGCATGAACCTAAAGAAAAGAATTGTTAGCAAAACTTTAATAATATCATACTCATAATAAGATTCACTTAACAAATGAGAAATAGTTCGTGATGGCTAAGTGTTTCATTTATCATCTATGCACATCCCAATAAATATTTAAAACACATATCAACAATGTAGTTAATCAACATGTCCTTAAGTTAAAACATCATATACTATCCACGTATTGCAAGGAAGCTCTTAACACATGAAAATACATGAGTAAAAATATGCACCAATATTTGAAGGAAGCATTCATTCAGTCGAAGGGACCATATTCATAGCATAGCCATATAGGATACTTTCGTTTGATTCAATAGTGAGATCCAAAACCCTCCTTTGTATTCATTGAGAAGCATACATTCAATAGAAAGCAGTTGTCCCTCTCAAGAGTACAAAACTCAAAAGTCCCTACAATATTTCCCGAGGTTGTACATATAGGCTAGAGTGACTCCTGGGTTTCCCTTTGAAACTTCACATCCTTGACTATTTGGATGACTTGCGACTAGGGTATTTTGTGACCTAAGGTCTTTTGCGACCTGAGGTCATTTGCGACCTACGACTTTGGGCAGGCTACGACCTGGGGGATTTGCGACCTTGCGAGATTTATGAACTGCGAGTTTTCCTTTTCTTTGGAGGGGTCTTATACTACAAAAAAGGTATATTCTTTCCTACACCTCAGCTATAAGTGAGAAACATGGTGATTGATAAGCCTAAGGTATCAAAATTTAGCTTCACCTTGAGGTAAGTTTTCCATGCTTGATAATCGGAAGCTATCCAGGTTAGCTGAGGCATGTCTTCCCTGAGTCTATGCAAGCACTCTAGTGCACATAGAATTAGTGTGCCCTTATTTGTGCTGATTTGATTAGATAAGGAAGGAAACTTTGTATAAATTCTGAAAGACTCCACAATGTATTGTGTAATGTTTTCTTTGGTCACTTGAATATATTTGGAGCCTGATGCATGTTTTATTGGGTCAATATATGACTAGATCCCCTGCAGTACTTCCTCTCAACTCTTCTGATATGTCACTATACCCGTGGAGGGTATGCGATGGACTCTGGCCATTGAATCAATACTGCTAATGAGGTTTTCATAGGTGGACAATACCTTTTCCACTTCCTTGACGAGCTTTTCATGGGATTGTAACTTCATGCATATGTCTACCTTATCATTGTGAATGGTAATCCAATCCCTCTTTGGCAGAGTACCTGGGTCCTGCAGGTATTTCTTGCAACAGTCCAACATGTTATCAAGCCTCGTGGAGGCTTCCTTTAACTGGGTGGACCTTATTCCTTTTGTCTTCTTGGATACCTTCCAAGGGAGCGAAATTTTGTTGTAGCCTCATCATTTACTCATAAACCTGTACCATGGTCCTACTTAGGATATCCAGCTCACTTTGTATAGCAGGTTGTAGTGCACATGCGTGAGTGAGCGTTAGTTGAAGTGCTTGATTTTTATAATTCTAGAGCTCTCTTCTCTTCTTCTGATCGAAGGGCCTTTTGCTCAGCTATTCAGAGCTTGTTCCACAACTCCATGATTTGTCTTCTCATCCTGCCGAAATTTTCTTCTGTTGTTGCCACAAAAGTGGTCCCAACCGAGGCTATCGTTATAGGATCTATCCTAGTATCTAGAACAATACCCGTTTCTATTGTTACTACTAAAGGCTCGGTCGGGTTCCTAGCAAGGTATTTTATCCTTTCTTTCTAGATTTTGTGGTTGAGATAATCGTATGACAACCTTGTCAGGTCCAGTACTTCATCTTCCTATTCCTTTGAAAATGCCCAATTTTGAGAAGGGCAGGTACCCACCTGTGATAGGGGTAACTGGGGGAATTTCGAGTGCGGGCATATCGGTCTCCCTACCCAGTTGCAATGACTGTGACCCAACCTCTTCTACTCCTTTACTCGCTTCCTCTTTCTATTTTTGGGTTTCTTCTTCTCTTCTCTTCCTTTCTACTTCCTCTCTCTCTTTCTTTCTCTATTCTTCTCTATCATATTCTTGGGCCCTTTTCTGTTCTTCTTCAGCTTCTTTTTCTCTCGTCTCTTCCTCTTTATTCTTTCATGCTTTAGCATCCTATTTCTTTCTCTTATTTTCTTTTTTTTGTTTCTTGCACTAATCATGTTCTTGTTTCCTCTGGATCTCTTCCTTTTGTTGCTAGGCTAGCACATTTTGTGCTCTCTTGAGCTCCTCCTCCCTTTTCTACCTAATTTCTTGATTTTTCCTCACCAGGGAAGTATTTTGTTGATCTAGGGTTTCTTCAACACCTTATTCCTCCAGATCATTTGGGGAATCATTTATCGTGGCATTATTTGGTTTCTTGGCATGGGAGGAAGAAGCTCCTCCTATCTGTGTCTTTATCTTCATGATGGAGGAACTATCTTGTAAACTAAGGCTCTTCTGAGAGTGCCCTTCTTACTCTCCTCCTGCTTCAAGCTCTTCCCTGGGGCCTAAGTTCTTGTGTGCGTTATAAAAATTCCTCACCTTGTCCTCTAGAGTTGTCTCTATGTTTGGGTAGGACCAATTGAACTTGGCCTGTTTGAATTGTGTTGGCACAATGCTTTCTAGGTCGTAGGACCGAAAATCTAAGGGTATGAATCAAAAACCTTTCATCTTCTCGGCCTCAACTTGTACCTCTTTTAAATATTTAACTGTGTAAGCTCCAATGGTTAGTGGGAGGGTTGGCCATAGTTTCTTCTTTCCTTTACTTAATGTCTTAGAGAAGACACTTGACATTTGCTGACAGAATTCCTGTAGTAGCATCTTGTCAGTGAAAAATTGAGGCAATGCATGAGGTGGCTTGTGTTAGTGTCAATATGTTAGTGATAAAAAATAACCCTTTTAGTTGTTTATCTAAAATTCATAGGTAAAATTTTTTACTTTTTCAAACAAGTTTTCAAAAAACAAATTTGGTCATTGAAGAGGTCTAGGTAAAATTTGATGCTCCCTCATCTCATTCATTTCCATCATCACTTTCAAGGTCATCTCCTTCATTATCATTTAAAGGTTTAGTGTTATTTTTTTCCACCTCATCTAGGTCACTATATAGGGGTCATCATCTTCCTTTGAAGATTGTCCAATTTGCCACCTAAACAAGGAATTAACCCTTCATCTCACTCATAAACCTTAAAAAAAGGGAGTTGTTGGGTGTGTGTTATATTCTTTCCATGACTAGCCCCACGCACTGTACGTTGCGCCGGGCACAGCGCCTCGGCGAATTTTTTTTTGGTATGTGGTCCCACTCATATGCGGACCCACCCATGTTTTGTGCATGAGTTTGCACATGGTTTTAGGGTACGATGGTTTTCGGCCCTTGGTATTTTGTAGATCCGGTCAAGGGAACTACAGTTATGTTCTAATCCAGGGTTAATGGATTGGGGTTTATGTATGCTTCTGCATGTATATATATGTGTTGTAACACTAAAATGAATATAATCAGCCCCACCTGTTGGCCGGCCCCGATTTGGGATCTAGGGGAAAATCTTCGTGTTTGTTTGTTTTATGTTTTATGCTCTCACTTTTATTTATTTTATATTATAAGATTTGTGTGTAGAGAATTTATGTTCAGTGTTTAAACCTACATTTGGTATCAATCGTTTCATTTGGCGACGCCTTTTCGCTCGGGGTTTTTGTTTGGCTCGAGGTAGACCGTTTGTTAGAGATCTGGTAAGATCGATTCTTGTAGTGAAAGAAGCTGGTGAGCAGTGGAAAGATAGAGATCGAGAAATTTAATGGTCATAGTTTTGAGTTGTGGAAGCTCAAGATGGAGGATATGCTGGTGGATCAATGGATCGTGGTAGATCCAGGTACTAAACGAATGGCAATGTCAGATGAAGACTGGAAGAAACTAGATCGGAAGGCTAAGAGCACAATACGGTTGTGTGTCTGAAATTCAGTATTGTTGAATGTATCTGTGGAAGATACATCGAAGAATTTGTGGGAAAAACTTGGGAATTTGTACCAATTTAAGTCTCTGGTGAATAAGTTGTTCCTTGTTAAAAGTCAGATAGGACCGACAAGATGGAGATCGTGATAGAGCATTCGAACGCCTTTCTAACATCGTAGTCACCACATCTATATTGATACAAAACTTGGATAAAGATAAGCATCGCTTTTTTAGGTTTCTATCGATCTGGGGACACCGTTATTGCAATAGGTAGCAATACAACTACCTTGAATTTTGATGACATTGTCTTAGCCTTGTTGTCGGAGGAAATGAGACGGAGAAATATGGAGGGTCAAAATGGAGATGCCTTATCTGTACGAGGAAGGTCCCAAAACAAAAAAAAGAATAAGGTTTCGAGTGGGATATCTAAAGCTAGAGGGAGATCTAAATCTCCAGGAAATTTTGTAAAGGTATGCTGGAAATGCGAAAAGGAATGGCACTACAAAAAGGAGTGCAGATCTAAAGCTCCTAAGAAAGGAAAGGGATCTGATGATGCTCCTTCTGTAGAGGAAAAAACCACCTTGGATGAAGGTGGGGATGTGTATTTGGCTGCTTCTTCAAGTACATGTGTAGATCATGAGTCATTGCTGATTGACTCAGGTGCATCATTTCACTTCACTCCCCATAGGGAGTGGTTCTGCGAGTATGAGAAATATGATGGTGGTGATGTCTTCCTAGGGGATGATAGGAAGGCCAGAATCGTCGAACGTGGAAAATTCAAGCTGAAACTACAAGGTGGAAGGATTAGAACTCTTCATGGTGTTCTGCATATTCCTGCATTGGCTAGAAATCTGATTTCTGTAAGCAAGATGGATGATGCAGGTGTAAAAACAGTGTTCGAGAAAGATGCCTGCAAGATGGTTCGGGGAGAACTAGTATTAATGCGGGGAGTTCGGATTGGAACTCTATACAAGCTACAAGGTAGCACTGTTATTGATGGGTGTAATAGTTCTGTGGTTCCTGAAAGTGGAGTGGAAATCCTAGCTGTCTCTGGAGAAAATACCATGCTTTGGCATCAAAGGCTTGGACATATTGAAGAGAAGGGCCTTCAGATACTGCATAGAAATGGTATGGTAGAAGGTATGTCTAATTTCTCTCTGGATTTCAATTTCTATGAACATTGTGTATATGGGAAGCAGAATCAGGTGAGTTTTCCTTCTGGTACTAAGAAGGCGAACAAGATATTAGAACTTGTGCACAGTGATGTGTTTGGACCTGTGTCAATTCCATCACTGGGAAAGTCTGTGTACTATGTTTCATTCATAGATGACTTCTCAAGGAATACATGGATATATTTCTTGAGGAAGAAATCTAAAGTCTTTGACAGATTTAAAGAATTTAAGGGTCTAGTGGAAAACTAGACAGGGAAGAAGATAAAGGTGTGGAGAAGAGATAATGGTGGATAGTTGTGCAAGAAGTAATTTGAAGAGTTTTGTAAGAAGTGAGGTATATAAAGGCAGAGGGATACTCCATACACACCTCATCAAAATGGAGTTGTAGAAAGAATGAATAGAACGTTGATGGAAAATCCAAGAAGCATGCTCAGTGGTACTGGGTTAGGAAAGGAATTATGGATAGAGGCAGTGGAGACTGCATGTTACTTGGTTAACATATCACCTTCATCAATGTTGGAGGATACGTCTCCACATGAGGTGTGGACTGGTAAGAAACCCTCTCTTTCACATGTGAGGGTATTTGGATGTGATTCATATGTACATTTTCCAAAGGAGAAAAGGACCAAGTTGGATAATAAATCTGAAAGGTGCATCTTTATTGGGTATAAGGATGGTTTAAAGGCTTACAAGCTTTGGAACCCAGAAACAAGGAAGGTTGTGTACAGTCGAGATGTGGTGTTTAGAGAAGTAAAAGATGTTGTTAAACATGAAATCCTACCAAAGGAACCTGAGAAGATAGAGTTTGAGCTAAAGGAGGATGAATCAGACTCTACAACAGAAGAAGACTCAGAAGATGAAGAGCCACAAACTCCAGCTTTGAGAAGATCAGTTCGGGAAAGAAGGCAACCGGAAAGGTATAGTCCATCTGCTTTCTGTTCAGGTTTTGCCTTAACTATAACTGATGATGAACCCAGAACTGTCAGGGAGGCAGTAGATTCAGAGGATGGAAAACTCTGGAAGGAGGCTATGGTTGATGAAATGGCATCCTTGCACAAAAATGATGCATGGGATCTGGTGGAGTTGCCGGCTGGAAGGAAGCCCATTGGGAGCAAATGGGTGTTTAAGAAGAAGATGAATGTAGAAGGCAAGGTGGAGAAATACAAAGCTCGGTTGGTAGCAAAGGTTATTCCCAGGTGCCGGGAATTGATTTTGGTGATATTTTTTCTCCTGTTGCCAAAGTTACTTCTATTAGATTACTTTTATCTGTTGCTGCTGCATTTGATTTTGAGATAGAACAGATGGATGTGAAGGCATCATTTCTTCATGGGGATCTAGAAGATGAGATCTACATGAAGCAACCTGAAGGCTTTATGGTGAAGGGTAAGAGAGAACTGGTGTGCAGGTTGAAGAAGTATATGTATGGGTTAAAACAGTCACCAAGGATGTGGTATCAGAAATTTGATACCTATATACGGGGACTTGGCTTCACTAGAAGTAAGGAGGATCATTGTTTTTATTTTAAATTAATTGGTGACCATGTTATTTATTTGGTCTTGTATGTGGATGATATGTTTTTGATTGGAAATGACAAAGAAATTATCCAAGATTTGAAGACCCAATTGTTATCCAAATTCGACATGAAGGATCTTGGTGCTGCAAACTATATTTTGGGCATGGAAATTAAGAGAGATCAGGCAAAGAGGAAGCTATGGTTAAACCAGAGGAAGTATGTCGAGACTATATTGCAGAGGTTCAATATGCAGGATAGTAAACTGGTGAGTGTTCCTATTCCTGTAGGTGCAAAGCTGTCTGCTAAACAGTGTCCCAAGACACAAGAAGAAGAGGAGGATATGTTTCGTGTTCCATATGCAAGTGCAGTGGGTAGCCTGATGTATGCAATGGTCTGTACTAGACCAGACATTTCACATGCAGTGGGAGTATTGAGCAAGTTTATGTAAAACCCAGGGAAGGAGCATTGGAAAACAGTGAAGTGGGTTTTCAGATATTTACGTGGCACTAGTGATTATGGCTTGTGCTACCAAGGAAGATCAGGATTAGAAATAATGTTGGACATTCATGGTTTTTTTTATGCAAACTGGGCTATAGATCTGGACCAAAGAAGATCTACAAGTGCATATGTGTTTAGCCTATTTGGAGGTGTAGTCAGTTGGATGAGTAAAAGACAATTTGTAGTGGCACTTTCAACTATAGAGGCAGAATACATAGCAGCCACTCATGCAAGTAAGGAAGAATTTTGGTTGCAGAGATTGTGTTCAAGTATGGGGTTGGTACAACAGGCTATACGGATAGACTGTGATAGCCAAAGTGAAATTTTCTTGGCTAAGAACCCTGCTTATCATTCAAAGACAAAGCACATTGATGTTCAATATCACTTTGTTAGAGATATGGTTGAGGCTAAAAGGGTGTTGTTGGTAAAGGTGGACACTTTGAAGAGTGTTGTAGATGCATTGACGAAGTCTGTAAGCACTCAGAAGTTATCTTGGTGTAGAGAAACAATGGGTGTTGAAGAATTGGCCAAATGACTAAGCTATCCTATGGAAAGAAAACAACAAGTGGGAGAATGTTGGGTGTGTGTTATATTATTTCCACGACTAGCCCCACGTGCTGTACATTGCGCTAGGTGCAACAGGGGGGTCACAGGGGGGGTGGTAGCCCCCCCTGTCAGGGTTCGGGGCAGCACCCTGGCGAAATTTTTTTTGGTATGCGGTCCCACTCATATGTGGACCCACCCATGTTTTTTGCATGAGTTTGCACATGGTTTTTGGGTACGATGGTTTTCGGCCCCTGGTATTTTGTAGATCCGGTCAAGGGAACTACGGTTATGTTCTAATCCAGAGTTAATGGATTGGGGTTTATGTATGCTTCGGCATGTATATATATGTGTTGTAACACTAAAAGGAATATAATGAAAAATCAAGCTGGTCGTCCCGATTTGGGATCCAGGGGAAAATCTCTATGTTTATCTGTTTTATGTTTTATGCTCTCACTATTGTTTATTTTCTGTTATAAGATTTGTGTGTAGATAATTTCAGTTCAGGGTTAAAACCTACAGGAGCTAGCATGTTTATGGAGTAAAATAAAGATAACTTGTCTTGTTTTAAATGGTTCAAATGTCAAAAAGTCCAAAAAGGTCAAATTTTTCTTATTGTCTCATTACAAGGAAAAAAAGTCATTTTAAGCTTATAAATGGAAAAAACAAGATCATTTTGACTCATTGTTATCTATTGTTGTATGGAAGAGCTCCTCTCTTACCTTACTTTCACTCCTAAGGTGGTGAAAAGTTCAAATCCAAGGCATAAAACCACTTCAAAACTCATTTGTTAAGTTTCTGAGAGTCTATGTTACACTTCTGGGAAAGCATGTTACCCTTTTGAGTGTGTTTCATAGCCATTGTTATGCTTCTGGCGTTCTTCTCCAACCCTTTTTACACTTCTATCAACCCTTTGTTATGTTTTCAGACATAGTGTTATGCTTCTCGAGGAGAGGCAGATCTAGGTTTTCGGCTCCGAAAATCTTCAAACCAGCTTGAGGCTTGTCATCATTACCTTGTGAACCCCTCATAAAAGGTAAAAAACTACTCACATGCTCTCTTTTGGTCAAATTTTTGAGTGTTCATAACAATTTTTATGTCCACTCTCTTTTTCTCCATATTATCACCTATCCATGGTATAAAAAGATTTCATTTGACAAACCCTAACCTACTCTAGCTTCCTAAACCCTAACTTGAGTATATAAACCCTAAATCACATCTTTCTTATACCTTATCCCCACATTTCCCATGATTCAAACCATCCTTAACATCTAATTTTATGCAAACCCTAGATTATAGCTATTTTCACAGTGGAAAATTTGGAAATTTCCTGTGTTTGCTAGACTTCATCACCCTCCCCACATTCATTTCCCCTCATCCCACCTAAAGTATGGATCTAACATGCCACCTTATTCACTCAATTTTTTCTAGAAATTTTCTCAGCTCCATGATCCTTCATCCTATCCTCTAAACTTACACTCTTCCTACACTCTGTTTTTCCATATTTCACTACATCCACGTGTTGATTTATGGTAGAATTAGATGTGCTCTAGCCTTGTAATTTTGTATACATGCTAAGACACATGTATTCCATAATGCCCAAATTTTGTTTTGGAAAATTCCACTTAGAGATGTTTTAATTAAATTAATTAATCATTTTTTAATGTTTTCCTAAGTTTAAAGTTAGGGAAACTGATTAATTAAAGGGTATTAATTAAACTAAGTGTGAATCTTCTAGAAAAATCCATGGATCACCTCTAAGTTAGTCTTAGACCTTCATTATGTTTTAATATTGGCCATTGAAGAGTCAACAGAAGAATATAAGAAGTAGGGTGAGGGGCCTATGGAAAACACATCAGACAGAGAAAGAACCAAGAGATCGATTTCTTCAGCTGAAGGAAGAATCAAGGAGATTCTCAATTGCAAAGAGGGGAAGGTGAAATATCCAGGAGGGAGAATTTTTGAAGGATAAATAATGCAGGAAGAGAAGTGAGAAGGGTGCTGTAGAAGCAATGCAAAGATAGCCAAGTAGCAGTTACACTGGCCCAACGCAGAGTAGCAGAGGGAGTTTCGATTTCAGTTGGAGAGACAACTGAGGGTTTATCTAGCATCTAGAAGGAATTTCTGGAAGATGATAAAACTAGAGTCTCACACAGCAGTAAGCACAGAAAGTAGCCATAATGAGCAGAAACATTAGTGACGTAGTGACAATGTGAGCGACATAGTCACTACGCAAAAATCATGCAGAGCCACTCAGTGTGGGCGTAGGACAGTGTCAGAACTTCGTGGTGAAGTGAAAATTGTCTCAGTAAGCCTATTTTCATCATATTTCTTCAAGTGATTGTAGGATCATAGAAGAGACTGCACAAACTAGAAGCTTCAGAGGGGACGCAACACAAAGAAAAGGAAGCACAGATAAGTATGGTAGACTTAGATGTTTTGTCCTCTAGGTTAAAATAGGATTGTGCATGCTTGTCAAGTTCAGCATCTACAGGGATCTGGTATATTTATAGTGGGGCTTCAACTCATGTGATTGGAATACGATAATACTTCTCGATCTATAGGGAGGAGAATATGAACTTCCAAATCACTATGGGAATAGCACGAAGTGCACTCCAGTTGGGAGAGGAGTCATAGTGTTTCAAACGAAATCCAGAACCAGTGTCAAGGTTACAGATGTACTACATGTGCTAGGGCTTGGGATGAGTCTAATATCAGTATCCCAATTGCAGGAAAAAGGTTATGACATAAACTTTATCGGGAAGAAAGTATATGTCAAGCATCCTAGTTGGAGGCAAATAGGGCAGATCGGGGTTAGAAGCAACATACTATATAGGTTACAGCTTGAAACTCTAATGGAACTAATCAGTAGTAATATTGAAGAAAAGAAAAGGTTGAATTAACCTTGGCATAGAAGAATGAGGCACTTGCACCATGGTGCATTGAAGATGCTCAGAGAAATAGTTGACTGGGCACCTTTTCTCAACACAGAGCATGATGATGTATGTCAAGGATATGTACTTCATAATTACGCTAAAGCAACCTTTGCCAGAAGTGAAAACAGGGCAAGAATATTAGGATTGATACACTCAGATATTTTTGGACCAATTTCCACTAACACTCTTAATGGTGGCACATATTTTGGCACATTCATTGATGATCACTCCAGTAAAACCTGGATCTACTTCTCGAAGACAAAAAATGAAGTCTTTGAAAAGTTCAAAAATTCAAGGCTCTTGTTGAAAATATAATGGGGAAGAAAATCAAGACATTGCAGTCAAATAATGGTGGAGAATACATAGATGGAGAGTTCACTGATTTCTGCACAAAGGAGGGCATCGGGAGAGAGTGGACTGTGCCATACAATCTTGAACCGAATAGTGTGGCAGAATGGAAAAATAGGACAATTGTAGGCGCAACAAATTACATGTTATTTGACCTTGATTTTCCTAGATATTTATGGGCTGAAGCCTGCAATACATCAGTGTACATCCAAAACAGGACTCGTCATAGAGTCTTGGGGAAGAATACTCCTGAAGAGGTTTTCACAAGGAATAAACCGGAGGTAGGGTACCTACGGATATTTGGTAGCATGGCATACTGTTATGTACCAAGCGAGAAAAGAAGCAAGCTTGATCAAACTGCAGAAAGGGGATTTCTTGTAGGATACAGTGAAGTCTCCAAGGCATATACGATCTATATTCCTAGCAGCAGGAAAGTTGTGATAATATGTGATTTTTAGTTCATGGAGGATAGATCTTTTCAGAAATCACGTGATATGCCAACAGAGGATCATACTGTAGAAGTTCCCTTGGTCCAAGAATAGCAGGGGCACCAAGAAGAATAGACATAAAGACAGAATTTAGTACCCAGTACAAGTACTAATTTTTTCTTAGAAGAAGATCAGGAGGATCAGGAAGATACTCAGTCCGAGGAACAACCAAATTAGGAGGAAGAGTTGAGAGAGCGGCCTTTCACCAGTGGTCGGATAAGAAGGGAATCTCAGTAGATACTGAGGGACACATAAAATTTTATCGGGACTCATAGGAATGGGAAGAGGCAGCGTAGACCCCCTGATAGGTACCAGGACTTGGTTTCTCAAGTAGAAGAACCCTCCAGCTTTCAGGAAGTTGTTCAACACCAGGTATGGGTTGATGCTTCTATCATGAAAAATGATGTTTAGGAAGTTGTGCCCAGACCTCAGAGCAGATCGGTTGTGGGATATTGATGGATCTACAAGATCAAATACACTGCATATGGTAGTGTAGAGAAATATAAGGCAAGGTTCGTGTTAAAAGGGTATGATCATAAGGAAGGCATTGACTATGAAGAGACCTTTGCACCAGTTGCCAGATATACCTCCATTCGGACTGTCGTATCCTTAGCAGCGCAGATGGGATGGGAGATTCATAAAATGGATGTCAAGACAATGATCTTGAATGGAGAGATTGAGGAAGAGGTGTATATTGAACAACCAGAAGGTTTTGAGACTCGTGAAAGGAAGTCTCATGTATGGCGATTGAAGAAGGCCCTGTATGGGCTCAAACACACTCTGAGAGCATGGTATGGTCGAATAGATAGCTATTTCCAGAAAATGGGGTTTTTCAAGAGTGACGCAGATCCCAATCTCTACTATTTATTGGTAGAGGATGAGCCATTAGTATTGGTACTATATGTAGATGATCTATTTTTCATTGGGTCATGTAGGCTCATCAAGTATTGAAAACATAATATAGAGGTTAAATTCGACATGAAGGATTTGGGGTTGATGCATTACTTCCTAGGATTGGAAGTCTGTCAGAATAATGGAGACATCTTCATGGGGCAGGAAAGGTATTCCTTGGAGATTCTGAAGAGGTTCAGAATGTAGGAGTGCAGGCCCATGGCCACTCCCATGATCACAAATTGGAAAAGGATAGATTCATCAGAGACGCAGAAGTAGACCCCACCTTATACAAAAAACTCATTGGATCATTGATGTATCTAGTTAACACCAGCTTTATTGTCCAAAATTTTATTCAGTTCATGGTGAAACCCAAAAGAGTGCACTGGGAAATAGCAGTTCACATCTTGAGGTATGTACGAGGAATAATTAGATATGGTATAAGGTATGTCTGAGGGGAGGATGTCAGACTTAGTGGATTCACAGATGCAGATTGGGTAGGAAGCTTAGTGGAGGAAAAGTACCTATGGGTACTGTTTCAGTGTTGGATCAGGGATGGTGTCCTGGTGCAGGAGGAAACAGAAGTCAGTAGCATTGAGCACAGCCGAAGTAGAGTACATTGCAGTGAGTATAGGTACATGCAAAGCCATATGGCTTCAGAAGCTTCTTGTGAGTCTTTCCAAGAGTAGGATGAAGCTGAATAACGTTTAGTATGACAATCACAGTTGTATCAAACTCTCTGAAAATCCAATATTTCATGATCGGTCCAAACATATTGACATCAACTATAATTTTATCAGAGACTGTGTTTAGCATGGGGCATTACAACTCCAGTACATCCCCACATGAGAACAAACAAAAAATATACTAACTAAATATCTTGGGAGGATTAAGTTTGTTATCACTCATATTGAACCTCAAATGAAAATTTAGACTTGGTATCTAGCCCTACCAAGTCAGAGAGGGATCTCTTCACAAAAATCACAGCCGAGAGGGTTGGATGAAAAATATTTTAGGCTAGATAAGGAATACAGGGGTTTTTTATTTTGATTTTAGGGTTTGGCTCACTGAATAGGGATTAGGTCAAGACGAATAGATTAGGGACAAGGGGATGAAATGTAATATTCCAAAATTTTCCTACAATAAATTGGAATATTATTTTTTGTTGATTTCACCTAGGAGGATAATAAATGGGTAAGGAGGCCCATGCATAATGAAATTATCAATAAAATCCCTCATAGTATTAAAGGGGATCATCATTGGAGCTAGTTTTCACACCCTCATGTGTGAACAGGGTCATTTGCAAGTGGACAAGGTCAAGTTTGACCAAGTCAACAACACTGGGATAAGAGGTGGAGAACACTTAGAGGAACAATGCAGTATGAATGGGAAGAAGTTTATTTGGTAGAGGAAACCCTAAAAGAGTGGGACCCATGGAGAGGGGGCCTCCACTTGTTTAAAAGGAGGGCAAGGCAGCCATTGTTTCTCATGTCATGTTATTATTGATTTTATGGTCTATTCAGACTTTGTGCAATCTCTTGTTGTTTAGCTGAGTTGCAGTGATGCTTAGCATGAGGGATTCATGTTTAGGATTTCCTCTCCTTCTTGAGAGGCCTCTTGAGGGATTGCAATGATTTTCCTCACATCTAGGCTTGAGGCCAAGCATCCTCCTCCAAGACATCATTATTTCTACAACAGAATAATGTTGTGTTGCAGGGTGTTGCAGTGAGGGTTCACAACACCACTTCCATCAGCTATTTTTCAGAGGAGGAGTCTCTCTTTCCTTTGAGAGACTAGTTTGGAGGATTTTGGATTTAATTTTAGATCTTGGCATTGGGCCAACCCATTCGCTTCCCCCTACAGTGCAGTTTGCTTCAGTGACTGCATTATTTCTAGTGAGCAAATGTTGTGGGGCTTTGCAGATATGTTTGGAGGGTGAGATCTTAGGTGAGAGGATCAGCCTTTCACTCTAGAGATCCACTGGAGGAGGTCTTTTCATCCGATGTAGCATATTCAGCCTTCACCACTTATTTCCAGTTCTTGAGTTGCAGCTGCTACCTAGCAACTTTGGCATTTTGCAAATTGTGTATATTATAGCCAATCCTTCCAGGATTGACTTGAGGTAGCCTTTGGGAGCTGAGATCTTCACTCTAAATTTTGTATGGTCCATATATTTTTATATCCATGTATTTGACATATATTAGCATGCATTTTCTCTTATAAAACTGCACAGTCATAGCTTGGGCACACTTGTGTAGCAGTATTTTATCATGATTTATGTACTTGTCTCTTGAGGCTGAGCATTTCTTATCTTGAATAACATTTACTTCAAGATCTTGTATTCATTTGTTGCTTCTATTTATTAATAATATGGCTATGGATATTTCTCACATTTCTATGAGTTGAGTATCACTGCTACTCCATTGTTGTGTTTTCGTATTGCTGGATCTCCAACTTTAGAATATCTTAAGATATTCTCATTGTTGTAGAATTTCCTTAATTTGTGATATTACAGTGGTATCAGAGCATAATCTTGGCTCATCCTATGGATCTCAGCCATTATGCTATCAAGAGAAGGAAATATGAAGACTCCATTATGTGGAGACAAAAAGGAAGATAAGCTTACAAAGCTTCTTCCAAAATCTGTACAGAGCATTCATGAAGAATTCGAGAAGATAAGAAGGGAGATATGTACAGGATCTCCAAGAGGGTTTGAAACTAAGTCAAACTATAGATTTTCGTATAGGGAGTGTGAGCATGTAGCCACACCCTATGATGTACAGAGCAGTCACATGACCAGTTTTTCCATAAGAGAAAAAGAAGAAGAAGGAATTCCTGAGAGGGGAACTCTTAGTGGTTTCTTGCATGAGTATGAATCTCAAACTCAGAAGTTTAGAGCTCATGTCACTTTCCTATAGTTTTTTAAGGTTAATATGAGGAGGAACAAGTAGCATAATATGGATAGATTTCTTCTATCTATCTTTGATGGTTCCCCTACTTGTTTAGCCAGGGCTTGGGTGGAAGAGTTAGATACCTTTCAGCAGCAGCATCAGATTTCCAAAGATGAAGCCATCAGAGTAGCAGCGCTGCACTTTGGAGGTAAGGTCTATGCATGGTGGTAATTATTTGAGTCCTTTACTTTAAAGAATGAAAATACTTCTTCCTATGCAAGATTCATTAAAAATTTGATGGAGAGATTTGGTAGGAAGAATTCTGAAACACATGTGGATGAAACAAACACATCTAAACAAATGAAACCCTTACATGTGATGGAGAAAACCATAGACTCAGAATCACTTCAGAGAACCATAAAGGAGGTTGATATCTTGCATGATACTTTTTTGGAGGCAAGACCTTCATCTTGTATTTTGGCACAAGGAGGCAAAGAGATCCATTTTCCAAAAGAGGATCCAATCATTGGAGGGTTTCCCACTCATGTTGAGGAGGCTAAGGGCAACAAAATTGTCACTCCTAGAGTTAATATAGCACCTCATGCAGAGGGAGGAGGAGCTCTTGATCCAACTAGAGGGATTCTTGCATCTTTGCAAGGAATTCCCTAGGATCTCATACATGGAGGTCCAAGCAAAATCAGTGAGCAAAATGATTGTGCATCATTTTAGTTAAAAGGAAGGGAGGAAGAGCAACATCATGTGATGAGAGGCACACACCCTTCTCTATTTCAGAGAGCTAGTGTAAAGAGGAGGTAGAATGTATTGCATTGTGAAAGCAAGGGAAAATTTTCCCAACCATATGTATAGTCCACTCTTGACATTGATGTCTCACTGCATCAAGGCATTCCACCAGGGAGGCCACCAGATATATCATTGATGAAATACATCTTGTCTTTGGATTCACCGCTCTTGGATTTTGGAGAGGTGACGAGTTTGGAGAAGAAATTTGGCATGGGGGATGTCAAAGTAGCACGCAGCAGCATGAAGAGAGCTTCACATGCCAGATCACCAGTGTTGTCTCTTAGGAGGATTGATCCTTATTAGAGATCTCGACTCTTGGTGGAGTACTCCAAGGATCTTGGTGCTTACATGATTCTTGATGATCCTGATGGATATGACAGATATAGGGTGGATGATATGGTCATCTATTCTTATGACAGAGTCTTCTTGACTGGAGCTTCTAAGCTCAAGGAGAAGCTATTACATGCAACACATGAGGACTTATTTTCCATGCATCTTGATGCATATATTTTCTTGGCAGAGGAGTTCATTTGGGAGGGAAATCAACATGATATACTTCAGAATATGGAGAGATGCATAGCCCGGATGACGATGGTGAGGATGTCACAGACACCTTCCTACTCATTGGGAGTAAGGGAGCATTTTCAGTTGAGCCATTTCAACTCAAGTCCTCAAGTACATAATGGAGGATGTACAATTTCACCTTATGTTTTGTACTTCCTGTTTTTTTATGAGCAACATATTGTCCCAAGAAGGATTATTTCTTCTTGCATATTGTATGATGATTTAATTGAAGCCATTTGTAGCATTGAGATTGGCTATCTCACTGGTGGTTTGTGGGGAAAGCCACATGATTTTTGGTGTGCACCATTGACACCCTTTTGTACTTTCATGCTTATATCTTGTAAAATGATTGTGGTAGCAAACAAGTGGCTAGTAAAGCACTTGTTATTTTTCATTTTGATGCAGGAAAAGGATGCACTGTGCTGGTTCCACGGGTGGAACTATGATTCACTCCCTGGTTGTCATTTGGCAACTTGTTCTTATTGTACCTTGCTTCCATGTATTGTTGATATGTTTATGTTCATGGGGAGCTTTGATTGGAGAGTGGGCTTGAGACTAAAGATGCCCATTGGGAGCATGATTCTCCCTACTATACATGTTTTACATATCAAGAGGAACCATGGGCCAACCATGATTGCCAAATTACATTTCTTTTCTTCTTGTGGGAGGAACCACTTGAAGAACTTGAGGAGGCACTCCATGGATCATGAGAAGATGGAGGAGTTAGCATAGCCAACTCTTTTCCTTTTGGGGATGAGGGGAGACTCATCTATGAGCCACTCCATTTATATGAGAAAAAAATATGGTAAGAGTATTGTTGATTTGCATAGTAATTTGTCTATATGTATGCATCTCTTAACCATATATGTGCAGGGATTTTCTCAAAGGAGGAATCTTCTTCCTTCTAGATTTTGTGGTCTTCATAAGGCCATTATGGATGATCACTCCCTAAGAGGATATGGGGAGGAGGTTTCTTATGGATAACATACTCACATTGCACATTATATCATTCACTTTCTCCAGGCTTGTGAAGAGATTGGGGCAGCAAGCAAATGGTGGGGAGGCCACCCATAATTTCATTTTCTATGGCATTTTAGAGTCAAACTGTGCTGGCTACATTTGAGGGACCATTTTCCTTCTCCTTTACTTCACATGGAAGCCAACATGATTCTCCTTATGGTTCCTTTGGTTGATATTGCTAAATATTTTCTTGGGAGCATGATTGGAGGAGAGACACAGTGGGTAAATGTGTCCTTGGAGGGAGAGAAATCCCACACTCTTTGCACTACATGTTCTAAAGGGAGCATGGGATATGGTATGGCCACTACAGTGGCACATTTGTTTCCTTATGAGGTGATGCCATATGATGATGAATTCCAACTCATCACATATGAGATGATTGGGCAAACATGTTTCATAACGTTGGAGGAGAGATCCTTAGAGATCTAATCTCCATCTTTCCATTTGGGGGAATTATCATTGTAGCCCAGGATTAGCATACAATCTACACTTATCCTAAGTGGAGAGGAGGATAGCATGGGGTAGGATGTTTTTTCTACCAAGATCAGATTTTCAGCCCACCTAAATTGGCGGAGCCAAAGGTGGAAGATGACTTTCAGGAGTTGCCATGTTGGGAGGTAACTCATTTTGCATGGATGATTTCTTGGGGGATGGAGGATCCACATGAAGAATATGTTCCTCAACACATCATAGAATCCATTCCTTGGGAGGAGGCTCTCCAGTTCTATCCTTGCAGTTGCTTGAGGACAAGCAACATTTGGGAGGGGAGGACTGTAATATTCCAAAATTTCACTACAATAAATTGGAATATTAATTTTTATTGATTTCACCTAGGAGGAGAATAAATGGGTAAGGAGGCCCATGCATAATGAAAATCTCAATAAAATCCCTCATAGTATGAAATGGAATCATCATTGGAGCTGGTTTTCACACCCTCATGTGTGAACAAGGTCATTTGCAAGTGGACAAGATCAAGTTGACCAAGTCAACAATGCTGGGATAAGAGGTGGAGAACACTTAGAGGAACAATGCAGTATGAATGGGAAGAGGGTTATTTGGTGGAGGAAACATTAAAATAGTGGGACCCATGGAGAGGGGGCCTTCACTTATTTAAAAGGAGGGCAAGGCAGACATATTTTCTCATGTCATGTATTATTGATTTTATGGTCTATTCAAACTTTGTGTAATCTCGAGTTGTTTAGCTGGGTTGTAGTGCTGCTTAGCACGAGGGGTTCTTGTTTAGGATTTCCTCTCCTTATTTATAGGACTCTTGAGGGATTGCACTGATTTTTCTCACATCCAGGCTTGAGGCCAAGCATCCTCCTCCAATATAACGTTATTTTTGTAGCAGAATAATGTTGTGTTGCAAGGTGTTGCAGCGAGGGTTCACAACACCACTTTCATCAGCTATTTTTCAGAGGAGTATTTTCTCTTTCCTTTGAGAGATTAGTTTGGAGGAATTTGGAGCATATTTCAAATCTTGGAATTGGACCAACCCATTCACTTGCCACTACAGTGCAGTTTGCTTCAGTGACTATGTTATTTCTAGTGAGAAAATGTTGTGGGGCTTTGCATATATGTTTGGAGGGTGAGATCTTAGGTGAGAGGATCAGCCTTTCACTCTAGATAGCCATTAGAGGAATTATTTTCATCGGATGCAGCATCTTCATCCTTCACCACTTATTTCAAGTTCTTGAGTTGTAGCTGCTACCCAGCAACTCTGAAATCTTGCAGATTTTGTATATTATAGCCAATCCTTCCAGGATTGACTTGATGTAGCCTTTGGGAGCTGAGATATTCACTCCCAATGTTGTATGGGCCATATATTTGTATATCCATGTATTTGACATATATTATCATGCATTTTCTCTTATAAAATTGTGCATTCATAGCTTGGGCACACTTTTGTAGCAGTATTTTATCATGATTTATGTACTTGTCTCTTGAGGCTGAGCATTTCTTATCTTGAGTAACATTTTCTTCAAGATCTTGTATTCATTTGTTGCTGCTATTTCTTAATAATATGGCTATGGATATTTCTCAAATTTCTATGAGTTGAGTATCACTGCTACTCCATTGTTGTGTTTGCATATTGCTGTATCTCCAACTTTAGAATATCTTAAGATATTCTCATTGTTGTAGAATTTCCCTAATTTGGGATATTACATGAAATTGAATTATTTTTGATGGGGCAATGTAGGTAAAAGATTTAACATTCAAAAGAGGATTAAATGAGATGAAAATACCGGTGAGAAGCTAGGGAAAGCATCTAGAATGTATTTTCCCTAAACTGAAGAGAATGAACACATTATACTAAATTTCCCAAAACATAGCATAAATAAATATGGATACTATATTTCAAATTTAAATAAAGTATATTATAGATACGAAATGGTTTATGAATTAAAAATACATTCTAACAAATTGGGAATAGAGCAGAAACTATGTCTAAAACCCATACCACATGGATCCCAAGAAAATAGCTGCAATTTTCCATTAATGTCCAAGCCAAGATGATACTTGATCAATACAATCTCTCAAACTTGTTGTGGTTCCTATGTTTTGGCCAGATTGGCAAGACAAAAAGATAAGACAACATCAAACCACTTTGGGATCCTAGGATCTAGCCCTCCTGGATCCAGAGAGGGATATCTCTATATAATTTAAAGAATGATATATCTTTAAGGCTCAAATTGAGGTATTATGCTAGGTATGAAGCACAGGGGTTTTGATTTGTTTGGTTGGTTGGAGATCATTAACTGAGAAGGTTAAGGAAGTAAAGAAGGAACTAAATAGAAGGATATTTTAGCATGGGAAGATAGGTCAAGAGAAAGGTTAATCCATTGGGCTATGGAGTCACGAAAGGGGATTACTTGCATAACAACTATCCAAGGGTTTCCATAGGGAAAGTCATCTATACTAAAGGATTCTTTTAGATAGATGGTGAGCTGGAACATTAAAGAATGGGTGAAAGAAATAAACCAAAGTGCATCCTGAGCTTAGGTAAGTACTTTGAAACTATCCTGCTTTGACATACTTCAAAGGAAACTCTCAATAAGACACAAAGGGTAGCTTAAGATCAGGTCAGATGTTATTTAAATCCAGGCCTGCTTTTAGCATACTCTTAAAGAAGACAATCCAGCAGTCCTCATAACCACTTTTAGAAGGTAGAAAAACATTTAAGATGAAACATAGAGTAAGGCCTAAGATCATATAAGGACTTTTAACCTTCATTGCTTTTGACACCAACTCAAATGGATCTTAGAAAGGCTAATTGTTGGAAAAGGAACCTAGTGAGACAGGGCTAAAATATAAGCTCCCAGTTTCCAAATTCTTTCAACTGAAACCAAACAAGAACATATAAGGAAACAACTCTAGATTCATACATCAGTAAGCATGGACAGGCCAACTTCTATACTGGTTAAATCATGTTGAATTATTCTTAGATATACAAGTAGCAGATAACATATAGATAAATATTTGACAGTGAGACTTAGGGTACTTCCAATAGTATATCCTAATCTATGCTTGTTGTTCTTTATCTAAGAATAATGGACAGTATGATAAAACATGAAAGGAAACAGTTACAGTAAGAAAAACATCACCAATAATATAGACCAGGATCCTGTAAATATGCTTGATTAATTGATACACAAAACCAGTCACATACTTTGAGCTCAATGGCCTTTTAAAATCTAGACTTCTCTTCCCAGCCTACTATATTACAGACTACTCAAATATTTCCCCTCAATAACAGTTCTAACAATTAATAGAATCCCAACAACCAACAAAAAATTTTCAGTGAATAATTATAGGTGAATGAGGAGGTAGAGTAGTAGATATGAACTTAAATGATACATTAAGACATAGGGGAGGAAGTATTCGAATGCCCACTCTGCACAATGGATTTTATTTGACTGCATTTTTACTCTTTAGGCTGGACTAGAAGTCTTTGTCAGTTTGATCATAACTTCAGATATGTTCTTTGAAGTACTCTTCTGGCTGTAGTACTCTGTATGTAATCTGATACAAGTAAGGTGATAAAAGGTCTTGCAGGTCTTCCATACTTGTAACTAATGCACTAGCAGTTCTAGGACTTCTGTCAGGGTGATAATCTTCTCAGGAGCTTGATGGAGAATAGTAAATTTTGTGGGAACTTGTCCTTTCTTGGAAGAGAACATTATGTTGATGTGAAAACACTGATATGGCTTGTTTCATGTGCTTTAGGCCTTATTATGCCTTCTGGATCATTTTTAAGGTCTTCAATCTGTATCTTCATCCTTTAAACACTAGATTATAGCATTTAATATTCAATAATAGGCTTTAATCCCTTTAATCTGTCATTGATACTCTTTTCTGCTCCTCCTCTGTCCTGTCTGTGAATATGCAGGTTTTAATGGCGCTGGAAGGTCTTGAGAGGGTTAACACTGATATTTTAATTAAATACACATTTAAAACCTTCTTAAGTGTCTTCCCCGCAATCTTCGGCTCTGAAAAATGACATTCTGCGCTCTGTATTATCATGACAGTGACTGTGTAGAAAGAATACTCTTTCACCGTCCGTAACCTTGCAAAAACCCAATAAACATCTTAAGAAAATCAGTGGGAGTGGAGGAGGATTGCTCTGGAAGGCTAAGGAAACGGTGTCGCAGTAATGAAAACGGTGGATGAAAGTGAAAAAATGGGTAAAAATCATGGCGGAATGGAGGAAAAATGGCCTGATGGAGGTTTGGTGTGAGGCGGGTTCTGGACCGTCGGATCAGATTTAACAGTGGCAATCTACGATCGAGATTCATTGATCAGATCGTTCAAAGGACTAGATGAAATGGGAGATGGGATTATGTCATGACCGTTGGATTAGATAAGGTTAATGGTGCTCAACAGCGGAGGTTTGTCAAAGAAGTTGTTTGGGGGACGAGTGAAAAACCAATAGATGGGGTCGTGATGAATTGTGAACCATTCGATCAGAACAAATCGACGGCTGAGATCGTCGGAAGGGAACGTTGGGAGTTTGGTTGAATGGAGAAATGGAAGGTGTCAAGGTTAGATCTAGACCGTCGGATCAAATCGATCGACGGCCACGATTAAACCCAAAAACACAACGCGGAGGGAGGTAAGCTGAAAACTAGAATGGTTTTCACACGAGGTCGGAGGTGGTATGTGGTTTTTGAAAAAAAAACCACGATACGGTACACTGCTTGATGCGTGTCCTTTAGAAAACCGCTAGCTTCATACTTTTTTCTGGCGCTAACATTCGGGCATCAAAATGTTGCGAAAATGGATATCGGTCGTCCAATCACTTGGTTTTGATCGGACAGTGCAGAAAAACTCTGATGGGGAAAGATGGATGGAGTGGATATGTTGCCATCGGGTTTCATTGCAGCTGTAGGATCTGCATAATGGACGGTCAAGATTTGTGGAAGAGGCGGGAGCATGTCAGATCATCAGGTTTATCACCAACCGTTGGATCTATACAATGAATGTTGGAGATCTGATATCGACGGGAGGGGAGAATGGGCGAACAAGTGGAAAAAGGTGAGATCTCCGTCATTGGTTTTATGCATCCAACGATCCATATCATTCGAAACCAAAATGTAGGGGAACGATAAAAAAAAGGGAAAAACTGATTTTTATTGGGTTTTCTTGGTTTATTAAGCGCTTGACCATAGGAGTCTAGGTTCCATGGAGGAAGGGGGGGTTAGGGAGAATAAGCCCTCAGGGGCTTAACCTTCAATGGAGCGGAAAAAATGTTTTTTATGTATTTTAAAGGAATTTTTGGGCTTTTTAGTGCTCGGTTGCGGGGCTACGAGTCTATGAAGAAAGGGGTTAGGCTATATAAGCCTTCAGGGGCTTATGCTTGTCATAGTGTAAAAAATAGTATTTTAGGCTAAATTTAGTGCTTTTCAAGGCCAAATGGAGGGTTTCGGTAGGCAGAAAAAGGCATTTTTAAACCAGATAAAGGATAATATGAGGTTTAAAAAAGTTTTTAGGATGATATGGAGGGTTAATGAAGGGATTTTGGAGGAATTTAGTGAGGGGAAAGGGGATGAAAAATGGGGATTTAGAGGGAATGAAATGGAGAAAATGGAGGCCTCTTTGATAGCAGCTTCTTCACCAATCAGCAGGTGTTTTCAATGGAAACAACAGTGAAGATTCTTCAAGGAACAGAAGACACATAGAGGCTTCAAGAATGAAATGTTTTCAAGAGAAATGTTTCTCTTGAAGGCTCAAAAAAATATTTAGCCACCTGTTTTCTAGCCAAAAATTTGTAGGTGGCTAACAATGGCTCCACATGGGGATGGCATCTTCTTGAAGGTGTCAAGAATCTCAGAAAATGATCTTTGGAGTAGGCCAAATTCTTGGTACTTGAAAAATATCTTCTTTTCTTTTGATCAACTGCCACAAACATGATGGATGGTAAATCAACAGAAAACATTTTCCCAAACAACTACCTACCCATCCTATTGTCCTAGCATTTTTTTCTTCAAGGTGCACTTAGACTTGCAGACCTTTCACATCATAAATTTTTTATAAACTGGAAAATAAACCTATCTACTGCTACCCTTATTACTCCATGAGACCAGATTAAACAGTTGGCATCATAGCTTCTCTACCTAAACTAATATCTACCAAGATTAAACTGTCTGGTAGATTTCTTTCTCTACATTCTAAAACAGAAATTTAAACACATACAAACTATGATTAGACTGTCTAGTCTATTGTAGGTCCATGGAATAAAGACAAGTTTCACATGAAATAAAACTTTGCAGAAATAAAAAACAAAATTTGAAGGTTTCAGATCTGAAAATCACCAGCAACCTTCCTTCTTTTATGACTCAGATTTTGAGATTTTTAGAGCCATCTTCTTTCTTCTTTTCAGCTCTGGTTTTAATCTTGTTAGAGCTGCTTCTTTTTCTTTCCTCTGTTGGTTCAAGTTTTGAGCTTGTCTGAACCCTTCTCTTTCATTTTTTTTTTGTATTTTCTGAATTTTCTTCAAAACAAAAATCAACAACTAACTAAATTCTCACAGGCTGAGATTTATTGAGATTTCATACCTACCCTACTCTAACTTGGAATATTTACATCTCTAACTGACAAAAACTCTTTTCCAATACATCCAGTCAATCAAATGATCCCATGACTGGTATTTTCTGCTCTCTTTGAGCGTGCTGGATAGGAAGGGCCACACCCATTCTCCTTGTCTTTTAACAGCAACTTTTAAAATATTTCTTGTTGCCTGCAAAAAGCTGCTCTTGATGAACTTTGATCCTTCTCTAAATGTCTACAGGAAATGAGCATAAGGATCTTGAAATAATACCTGGTCGTGAGTATTTGACAAGTAAGTTTCAACCAGGGCTTCTTCCTCTTCCACTGGACCAAAAAGAAGATCATTTTGAGAAAGAAAATCTTCCTCATCTTCATCATCATCTGAACTACAGGACTCATCATATACTATAGTGTTGTCCTCTTGTAGCTCTGAGATATTCTGATCTATTGGGCTGAGCTCTGTGAAAATATCAATGTATTCTTGAGTAGGGGTTCGTTCCATTACTTCCTCTTTTTCAAGAAAAGGCTCTTTGGTTCCAACCTGCTAAAAAATTTCTTCAAATTTCTCCTCTTCACCCTCTAAGATGAAAGGCTGCTAATTCCAAATCACATGAAAACTATTACTGATGATTTGAGGTGTAACAGAGTGAATATTCAATGAATATTCTCTACTACTATACTTTCATAACTTTCCTCATCAGTATCATAAATAGCCTGAATTGGCTCATTACTTTCTTGGAATTGAGGGAGCTGATATCCCTCCCACAAATCTACTAATGATGGCCCTGAAAGATCATCCTCTACTTGGAGAACATCATTATCAGATAGATCAAAAATAGGAAAATCATGAATGTAGGTAATTCTACCAGTTAAACACACTGGGTTATCAACAGATATTTCTTCATTCTGGTTTACAGAAGAGTTTTCTAAATCTGCATAATCAAACTCCATAGATGAATGAGCAAGAGTGTCTGCTCTATAAAATATCTCAGAGGCTGGCTATCTATTGATGATCTGATCTATTTCTTCTTCTGTCAAAGGGGAATATTTTCTTGTGTTTCTTTGAGCAGAAGTGCAGCAGCTCTCAGTTTCTTGTATTAATTGATTTGGAGGCTGGATGTCTTCTTGAACCTCTTGTAGGAGATCTTCACTTGTGCTTATAGGGAAACCTTGAGTATTTTCTGATGTTTCCTGATCTCTTTTTTATTCAAAAAAATCCTCATGAACATGATGACACTCGGTTAGAACACAAGGCTCATTAGTTGTTTCTTCTATGCGATCAGGCTGCCACTCTTCTTGTGTAATCAGGGATGATTTATAATCTACAGGGGAGTTTCTTGTATGTGCTGGTTCTTCTTCCACATTAGACTCTGCATCTTCTATGTGGTTACTTGTTTCCTCAAGACAATGTTCCCTATTAGATTTTTCCATTTGGTCATGATATTCTCTTATCAGCATAGTACAAGATATAGCTAAGAAATCAGGCATTTCTTGTTCACCTTCCTCTTCATCTTCTATAGATTCTTGAGCATCATACATGTCTTGATCATTGTCTAGGTCTTGAGTTTGTTCTTGTTCTGGAAGAAGCATGGGCTACTCTAGATAATCAACGTTTAGACTAACCTCATACCTCTTCACTATTATTTCACCAAACATGTTCACCACTCTCGTCACTCTGTCCAACAAAGCATTTATCTTTGCTTCTCTGTCCATACTTGGATCCATGTTTTAAAAAGGAGGTCACTGTATCTTCTCAACCAGATCAGGGTCTTCTACCAGTGGATTCATTTGGTCTTTTGAGAGTTATGGAGTGTGGAGTCGCCAGGTGGATGAATTTGAACATTTGAAGCAGGCTGTTGTCCACCATCAACAATTGAATACCAATCTAACCAGAGATTTTGGGTCTTTTGAGGTCCTAAGGATGTATAAGATGAAATTCAATCAAAGTCCCCAGTATGGTCGACATTATGTTGTGGTTCCTATATTTTGGCCAGATTGGCAAGACCAAAAGATAAGACAACATCAAACCACTTTGGGATCCTAGGATCTAGCCCTCCTGGATCCAGAGAGGGATCTATCTATATAATGTAAAGAATGATATATCTTTAAGGCTCAAATTGAGGTATTAGGCTAGGTATGAAGCACAGGGGTTTTGATTTGTTTTTTTGGTTGGAGATCATTAACTGATAAGGTTAAGGAAGTAAAGAAGGAACTAAATAGAAGGATGTTTCAGCATGGGAAGATAGGTTAAGAGAAAGGTTAATCCATTGGGCTATGGAGTCATGAAAGGGGATTAATTGCATAAAAACTATCCAAGGGTTTCCATAGGGCAATTCATCTATACTAAAGGATATTTTTAGATAGATGGTGAGCTGGAACATTAAGGAATGGGTGAAAGAAAAAACCAAAGTGCGGCCTGAGATCAGGTAAGTACTTTGAAAAACTATCTTGCTTTGACATACTTCAAAGGAAACTCTCAATAAGACACAAAGGGTATCTTAAGATTAGGTTAGATGTCATTTAAATCTAGGCTTGCTTTCAGCATACTCTTAAAGAAGAAAATCCAGTAGTCCTCATAACCACTTTCAGAAGGTTGAAAAACATTTAAGATGAAAAAGAGAGTAAGGCCTAAGATCGGAGAAGGACTTTTAACCTTCAATGATTTTGACACCAACTAAAAGGGATCTTAGAAAGGCTAATTGTTGGAAAAGGAACCTAGTGAAACAAGGCTAAACTCTAATCTCCCAGTTTCCTAATTCTTTCAGCTGAAAACAAACAAGAACATCTAAGGAAACAACTCTAGATTCATACATCAGTAAGCATGGATAAGCAAACTTCTATACTGGTTAAATCATGTTGAATTATTCTTAGATATACAAGTAGCATAAAACATATAGATAAATATTTGACAGTGAGACTTAGGGTTCTTCCAACAGTATATCCTAATCTATGCTTGTTGTTCTTTATCTGAGAATAATGGACAGTATGATAAAACATGAAAGGAAACAGTTACAGTAAGAAAAACATCACCAATAATATAGACCAAGATCCTGTGAATCTTCTTGATTAATTGATATGAAAAACCAGTCACATACTTTGAGCTCAGTGGACTTTTACAATCCAGACTTCTCTTCCTAGCCTACTATATTATAGACTTCTCAACTACTTCCCCTCAATAACAGTTCTAACAACTAATAGAGTCCCAACAACCAACAACAAATTTCCAGTGAATAATTATAGGTGAATGAGGAGGTAGAGTAGTAGATATGAAATTAAATGATACATTAAGACAGCGGGGAGGAAGTATTCGAATTCCCACTCTACATAATGGTTTTTCTTTAACTGTGTTTTTACTCTTTAGGCTGGACTAGAAGTCTTTGTCGGTTTGATCATAACTTCATATATGTTCTTTGAAGTACTCTTCTGGCTGTAGTACTATGTATGTACTCTAAGACAAGTAAGGTGATAGAAGGTCTTGCAGATCTTCCATACTTGTAACTAATGCACTGACAGTTCTAGGACTTCTGTCAAGGTGATAATCTTCTCAGGAGCTTGATGGAGAATAGTAAATGTTGTGGGAACTTGTCCTTTCTTGGAAGAGAACATTCTGCTGTGTTAAAACACTGATATGGCTTGTTTCATGTGATTTAGGCCTTATTATGCCTTCTGGATCATTTTTAAGGTCTTAAATCTGTATTTTCATCCTTTAAACATTGGATTATAGAATTTAATATTCAATAATAGGCTTTAATCCCTTTAATCTGTCATTGATACTCTTTTCCGATGCTCCTCCTCTATCCTGTCTGTGAATATGCAGGATTTAATGGTGCTGGAAGGTATTGAGAGGGTTTAAAACTAATATATTAATGAAATACACGTTTAAAACCTTCTCAGGTGTCTTCCTTGCAATATTTGGCTCTGAAAAATGACATTTTTCACTCTGTATTATCATGACAGTGACTGTGTAGAAAGAATAATCTTTCACCATCCGTAACCCTGCAAAAACCCAATAAACATGTTAATAAAATAAATGGGAGCGGAGGAGGATTTCTCTGCAAGGCTGAGGAAACGGTGTCGCAGTAATGAAAATGGTGGATGCGGGTGAAAAAATGGGTAAAAATCGTGGCAGAATGGAGGAAAACTGGCCTGATGGAGGTTTGGTGCGAGGCGGGTTCTGGACCATCGAATCCGATTTAACAGTGGCAATCTATGGTCGAGATTCATTGATTGGATCATTCAAAGGACTAGATGAAATGGGAGATGGGATTATGTTGTGACCGTTGGATCAGATAAGGTTAATGGTGATCAACGGCCGAGGTTCGTCAAAGAAGTTGTTTGGGGGACGGGTGAAAAACCAATAGATGGGGTCACGATGAATTGTGAACCATTCGATCAGAACAGATCAATGGCTGAGATCGTTAGAAGGGAACGTTGGGAGGTCGGTTGAATGGAGAAATGGAAGGGGTTGAGGTTAGATCCGGACTGTCTGATCAAACCGATCGACGGCCATGATTAACCCCGAAAACAGAATGTGGAGGGAGGTAAGCGGAAAACCAGAATGGTTTTCATGCGAGGTCGGAGATGGTATGTTGTTTTTGAAAAAAAAAAACGCGATACGGTATGCCGCTTGACGTGTGTCCTTTAGAAAACCACCAGTTTCGTACTTTCTTCTGGCGCTAAATTTCGGGCATAAAAATTTTGTGAAATGGATATCGGTCGTCCGATTGCTTGGTTTTGATCAGATAGTGTGGAAAAACTCTGATGGGGAAAGATGCATGGAGTGGATATGTTTCCATCAAGTTTCATTGTAGCCATAGGATCTGCATAATGGATGGTCAGGATTTGTAGAAGAGGTGGGAGCATATTAGATCATCGGGTCTATCACCAACTGTTGGATCTATACAATGAACGGTGGAGATTTGATATTGGCGGGAGGGGAGAACGGGCGAACAAGCGGAGAAAGGTGAGATCTCCGTTGTTGGTTTTATGCATCCAACGGTCTAGATTATTCGAAACCAAAATGTTAGGGAATGATAAAACAAAGGGAAAAACTGATTTTGATTGGGTTTTCTTGGTTTATTAAGTGCTTGACCACAGGAGTTTAGGTTCCATGGAGGGGGGGGTTATGGAGAATAAGCCCTCAGGGGTTTAACCTTCAATGGAGCGGAAAAAACATTTTTTATGTGTTTTAAAGGGATTTTTGGGGTTTTTATCGCCTAGTTGCGGGGCTACGAGTCTATGAAGAAAGGGGTTAGGCTATATAAGCCCTCAGGGGCTTATGCCTGTCATAGTGTAAAAAAGGGTATTTTAGGCTAAATTTAGTGCTTTTCAAGGCCAAATGGAGGGTTCCAGTAGATAGAAAAAGGCATTTTAAAACCAGATAAATGATAATATGAGGTTTAAAAAAGGTTTTAGGATGAGATGGAGGGTTAATGAAGGGATTTTGGATGAATTTAGTGATGGTAAAAGGGATGAAAAATGGGGATTTAGAGGGAATGAAATGGAGCAAATGGAGGCCTCTTTGACAGCAGCTTCTTCACCAATCAGCAGGATTTTTCAATGGAAACAACAGTGAAGATTCTTCAAGAAACAGAAGAAACATAGAGGCTTCAGGAATGAAATATTTTCAAGGGAAATGTTTCTCTTAAAGGCTTAGAAAAATATTTAGCCACCTGTTTGCTAGCCAAAAATTTATAGGTGGCTAACAAAACTGATGCCAGACATTACAATGACTGAAAAAAATACACCTGACCTCAAAACTATTTCCTCTCATATTCAAGGGTCAAATCCATGAGGTTAGGGAGTTGTTACATCAAAAGATGAATTGAATGCTAGAGTTTAGGATGAGGAAAGTGACTCACTCCTATCTTTAAGAATTGATACATTTGACTTCAACTAATGACTTACTTAACGTATCTACCTTAGGTAAAAGTCAAATATGACATTTAGATTGGTAAAATTTTCATTTACCAAAGTAAAAAGTGAAACTTCAAAATTTGATGAAACTGGTGAAAATGTAAATTTCTTGGTAAAAGGGTCTAAGCGCCATGACAGAAAAATTGACCTGTTTTGTAAGCCACTTTTAGAGGAAGTCCCCTTGTTCAAATAAGCTCCATGATATCTCATTAGAAAGGTCTCTAAGTCTAGTTTCCATTTATGCCCCTAGTTTCCAAAATGGTTTCCATATTCCCTGTGAAAAACCTTTTCTCCCAATACTGGTAAACGTGCAGCTCCAGGGTCAAACATGATTTTTTGGTGGTTTTTTGCCTCTTTGAGGGACCAGTTCACCTGCAAAGCTTCTAAAAATTGTTGGAGTTGATTTCCTCATCATCATGAACATGATGATGGTGGAAATTCATCAATTTGAGGCCTCAAAAAATGGCGCAGCGCTAGTGGCGCTGTGCGTTTAGCAAATTTTCTGTGTGGTAAACTGTCGAAAAATTAAAATTTGCACAAGAATGCCACATGTGCCAAAATTGTGAATTTGCTTACTAATTTAGGGTTTAGAGGCATGGAGAGATGCCTCAATAATATTTTTCAACTTCTCCTTCTCATTTGGCTCGGTCAAAGCCCGAATCTTTGCATGGGCTCGTTTGAGCTTGGCTCTTAAAATATTGTTTCTCATGGCATAGTGTTTTGCCATCTTCCTCTGAATTTCAATGTTTTTCTTTGCCTTCTCTAACAGACCCTGCAGATGCAAATTGTATCTCTCAATCCAAGACTCTCTATCTCTGCTAATCTCTATGGCAAGCATCTCACTTGGAGTAAGCTGCTATGCCAATTCAGCCTCTTTCTGCTTTTCCAGAGCTAAAGCCCTCTTTATCCCAATTGTCCTCGATCTTCGTCTCGGAAGCTGATCTTCCTCATTATCACTCTCATCAAATCTACTCAAGGTTTCCTCCAACAAGGCCTTAGCCTTTCCTTCCTCCCTCTGAGCTCTAACTGTCTTGACCTCAGTGATGGTTTACTTAGTCTTCAGCTGTTGATTTTATAGCTTAAGAAAGTCAATCACATATTGTGATCTATCAAGATTAGCTTGAAGCTCACTAATCTTGGTGTCCTTGCCATTGATCACTGCACTAGTGACTCTATCCTCATCCTCCTCATCAATCTAAATCAACTAAAACTCCTAATCAGTTTCGTGTTTGTCCCCCTTCTCAACAATGATAGGCTCTATAGCCTTTTCCTTGCTCTTGTCTACCTGTTTTGTTGATGAAGAAGGAATGGCCCTTTTCACACTATGTGAAGAAAATACATGCTTTTGGCCTCTTTGATATGTCAAGGGAAATGGTTCAATATCATTCATTTTAGTGCAAGTTGCCTCAATGTCCCTTTCACTGCTTGATGCTCCGGTATCATGATGTGATGGTGAAGGGTTATAGAAAGGTGATGAGGTAGGATCAACATGAGGTGAATGGATGTGAGTGGGTAATGATGTATGAAAAACGGGATGTGATGGAGAAGTGGGTATGGAAGGATGAGATGATGAAGGAATATCCTGCTCATGATGGCTAGGTGGGGTAGTGAAAACCTCATTTGCAATGAATGCATCCCATCTGATGTTTTTCTGCTGAATCTGATGCATGAACACCATTTTTATGAGTGAATGATGAAATAGACTCTGCATTTGATGATTTTAATCCCTCTTTTTCACAATGTAAGCCATCTTGTCAATGTTGCGAAAAATATAGTAAGGTATGTGTAGCATTCTAACTCTAGTGAAATACATGAGGAGTCAGATATGATGTGAGTAGAGTCGAGAAAAGCTCCCCTCACAAGTGAAGTATTTCATGATTATCCTCATCATTAGAACGTACCGGTAAGGAGATAAGAGAAAGCGAAAATTGACTTCTTTTGATCCTTGTACCTAGGTTTGAGGTACGGTTCATAATATCTCATATCCAAGTTTTCTTGTTTAAACCACCTCCCTCCCAAACTAGGGATCCCTGTAGAAGCTGCAATAACATTGGTGGACATATCAAAGGTGACCCCAACAAGAGTGATTATTTTTTCATGTAGATTAGTGATGAACAATCTTGTTAACCCCAGGTGATTTTGAATTTGTTGCACTTTCTCACAAAACTCAAAACAACCCACATGTTTGAAGAAAGACATAATGAGAGGAGAGGCCATAAGTTCTCTTGTAGTGATTGGTTCATACTTGTTAATTTTTCCTCCTTTATGGTCATTTATTCTTGGCATTTTTTCCTCACCAATACCACTATCTTCTTCTTCAGACATTTTAAACTTTGACTTATGAAACCCTAGGGTACAAATGGAATGAGATGAAGGGGAAGGGGATGAGATGGCTAGCTTGAAGAGGTGAAGGGAATGAATGAGAGGAATGAAATGAATGGTCAAACTAGGTCAATAAAAACCCTAGGTCAATGACATTTACCCTTCCTATAACTGATATATGCTTAAAGAAAGTGAACAAGGTGTATAAACAATGATCATAAATTGAAAATAGGGTTTCATTAGGGTTTCACTTCAAAACATTAAAGAGTAACCAAATAGATTAGAAATAAGGAAATGAGGGTGTAATTATTGTTTATAACATCCTTGGAGGATTTTAGGAGAAGTTTGGAAGTTGTTTGAAGTGGTTTGAAGTGACACAACACTCAGCAAACTTGACTGTGTAGGCACGCAACGCCACTGTCTGAGCGTGCAATGCTTATCCAAACATGCAGTGCCACTGTCTGAGCGCACAACGCCTTTGAAATTTTCACTGGGATCTCCTGGCAAGAACACAGTGCCACTGGGCAGGAGCGTAGCTCCGGTTCAAACGCGCAACGCCAACCTTCTGAACGCACAACACCTGTGGATTTGGCCCAATTTTGCTCAAAAAACCTAGAAATTTTTCCTTACTAAATACTCCTGTTGCTTTGAAGGGTAACAGAAGCTTGTTTGAAATTCTTGATGGGCTTTATAGGCAAGTGGATTTAAATTTAACTTGAATACCCACTTTTCTAATGTTGAGGTCTTTTTCCTTTATCACTGATACTCTTTTGACCTTTTGGCATTGCAAGTTGCTAAAGTCATGGAGTTGGCTTTTTCTTGCTTACTAAGGCTTGACATAATTTCTTTGAAAACTTTGGGGTTTTATTTATTACATATAATAACATGAAATTACAATTGGAAAAAATTAAAATAAAATACATAGGTTACTTTTCTATCAAAATGGCATTTTGATAAAAAAGTCGTTAAACTGAAAATATAACCTTTGAATTATAATGAATATATCATGATGATCATACTCAATCCCTCTTATATATGTGCTGACCTCATAAAAATGAAGGAATGACCTTGAAAAACACAAAAACCTAATGAACTAATGGGAGTGCTTTTTGACCTAATTTTGAATGAGGCTTTCACTTTAAAGACTTCCATGTGAACAGAGCATTTCCATAGATGTTATTATGCTCAAGGAGACATGAGAATGAGTCAACCAATATGATATTCTGAGGGAGAAGGAAGCTTAGTTTACAAGGACAACCACTTGTGGAATAATTTTATATCATGACCCAATGGAATGATGAAAAATTTATTCAGAATGGGACACCTAAGATGCACATGCAAATGTGTTTTGATCCCTGGTAGAAGTATGCAAATACTGACACTAACATTGGCTCTAGCTAGGGATGGTAGCTCCTTGGAGGTGCCAAGAAAACTGTAGACTAAGTGCCTATTTCATTGGGCAATGGAGTTAATAGCTAAAAACCAAACTGAATACTAAAAGAAACTTGACACAATAAATTGACTCAATACTGACTGAAACAAAACTTAAAAATTGAACTTACCCTACTTATTGATGGCAGTACATCACCAAGACTTGAGGACTTCAAATCCTTATGACAACCACCAACCTGCTGAAGATATATATACAATCATGTGAAGTGATCCTTCCAGTGTAACGAATCGAGGAGATGGCTACTTACTGAAGTTCTTCTCTCACTTTCCTTGAGCAGGTAGAATGATGTACATGTAGGAAACTCACAATAAAAGCTAAAACCAAAACTTATGCTGACAAACGAGACAACATTCATCTTCTCTAGTGCTTGCAAAATACTGTCGAAGGGATCTTGAAAATCAAGAAAATTTACCTCTCGCTAATCTGGAATAAACAAGGTAGCATTTTCTCTTGAATCTGATCTCTTTTCATAATGTACCTCAGCAAGAGTGTGTTCCTGGTCTTCAAAAAATTATGAACAAGTAGGTGAGTAGATTTCTTCTTGAAAAACAATTCAAAGCATGAGACATGGGAAGAAAAATCTAAATAACAGTCCTCAATGCTCTGGTCCTCTACAATTTGAATATATTGTTGATCATCTTCATATGATATGGCAACCAGATTGTCATATTTGTTATCACACTCATCAGTCATAAGAAGGAAAACTTCAGATTGTTCTTGAAACACAAAACTAGCATTTATATCATCTATGTAATATTCCTAAATTAGCACACAACTAATTGGAATATTAAAATTTGATTTTTCTCTTAGATAGAGGAATAAGATGGTATGGAGACCCATAAATCTCCCTAGAAGGAATAAAAAACACCCCTAGTATGAATGGAGGTCATATAATAGCTGGATTGAATACCCTTAGGTGTGGAAAGGGGATGTATCATATTGAATAGGTCAACTTTGACCAAATAAAATAGTGTTGTTATGGAGGAGTTGCATTAATGATGGGACAATGCAGTTTTGGAGGGAGATTGATTGCATGAGGGTGGAAACCCTAATGAGTGAGACCCAAGGTGAGAAGTTTCACATTGTTTATAAGGAAGAGGATGGCAGACATATGGGGTTATCTGATGATTATTATTTTGATATGCATGTTTAGCCTTTTTCTCTCTTCAGTTGTTTAGCTAAGATTGCTGGTGTTGTTTAGCACAGGGTGTTCCTGGTCGAGAATCCCACCTCTTTCTTTGAGAGGCCTCTTGGGAGAGTATTGATCTATCATTTCCACATATCTGGCATTCTTACCAAGCTTCATTCTTCAGCTACGTTATCACTCAGTAATTTCTCCAGGTTCAAGAGAGAACTCACCGAGGTAACCACAAACCTACTTCAAACTCTAGGATCTAGCCTTCCTAGGGTTTAGAGAGGGATCTCTCTTTAAAGTTTAACTTTGTTTTAATTTTTGAATATTAGGATAGTTATGAAAGTGAAATTTTTGTTTTGTTTTGTTGGATTTGGTGGGAAAATTTCACTTAGAGGGATAGATAGAGTGAAATCTACTCGTCCATTGGGCTATGGAGTCTAAGTCAAGCTAGTAGAACTGGGATCAAGGCCTAAAAGGTCAAATGTCTTTAGGCAAAGATAGATCACCCTTGGAGATCTTGGAAATTTTTTTTTTGAGATGGTATGATTGGGATAAAGGGAACTTAAGGATCCTTTGATCCAGAAAAGAGAAGTAGTAGATAGAGGTCAAACGGGAGAGGGAGCAATTAAGGGCTCCCTACACTGGAAATGAGAAGAAAGTAAAGAAATGATAACTAGTTAAAAACAGGGTTCTATTAACATGTTCTGTAGTAATACTCCTAGTTATACATTAAGATTTAGAATTAAAAAAATATGTATGCATGTAACAAAATAATATAACAATGACAAGTTTTAGAGAGTACTTCACTCCAGATAACTTATCACAGGGATCCTGAAGTATGATGCCAAATAGTTTATCCAGTCTGCTACTCAAAATCAAAATCCAAAGCCTTCAAGTCAACAAAATATCTATATTAATCTCCAGAAATTTTATTCCACCAAAATACTTCTAAACATGAAGTATTTATACAAATTCTAAACTAAAATATCTTGAAAAAATATCAAGATTGGTTTACAATATCTCAAACTGTTTTACATAAATAGAACTCAATAAAAGGACACTCAAAACTAATGAATCTATTTGGAACTATTTTTTGTGGATAGGTGATGACAAAGAGGAGAATTCAAATTTTATCTCAACTCTTAGTTGATGATGAGGCATCCAAGTCACTAACTGTCTCCTTTCTTTATGCATTCTGCTCCAGAAATTCTGTAAAATTGGGGTCCAATGATACCTTTGTATTTCTCAATATGAAATATATATGTAAAAAGTGAAAGATTTTATTGTAGATAAATATTTTTTTAGGATAAACCTCTCTCAGTTCCATAAAATGCTTCTCCAATTGTTCACAATAGGCTCTGCAAAAAGATGTGTAAAACAGAGTTTTCCACAGTTTGAAAAATAAGATATAAATATGTGCATGTATTTATCATTCTATAATACTTGTGAAAAAAGTGAGATAGGTTTTTGTATATGGGTCTATTAGGAAAACAAACCTCCTTCCATTTTGTGAGATGTATTTCTGATTGGCCACAACCGTCTCTACAAAATTATGACTTAACAAGAATTTTCTGTAAAAAGTGCTTTCAAATATTGTTTAATATTTCCAAATCCATAATGGTTGTTAGAAACGTGAGAGAGATTTTTGTAGTTGGATATCTTAAGAACATAAAAATCCTTTAGTTTTGAAAAATTAATCTTGTATTGGTCACAATAGTTTATGCAAAACAATGACTTTAAATAGGAAATTTATGCAAAAATGTCCCTTCTTGCTCTGTTTTCATCTTTTAACCTTACTGTTCTTTTAACTGTTTTTACTTTCACTTTGGATAAAATTCATTGTTATTGAAAGTATTTTCATCATTATTTATCATTTAATGCCTCTGTATTTACTTTTACTGTTTTACCTTGACTGCATTGTAACTTTATTTTAACCTTTACTATGACTTTCATCTGATACACTTCAACTTTGATGCTCTTTGACTGTTCTATTTTCACTGCCACTATGAATTATTATTTTACTTTGAAATTTAACCTTTATTGTGAGTTATCCCTTTTACCTCTAACTATTATGAATGCCCTATTTTAATCTTTACATTAAAATACTCTTTTATCTTTCATAGGATGACTGTTCTTTAACTCTTTACATTAAAATCCTTTGAATCCATTTTCTTGTGAGTTCTTGGAATAAAAAAGATCCTTAACTAGTATTGAGATTTTTGTATGCAAATTTTTATGTTGCTAATAACCTGCAAAAATCAAACAATTCATTAATGAAATCTAGGTTTGCAAGGAGGGATTATGGCTTTGATGAATTGGGAAAACCTGTGGAATGAATTTTGACTCTGAAGGTTTAACTCTGTTGGCACTGAGTAATTGAGTGTAACAGTTAGGGATTTTGAACATTGGAAAAATATTTCGAATATTTCAAACGGTTTCTACAGCAAATCCGTTTTTTGAAGGCAAATATAGTTCTTTCTGTGGGAAAACAGGGTTTATGGCTATCAATTTCACAAGAAACTCTTTTTCAAATAACAGGAAGGTTGATTTTTCAGAGCAGTACCTGTTCTTGCAGGTATATGGTCTTTAAATAGGTTCTGAGGCATCAGATAAGTTTCTGATGGCTTTGGAGGTTTCTGAAAATGAACTGAAGCTTCTAGTGGTCTTGACAGCAGTTGTAATGGCTTTTCTGGTTTCTTTTGAGCGTGAAAACAATGTATAGGTAGCTTTGTTTTCTTCAATCGGGATGAATTAACGCACAGAAAATGGAGAAACGGGTTTAATGGGTGCATATGGAGTTTATTAGGTTCTTTTAGGTTTAGAATAGCCTACAATCAATGGCGGTCACATCAGATAGTCGGCAGTTCTGGTCTTTGAAGAGAAGAAACCACAGGTGGTTTATCGCGTGCCTATCGAGCGATAAGTTGTTTTAAATTCAACGAACACGATCGAATAAGGGAAGGCCACATGGAGGAGGGAGAAATGGGTGAAACCACCCATTTCACGTGGCTTTGGATTTTGAAGGGTCAGGCATCTTTTTCACACGATATCAGGTTCTGTCCGTCAGATCTAGGAGTTTAAAGCGAACACCAATGATTGTTTTGGGAGTTGCATTGGAATGGGAAGGTAGGACCAGAATTGGTTATATGCAGCGTAAGGTTTATGATGTGGCGGGGAGATATATGGTTTAAAACATATATGAAATTTTTTAATGATGGTATAAGTGGGGTTAATATTTTTTTATTTAAAACCTTTGCAAATTGTTTTAATAAAACATATGCGAGTGAGTTAATATATATTATATAGTTTTTTAAACGTTTTACAGTTTTCAAACCATAGGGGCAGGATATTTCGATAACGCTAGTTTTTAGACCAAAGGGTTTATAATTCGAGGTTTTTATTTGCGTAGATGGGATAATAGATTTTGGTCAAAAAGTTATAATAGTGGGTTTTTTGGGGTATTTAGATATAATGGAATTAATAACTATGGCAGGGTATTTCTTAGGGATTTAATAAAAGTATGTTAAAAGTTAATATGAAAGGGTTGTGTAATAAAAACAAAATACATATTATCTCTAAGTATAGTATAAAATCAAGCATTTCTTATCTTTGTATTTCTTTCACTAATATTTAGGATAAATGTCGTTTTGAGGGTTTTTATGAATTCTTTTTGAAGGGATGAAGTTAATTATTTTAGGGTTACAATTTTACTAAGTAAGAATGTGTCTTTACATAGGAAAAGGGGTTTTAATGTATGAATGAAGGGTAAATGATGATAAATGTGGGTTTAACATAAGAAATCAATATTTTTTACTAGCCAGTCATTGAGCCTTGGGTCCGGTCCCAATAAAAGTCAGAGAAATGCTCTGAGCCTTTCTGACTAATAGTTTAGAATACATAATACCTATATGGGAGGGTAAATTAGTGATTTTTCCCAATGATGTCTTATTTACATGATTGCTCAACTGCTTTCTACCTAGCCAACTTTATTTCTAACATTTCTTCTTCATTTTGTAGGTGCATTTAGGCTTGCAACCTTAAAATTTTTTTCTTTCAAAGCATAAAACTATCCAACTCTACCTTATTTCATCCGAGGGCTTGGATTAAATTATTGAGCTCCTCATTATTCTCTACCTATCTACTTATTTTTCAAGTTTAAACTGTTTGACAAATCTTTATTCTCTATCTAAAACATGAAATTGAAAACATGAAGAGTTAAGATTATATTGTTTAACTCATCATGGATTATGGCATTTATTGACACTCTACACATAATCATTATTCTTGCAGTAAAAGTAAAATTAGTGGCATTTTATCTTGCTCACTTTTAGATATTATTTTATTTTTTCTTTTGGGGTTTATATTTTTCTAAGTCCTTTGATTTCTCTTTTAGGATTTTTTACCCTTTTTTCGGATTTTTTATTATTTTTCATTTTTTCAAAATATGGGAAAACAATTTGCAGAAAGCAAGGTATGTACATATTTACAAGACTAGCAAAGTCAATTCAAAGTTATGAATCCTATATTTATAGGACCTTAATAGCGGCTTCACACGGGGATGGCATTTCCTGGTGAAATGTCAAGAACATCATCGACTAGTAGCTTGATCCATTGGGCCAATCCCAAACATGCATTTTCTTTGTTATAAAATATTTGTAACTTAAACTCTTGGACTAAATTTACACCCTTTTCTACAAACTGAAATTTGATCTGAGACTAAAAAAAAAGTGACGCAACCTTCAAACCAAACTACTAAATCATCAATATCTTAGGGCATTTTCCTTGGCTGAAAACTGAAAACTGAAATAAGCTGAAATCCTACCTACTTACTCTAATTAGTTGTCCACCTATTGGTTAGGTAAAATGAAATAGCCAATGCAAATATTCAATCATTATGTACTTTGATAGATTTTGTTGCATGTTCTTATTGTTTTTCAAAACGGTAATTCTGCAACCTATTAAAAACTTGTCAACAAATGAGAGAATAAAGAAATATTTGATTTCCTTTGCTGACTCTAGAAAATTTTCAAAAGGATCTTCCAAGGTATACACACCAATGTTCAACTAATCTAAATAATTGTACATCTGTTCTAGATGACCTCCATGCCATGAGACTAAATTGTCATTTTTAACTTTATTCCCTTGCAAAATCAACCTATGATTGTTCTCAGATACTTTTAGATTTTCAGATAAGATTTGTGATGATATTTCTACTGATGAAAATGTTTGTTTGAGGAAATTTTTATGATCTTGATCTTGAAGCTCATAGTCAATAAATGAAGAAGGACTTTGAATGCATTCATTATCCAACATATCTGCTATTGGATCATGAAAAAATTTGAAATATTGCTGCAATTTTTATATGGGTTTTAATGGAATTTCATAGATTTCTAGGGGTTGTTCATCCTTTAAAAACTGAAATTCTTTAGAGCATAATGGTATAGAACTTTCTTTCAAAATTTCAGAACTTTCTTCTTCACTCCCATATTTGATGTGTATTTTCTGATCACTGTATTCAAGCTATTGAAACTAAATTTCCTCATCCCACAAACTAGCTAGTGATTGCTCTGTGAAGTTAGCTTAAATTTGGAGAACATAATTATCATTATACTGATCATACTTAGGAAAATATTCAGAAGAAGGAATGTCATCAATCATACACATTAGATCAACAGATTGCTTTTCCAACAATTCTAATAACTCTTGATTATATTGGTTTCATTCTATTTGAAGGTCATCATGTTTCTCAATAGGAGTACTATTAGGCAGTGGGCCTTTTTGGGAAGGTAGAACAACATGAGCATCAACCTTTTCTTTTGTCTCTTCATGGATGAAAACTTTAGTACATATATCAACATTAAAATAAGTAGAAACAATTTCTTCATTATGTAAATATTTTGAGGATGGTTGCATGTTTAGAAGAAAATTAATTTCTTCTTCGGTGAGGGGGGGGGTGGGAATCTTTGAATTTTTAGCTTTGAATAACAATTGTGTTATCTCTATTGTAAAAATTGATCATGAGGTTGAATATTTTCTTTAACTTCATTCAAAACATTATATGAAACATCATTTGTGTTGATCATCGGTTGTCATTGATGTCAACCCAAGAAACACCAGGGGCTAACCCAATATTGCATGGGAATTTTTACCTACCAAATTACTATATTCTTGGTCAAGAATTCTTTCTATGGTTTCTTATTTTTGAGATGTTTCTGTTGATATATGGCACGCCACATAATTCTTCACGGTTTGAGAGATATTCATGTTTGAAGTTTGGGCTAAAACCCCATGGGGTTGTGGCATGGGTCATTGAAAAGTCATAATTAATATTTTTTAAGCTCCTAAAATCCCTCCCACATTCACTTTTCGAAGCCCCTATCAACCTAAGAATTTATATAAATTGCGATCCTCATATACTCCTCATGCAAGGGATTTCGCCATCTGAAATAGGTCATCGTGGAATTTTCGCTCTAAATTTTTTTCTACGAAGGGTCAGAAGCTGAGATTTTTATGAGGGGAAGTTGAAATCCTGAGGAAGCTGCTGTGAAAATTTCAGAACAAGGTGCACAATATTTTCGGATATATGATCTGTGGAAGTCAATGTTTTTGCAGGCTCCTAAAATTCATCTCAAAGAAGTGACCTTGGTAAAATCGGCATAAATCTTTCTCTGAGTATCGGATTGGAATTCCGTAAAAAATTGCAGATAGTGAAAATTATGTGGTTTGCACTCTATCAATTTCATAGCTTAATGAAGAAACGGTGACACATGGAATTCCGTACAAGTTTACTCTACTAAAACAATCCATAATTAGGGCATTGTGAGATAATGGGTGTAACTCTCTCTTGAATCCAAATTGGGTCAGACCTATGGCATTGGAAAGATGACTCAGAGGAACACTATAGGATCAAAAATCAGATATTGGGGATCTGAAATAACAGAGATACACCAGATTCAATATTGAGCTCCTAGAAGGCAAAGAAAAAGCTAGATCATGTGTTGTCAAGGGCTGCAAATGACCAGACTTTCTAGGGAAGCAAAGAAAAGAAAGGTGCAGCAGAGGGTAGCATGAAAAAAACAAAATCCAAGGTTCATAACAGCAGCAATAAGTTCATCACATGAAGTCTGCAAGTGGGCAGCACTGCATACAATCATTGTAAAGGTATCATTGTACTAAGTCATTATAAATACATAATTGTACAAATTGTACTAGTGTCTATCTGTCAAGAGCTGAAGAGGCAGTGTCGAGTGGTCTAGGATCATCATTAGGTCGTTGTGTCATACTTGGGGTTATGTTATAGTGTGTCTTCTTCTTCTACATCATTCTATATCATTGTAAAGTGGATCATTTTCCCTGGTACGGGAGTCCATTCTTATTTTATTCTTCTATAGGGTGGTAGGGTGGTGCTAGGGTGAGTTGTAGCTCATTGGGTGTTGGGGCATATGTTCATTTGATTACTGAAAAATCTCGAGCGTTGGAGCATCAATCTAGTGGGAGCTAGAGAAGAATTATTTTCTAGATTATATTAAGTTGGAGCTTTATTTTCAATTGGAGTTGAATTTTAAAGAATTATTATAAAAGAATTAGGTGGTTTTTTTCCCGGAGTGGGTTTCCACCTTAAAAATTGTGTGCATTTGTGTTCCTTTTGTTTGCTACTATCATTGTACAAACACTGATAATAATTGAAGATTAACTAACGTTCTAATTGAAAGGAATACTGATTCAACCCCCTTCTCAGTATTTCCAACAATTTGTTACTATAGAGGGGATTTGTGGATCTTGATTCATCTCTTGATCTATTTCATCTTTGATTAACTCCTCTTGATTATCATGACACTTATCTTGAGAATCAAAGTTATGGACTGCTTCTAATAAATCTTCAGGATGCTAATTTCCTAAATCTTCATCAATATTTTTAAGGTCATGTATGAGATCTTCAGCTTGATTCCAAAAATTTTCAGCCAATGATAAAGATGGAAAATATTCTTTGTAATGCTCATAAAATACCTTGTGAAAATCTTTTAAAGAAAATAAACTTGCAGGTTTAAGAGCTTCATACCATTCCCTTGCTTATCCTTCTAAGGTTTCCATGAATATCTTCATGAGGAAATCCTCATGCCAATCACCCTTCAATATCCATGAGTGTGTGTGAAATTTAATGAGATGTAACAAAGGATCATCAATATTCTCATTTTGAAATATAGGAAGATTTTTATCCTAGTTTACCTTTGGTATTTTGTGTGGAAATCCAGGTATGTGATCTCTACTCATGGGAGCATACCTGCATTTTATTCTTGGGTCATATTATAAATTAGTCATAAAGAAGGGCCACTACATCTATACAACCAAGCTAGATCCTTCTATAAAATACAATATACATTGAAAAAAATTCTTAATGAGAAAGAACATAATGTCTTGGATTAAGATCTAAGTTGAAATCCTGATCTTTCCATATTTTTCTTTCAGGTTCATTCCTCCAGTGGAGTCTTTATTGTGAAATTGATTTGGAGTCACCAGGTGGATGATTTTAACCTTTGTGTGTCTGATCACTGTCCACCATCATAGATTAGATCTGAACCTATAAAATATTTCTGAAGAAAATGTTAGTCTTCTCTAGTATGGTCACCATTATGTTATCACTCAGTAATTTCTCCATGTTCAAGAGAGAACTCACTGAGGTAACGAAAAACCTACTTCAAACTCTAGGATCTAGCCTTCCTAGGGTTCAGACAGGGCTCTCTCTTTAAAGTTTAACTTTTTTTTCATTTGTGAATATTAGGCTAGTTATGAAAGTGCAACTTTGGTTTTTTTTTTTGGATTTGGTGGTAAATTTTCACTTAGAGGGATAGATAGAGGGAAATCTACTTGTCCATTGGGCTATGGAGTCTAAGTCAAGCTAGCAGAACTGGGATAAATGCCTAAAAGGTCAAATGTATTCAGGGCAAGATAGATAACCCTTAAAGATCTTGGAAAATTGGTTTTTGAGATGGTATGATTAGGATAAAGGGCACTTAAGGATCCTTTGATCCAAAAAAGGGAAGTAGTAGATAGAGGTCAAACGGGAGAGGGAGAAATTAAGGGTTCCCTACACCGAAAATCAGAAGAAAACAAAGAAATGATAACTGCTTAAAAACAAGGTGCTATTAACATGTCCTGTAGTAATACTCCTAGTTATAAATTTAGATTTATAATTAAAACGCAGATGTATGCATGTAACAAAAGAAGATAACAATGACAAGTTTTAGAGAGTACTTCACTCCAGATAGCTTATCACAGGGATCCTGAAGTATGATGCCAAATAGTTGATCTAGTCTACTACTCAAAATCTAAATCCAAAGCCTTCAAGTCAAAAAAATATCTATAGTAATCTCCAACAATTTTATTCCACCAAAATACTTCTAAATGTGAAGTATTTATACAAATTCTAAACTAAAATATCTTGAAAAAATATCAAGATTGGTTTACGAATATCTCAAACTGTTTTACATAAATATAACTCAATAAAAGGACACTCAAAACTAATGAATCTATTTGGCACTATTTTTTATGTATAGGTGATGACAAAGAGGAGAATTCGAATTTGATCTCAACTCTTAGTTGATGATGAGGCATCCAAGTCACTAACTGTCTCCTTTCTTTGTGCATTCTGCTCCAGCAATTCTTCAAAATTGGGGTCCAATGATACATTTTATTTCTCAATCCCAAATATGTATGTAAAAATTGAAAGAGGTTATTATAGATAAATATTTTTTTAAGATAAATCTCTCTCCGTTCCCTAAAATTGTTCTCCAGCTGTTCACAGTAGGCTCTACAAAACGATGTGTAAAAAAGAGTTTTCCACAGTCTGAAAAATAAGCTGTAAATATGTGCATGTATTTCTCATTCTGTAATACCTGTGCAAACAGTGAGATATTTTTTTGTATATGGGTCCATTAGGAACAAAAAATTCCTTAATTTTTGTGTGATGTATTTCTGATTGGCCATAGTCTTCTCTGCAAACTGATGACTTAACAAGAATTTTCTATAAAAAGGGCTTTCAAATATTGTTTAATATTTCCAAATTCATAATGGTTGTTAGAAAAGTGAAAGAGGTTTTTGTATTTCGAGATCTTAGGAAAATAAACCTCCTTCATTTTTACAAAATTCATCTTGGAGTGGTCAAAATAGTTTCTTCAAAACCATGACTTTAAACAGAAAATTTCTACAAAAATGTCCCTTCTTGCTCTGTTTTCATCTTGTAACCTTACTATTCTTTTAATTGTTTTTACTTTCACTTTGGATAAAATTAATTGTTGTTGAAAGTATTTTCATCTTTATTTACCATTTACTTCCTCTATATTTACTTTTATTGTTTTACCTTGACTGCTTTGTAAGTTTGTTTTAACCTTTACTGTGACTTTCATCTGATACACTATCTCTGATGCTCTTTGACTGCTCTATTTTCATTGTCACTGTGAATTCTTACTTTACTTTGTACTTTAACCTTTACTATGAGTTATCCCTTTTACCTTTGACTATTATGAATGCCCTGTTTTAATATTTACATTAAAATTCTCTTCTATCTTTCACAGGATGACTGTTCTTTAACTCTGATGTCTGGAATATTTTAAGGAAAATCCTTGGAATCGATTTCCTTGCGAGTTCTTGGAATAAAATAGATCCTTAACTAGTATTGAGATTGTGTTATCCAAAATTTTCTTTTGCTAATAACCTGCAAAAATCAAACAACTCATTAATGAAATCCAGGTCTGCAACGAGGGATTATGGCTCTGATGAATTGGGAAAACCTGTGGAATGAATTTTGACTCTGGAGGTTTAACTCTGTTGCCACTCAGTAATTGAGTGTAACAGTTAGGGATTCTGAACATTGGTAAAAGAGTTTGAATCTTTTAAAGGGTTTCTATGAAAAATCCATTCTTTGAAGGCAAATATAGTTCTTTCTGTGGGAAAACAGGGTTTATGGCTATCGATTTCACAGGAATCAATTTCACAACGGCTGTAATGGCCTTTCTAGTTTCTTTTGAGCATAAAAAAATGTACAGGTAGCTTTGTTTTCTTCAATCAGGATGAATTAATGCACAGAAAATGGATAAAAGGGTTTAATGGGTGAATATGGAGTTTATTAGGCTATTTTAGGTTTAGAATAGCCTGTAGTCAATGGCGGTCACATCAGATAATGGGCGCTTTTGGTCTTTGAAGAAAAGAAACCTCAGGTGGTTTATCACGTGCCTATCAAGCGGTAAGTTGTTTTAACTTCAACGAACATGATCGAATGAGGGAAGGCCACGTGGAGGAGGAAGAAATGGTTGAAACCACCCATTTCATGTGGCTTTGGCTTTTGAAGAGTCAGACATCTTTTTCATGCTATATCAAGTTCTGTCCGTCAGATCTAGGAGTTTAAAGAGAACGCCCGTGATTCTTTCGGGAGTTGCATCAGAATGGGAATGTGGGATTGGGATTGGTTATATGCAGTGGAAGGTTTATGATTTGGTGGGGAGATATATGATTTAAAACATATATGAAATGTTTTAATGATGGTATAGGCGGGGTTAATGCTTTTTTATTTAAAACATTTGCGAATTGTTTTAATAAAACATATGCGGGCGGGTTAGTATATATTATATAGTTTTTTAAACCTTTTACAATTTTCAAACTATATGGGTGGGATATTTCAATAACACTAGTTTTTAGACCAAAGGGTTTATAATTTGGGGTTTTTATTTACGCAGATGGGATAATAGACTTTGGTAAAAAAGTTATAATAGTGGATTTTTTGGGGTATTTAGATATAATGGAATTAATAACTATGGCAGGGTATTTCTTAGGGATTTAATAAAAGTATGTTAAAAGTTAATATGAAAGGGTAGTGTAATAAAAACAAAGTACATATTATCTCTAAGTATAGAATAAAATCAAGCATTTCTTATCTTTGTATTTCTTTCACTAATACTTAGGATAAATGTCGTTTTGAGGGTTTTTATGAATGCTTTTTGAAGGGATGAAGTTAATTATTTTAGGGTTACAATTTTACTAAGTAAGAATGTGTCTTTACTTAGGAAAAGGGGTTTAATGTATGAATGAAGGGTAAATGATGATAAATGTGGGTTTAACATAAGAAATCAATATTTTTTACTAGCCAGTCATCGAGCCTTGGGTCTGGTCCCAACAAAAGTCAGAGAAATGCTCTGAGCCTTTCTGACTGATAGTTTAGAATACATAATACCTATATGGGAGGGTAAATTAGTGATTTTTCCAAATGATTTCTTTTTACATGATTTCTCAACTGATTTATACCTACCCAACTTTATTTCTAACATTTTTTCTTCATTTTGTAGGTGCATTTAGGCTTACAACCTTAAAAAAAAATTCTTTCAAAGCATAAAAATATCTAAGTCTACCTTATTTCATCCAAGGGCTCAAATTGAACTATTGATCTCCTCATTATTCTCTACCTATCTACTGATTTTTCAAGTTTAAACTATTTGACAAATCTTTATTCTCTATCTAAAACATGAAAAGTTAAGATTATACTGTTTAACTGATCATGGATTATGGCATTTATTGACACTCTGCACATAATCATTATTCTTGCAGTAAAAGTAAAAGTAGTAGAATTTTATCTTGCTCACTGTCAGATACTATTTTCTTTTTTCTTTTAGGGTCTATATTTTTCTAAGTCCTTTGATTTTTCTTTTAGGAAGTTTTACCCTTTTTTTTGGCTTTTTTATTATTTTTCATCTTCTCAAAATATGGGAAAACAAACTACAGAAAGAAAGGTATGTACATATTTACAAGACTAGAAAAGTCAATTCAAAGTTATGAATCCTATATTTATAGGACTGTAATGTTCCTCTTTTAGGAATATCAACAATGTGCTCAAGAGAAATGTTGTATAAGAAAAAATGTGCAACAGAAACGCAGATCAGGACTTGGTTCCTCTTATTTATGTTGTATGGGTCTCATGTATGGAATTTCATCTAAAAAAAATTAGTTTAGATACACTAAACTGATCTCCCACAAACTAGACTAGCTAAAAGGCACCCAAAGAGGAAGGTTGCAGCCAAATGCAAACACTGCTTCAGGAATTGCGCAGTTTTATCAGATATTCAGAGGATATTAGAAAAGAGGCTCATATTTTAGTAATACAGCAGAAAATCAGCATTATAATCAAGCTCTTTCAATATACAGTAGAATGAAGGAGACAATATAGCAAGAAATCTTCAGAAAAGAGAGCTAGAACACATGTACATTTGCAAAAAATGTCTCAACGACACTATTTTTAAGGAGCTTCAGCAGCTGGAAGTTACAACTCAGATCTAGGGCAGATCTTTGGACAAAACATCAGATCTATTTCAAATTTGGAAACTAGATAGTTTTCTCTTCAAGATCCCCTTGGAATTTTGACAAAAGCATGCATAAATAAGAGTAGATCTGAGAAACAAGTTGCACATCTGTAAAATGCTATAGTAAAATTTTGAATATAACATTTCATTACAATGGATCATGTTACACCATTTTTTGGTCATCTAACCTATTATCATTAGATGGACCCAAGTACACCATGTAAGACCAATTTTACCCTAAGTAAAATTGCCTTCACTATGTTAAATAACTTAATAAACCACATTTATTAGGTTATTTATGGTCTAAACAGGAAACCCCAAAAGGAAATATTAAAAAAACCTATATTTGTTTGATTTTCCTCATGGAATAATTAATTAAACCATAATTTAATTATTATTCCTAATCATATTTAACCCAAAACAAAGAAATTAATTAGATAAACCTTTATTTATCTTATTATTTTCTAGGAATAATTATTTAAATCTTATTTAGATAATATTCCTTTTTAAATATGACCAAATCACCCACAAATAATTAAATAAATCATTATTTATTTGATTATCTTCTAACCGCTTCCTTAAAAAGATAAATAAATCATTTATTTATTTATTTTTGACAAATCAAGGGATTTGACCCAAGTCAAATACCTTTTCCCTCCAACAAATATAATAAAATATTCCATAAAAAGGTGGATCTAGATTTGGTTAACATTATTTTAATCATGCACCAAGATCTAGAATGACCCAATATTTTGTTATAAATAGGAGGGTTTTTCCTACCATTCTTCACCTTTTGTTGCCTATTAGATCACTCTGGATCTATACACTTGGTCACATTTTTCCATCATTTGCTGTGTGAGCTCCCACTGAGCTCTATTCTTTGCATTGGGTTTTCTACACCAACAAGAGAGAGAAATCTTAGATCTGAAGTGCTGAGGACTTCCAAGAACCCATCCCACTGAGGAAAATTGGATACGCCTTCTTGTTTTCCTCCCAGGTGCCCGATTAATATAAAAATTCTTTCAAAAATTGTTCTTGTCTTGTCTATTGGTATATGGAGCAAACCCTTGTTTTTATTGCTTAATGTCTTTCCATGCATAGATCTGGTGTTTTGCAGCTCTTTTCTTGTCTAACTAACCGCAGATCTGAAGATATTGGCAACCACTTTTGTTGTTAGGGCTATTAGTTATGCGTAGCTAAAGTGGTCCTTTTTCGTACACTTCGACAAAGGATTCATACTAACAAATGGCGACTCCACACGGGTTTTAAATTACGACCGCTATCGTTTTTCATATTCCTGCATATCCAGCTACTTCAGACCCTAGGGTTTCTTTTCAGCTGTTTATTTTTCCTATTTTTATGTTGTTTTTCTCACATAAAACCCTAAAACATTAACATTTTTAACTTCCGTGTGTTTCTGGCCCTATTGCGTAGGTAAGCGACATCAGCCGCAACTGAGATGACAACTTTTCTGAAAATCTGCCGCCGAGACAACCGCAACGGGAGGTCACACTTTTCAGCCCAAAAACTACGACCTGGACCTCCAGGTCGCACTTTTCAGCCTCTTTTTTGTGACCTGCACTGAAAACAGGTCAGAACCTGTGACCTGCCAATTTTTCAGTGGTTTTTCTGCAATTTTTCTGGGTTTTGCTGAAGCTTCTGTCAGGGTTTTCCAGCCTCTGTCTCAGCCCACTTTGACCTTGTTCTGATCTGTTTTTACTCATCCAAGTGGGAACCTAGCCCCCTAGGGCTTCAGTACCCTCCACTTTTTGTGGAAGAGTTTTAGCTGTTTCAGCCGTCTGTTTTTCAGAGTTTCAGCCTTCCCTTTTTCAGATCTGAAACCTCCTCCTTAGATCCCTTTAAATCAGCCTTTCTTCCTTTCAAATCACCTCTTGTCATTTTGTTTGGACCTTTCTTTAGGACCTCCTCCCTGTCCTTTCCGCTTTTTGCTGATTCCCTCCCTTTTTCCAGCCACCTTGCCTTTGTCTCTTGGCTATGATCTGCACCTGTTTTCAGCAGCTTTATCCTTTAGATCCCTATCCCTTTTGACCTTAGATCTATTGGCTTCTTTTCCGTGTGTTTTGACTAGATTTTTTCCCCTTTTTTTTTTTAGACTAGTTTTGAGGGACCCGCCTTCTTGGGTTAGATAGATGCAATAGTAGCTGTTAATTTTCTGTTATTTCAGCATTATATACTGTTATCTGTAGATTTATTTTCAGTTACACAACACACTTTTTTCTTGCTCTCAAAACGGAAAGGGTTTAAAAATTAAAATTAACGCACACCACACACTGACCCTAAGTGAAGAAGCACTTGGTTAACACCGCCTGGCAAAGACTCTAAAATCAATTGTCACTGCACATTTTCTGCCCTTGACCTCACTTGATTCTGTCCCTTTTTTCCCTTGTCAGTTTCCTTCTTCCCGTCATCATTGCGCCCCCAAGGCACCTTTCCAGAAGACTTCTTCGTCTTCACCCTCAGTTTCCGTTCAATCAACCTGCTCCGTCCCGCCGTCGTCGAGCCAATCCTCCTCCGAGTCCACACTCTGACTCCTCTTCTGATTCATTGGGTTCTCCTTCTCCTCCTGGTTCTCCCCCTGTCACCTTCACTATGTCTGGTCCAGGGCCTAACGTTAGCAGTGCTCCAGGCCCTAATGCCGGAACTACTACTAGCGGAACCGCCACAGGAACTACCTCGGCCATACCCTTGCTGCCGTACATTGCAGGCCTCAGCCTCCCCGATTTCAATCAGTTGATCAATGACCCTATTCGCCACGATGTTGGTTGGCCTGCTATGCCAACCAATCTCCCCTCCGACATCCCTAAGTCCGAAGGCCTTGCTGGAGAAGATCCAACCAATCACGTCTGATCTTTCCACATGTGGTGTTCCTCCAATTCCATTACCGATGACTCCATCCGTCTTCGTTTGTTCCAACGCACGCTTACCGGCGAAGCTTCAAAATGGTATGTCGACCAAGCCACCTCTTCCCATACCACCTTTGCGACCATTTCCCAAGCCTTTTTATCTTACTTCCAGCTCCCTCTCCGATACGATACCGGTACGGAGCTCTTGACTTCCTTTAAGCAAACATCTTCGACCCGCCTTTCCACCCATGTTCAGGAATGGCGACGTAGACGTAGCTTATGTCGAGCTCCCCCCTTCGAAGATCGGATCTATATGGACTGGTTCCTTCGCTCTCTCCTAGCTCCCATCGGCAAAGATGTCGCCTCCCATTTCCCTCAAACCGAAGAAGTCGCCCTCCAAATAGCCTTGAAATATGACCTGATCTACGCCCAGTCTGGTTATGTTTATACCGTCCTTCCTGACCTCCCCAGGCCCGGTGGCGCTAACGCCCCGGGGGCATCTCATTCCGTCGACGGTATCGTTGGAGCCCTTTCCCATTTGTATGCTCAATCTCCTATGGGCTACGGTCTCCCTCACAGAGGGGCCAGCACCTCTAGTACTCTTCCCCCTCCCGGTAGCATGTACCTAGGATATGTCATGCCTCCTCCTTTTGCCCAACCTCCTGCTTACCTCAATGTTGCCCAACCTAACCATTACCCTTATCTGCAGCCTGGTGTGCCAGCTCCTCCAACATATGCGCTTACACCTCCCTTGCCTCCTCAACCCCAGCAACAGCACCTACAGCCCCCTTCAGGGCAAGTATTTGCACAATAGGGTGCGACTAATCCCCCTTCTTCTCAAAGAAGGCGGAGAGGAAATCCAAATCAATCTGCCCCTGATACTCGTGGACCCAATCCTGAAGGTTTTGACCCTAACACTGCTAACCAACAACAGGGCACTCAGCCCAAGCCAGATAGGCCTCTTCGTACCAACAAGCCTTGTTCGTGTTGCGGTGTTTACGGTCATTACACCCATGATTTTCCCCTTTTACCACAGATGCGCCAGATGTGGGAGTCTCAAGCCACATTGCGCGGACAACATTCCTCCCCTCACGCTCCCCCTAATGTGGCCACTACTCAACCAGTTGTGTTTACTGACCTTTCCCTCAGCAAGGATTCGTGGCTACCCAACCACCTGACGGGCGGGTCTCCACTCCACCCTCCATTTTTGGTTCCTCCGATTACCAGATCCTCATGATGACCTCTGATCCATCCCCAACCGTCGACCTTCACCTTCAAACTCAGTCTCGCCAGTACCCCAAGCCTCCTGCTCAGTCTGCCCCTGAGCCTCCTTCTTCAGGTTCTACAGAGCCTCTTTCGACATCCAGTGGCCCCTTACATATCCCTAACCCCAAAGTTGAGGTTCATACCAAGATTCCTAAAGGACCCTTACGTTTAAACGCTGCTTCCAGTCGAGCTGCTCATTCGTATAGCAGAGTAGATGATTTGGCGCAATCTCCTGCTGCCATTTCCACACTGGAACTCCTCCAGTCGTTCCCTTCCCAAAAGAAGGCTCTACTATCTGCCGTGGGCGCTGTAGATCCTGCTGATGACCAAATGATTGTTTTCGACACCACTCAATCGGACCATCCTCCTCTCCCTCCTTCCGTCACCTTCCAAATCCTAGTCAAAATCCGGAACGCCAGCATTTCCTGGTGTATAATTGATGAGGGGGCATCCACCCGCGTGATGTCCGCTTCGGTTTGGAAGCAAATCGGATCCCCTGAGTTGGCCCCTTCCACGATCACCCTTCGAGCGTGGGACGGCCATGCCTCCCAGCCCATTGGCCTGCTTTCAGACTGTCCTATCACCCTCGCCTGAGACTGCTTGCGCTGGACGCCGAGCCAGACGCCCGCTAGACTACAACATTCTATTGGGGGCGAAGCTACGCGAAGCTACACCTATGCTATGTCTGCTGTCCCATCCGCGGTTTTTCGCAAGATGTATTTCCCCCATAATGGAAAGATAGTCACCATTGACCAGTTGACATATCATGAGCCAAAATGTCAGACCTCACCTGAGACGACCATCTCTTCTGTAGCCAACAAGAAAAATGTCGACTCCTTGACCAGGTTCTCCCCTGACGTCTACAAAGATTCCTCTTTGCTCGGAACCTTCCCTGGTCTTCCTCCTCCTATCTCTGACCCCAGCTTATTGAATGTTTGCATGATGCAATCGTCTCGGGCTGCTCTCAAGCACCCTGCTTCGGCTAGTCAGCAGCCACGCTCTCCGCAACCTGCTCCTAGCCCTTCACCTACAGCTGGTAGTCATGAGCCTCTTTATTCTCCTGGCACAGTTCCTCCAAGCCTTAGCCATGTAGGAGCCGTCCCACTTGGCCATTACCCCTCTGGTCAGATACTGTTCCTAGCTCCCCCACTTGGAGTGACCACGGTACCTGTCATGGCCACCCTCTCTCTTCCTAACCTGACCCTTGGGATTCCCGTCTGGTACCTTGATCCTCCAGCCCCCACCTTGCATGGTCAACCCAAACCTCATATTTCTTTGACCCCAGTTCAACCGGTCCCCATGACTTCTCCCACTGCAACAGTGCCTCAGTCACCTCAACAGGAACCACCTCCTGTTGGGACCGCTTCAGGTAAGAAGGGCAAAGCTCGCAAGGGGGCATCAAAGGACAAGGCTGCCCCGACACACCCTACCCATCCTCAGCCTCCAAAGCATACCATCCAGTGTGCTTTTTGTGATGTTGTCGGTCACGCCACCCATACTTGTCCTGCATTGCTTCATCTCAAGCCCATGGTTAATGTCGCGTTCCCTGAGTCCACGGTCCCGAAAGCCTCTGTTCCTTCCGCGACCGTGACCAAGAACCCCACGACTATTCACACCAACCACCCCTGTGCTTTGTGTGATCTCCATGGCCATTACACCCACATTTTTCCCCGCCTTGAGGACTTCCGCACCTCTCTAGCCGCGGTCTGCCAATTCGAGGCCAAGCGCAATGAGTCCACCTCTCCCCTATTTGCGCATTTTTCTTTGGAAAAACTACAATACATGACTGCTCCCATTGACATTCCCCCTCGTGATGTCAAGATGACGGAGCCTTCATCCAGCATTTTCTACCTATCATCATCCATGAGACCCTCGGGGAACATTCCATCTCAATCTTCCCCTGTTGTTTCGCTTGAACTTCCTTCAGTGATCACCTTGGGCTCAACATCGGGAGATCCTTTATGTTCTTACTCTTTTTTCACCCCTTGTGTCGACACGCATGTGACCCTCTCTTCTCATGATGATGATTCAGGTATGTTCGCCATGTCAGGTGGTGTTTCTTCCACCAGTCACCCCATCTTCTATCACGATGACGACATTATGGAAAAAATCCCCACCCCTGACTTTCTCTATTCCCCCTTACATCGAACCCATGCGTTTACACCACATACCCCTTGTGGCCATTACATTGAAACCCAATGTTTGGGTAAGTGGGCACCCACATTCGAGAGACCAAGAGAAGCAATTCTCCACAACTCTCCTAGTGTATCTGGTCGTGCCGACTTTAGTACCATTATTCTTCCACATTTAGAAGAACCTCTAGAGTCCCATATCACTTCAGATCACTCTAAGGATGATACCCCTTATCATTCCTTCATCTTACATCAGCAACTCCATCTCTTAGACATTGTTTTTGACCAACCTATAGCTTTTCTACGAGAGCACCAGTTCATTATCTCCAACTCCTCTCTCTCGGATAGTGACACCAGGTATGCCAACACAGAAACTTAAAGTCCATTTTCTTCCTATATGTAACACTGTGTGATTGGTAATCCTCCATTCCCTTTCTCAAACCGCATAAACTAATAAGTGTAAAACAAATGGCGATTCATATCATTAAATCCATGTTTAGATTCTTTTCTTAAATACATTTTGGCATCACCACAATATGCCCAGGGCACCTATGCCCTTTCAAACTACAACCCTCCCTCAAAATCGACTTTCTTCACTTCGCAACACTACTAGTGTATCTTATTTATCTCCTATACTTATCCATGCCTGCTTTGATGTTCGTCAGAGTTATCATCTTTGTACTTCATAGAGACGGAATCCGCAATTGGACTCATCGGTGGTTACAGCATCTTTACTGAGTTCTGGCCCTTTGCCAGAGCATCCAAGTTGAGTCATCATCGCATTCATGGAGTCTATCTCGAGTCCCTTTGTACCCCGCTATAGTCCTCCATCCTCCATTGCTTGGTCTCTCTCTTCTGTCGCACATTATGGCCGTCCGTCCCACTGTCCCCTATCTCTTATGATACTGTGTCAGTCGCTGCCATGTCATTCATGTCCTTTATGCTCTAGCAAGGGAATTCGCCCATTCGCTACTCACTACCTCCATTCCACCATCATCATTACTATTATTCATTCATCGCTTCTATTATGAGATTTCGTGTCTTAGTTTTGAGGATCTCTCATTGCTCACCTATGTATGGTTTCCTTCACGACATCGCCCTCCTTCAATGCAATATTGTGTCTGTGAGGGCTGTACCTTGGTTCTCCAGCTCACTTTTTCTATGTCTTAATGCACAAGGATTCTCATTTCCTTTGACTTGATTTCACGTTTCTCCATACTGGCTTCCTTTTCAAGATGATCAAGACTGTAGCACCTTATGATAAGATGCATACTGATGATTCCCCCTTTTGTGTGTGAGATGTCTCAGCTCTCATGGGGGGGTGGCCCTACAGGTAGCCCCCCACATGCCCAGATGACCTCTTCCTTGCAGCCTTCGATGCAGCTCCATATATTTGATGATGTTGGCCTTAGCCACTTGCAGCGCCTCTTTGATTTGCATGTATCAGTCAGATTTTGTGAGCCCTTCCCCGCTTGTAGGGGGCATTTGGGTTGTATTTGTATCTCATGTACTCATATATTATTGTATAAGTCCTGGCTGTTATCCCAGGCACAACATGTATATGGGATCCCTCATTGTATTTCTATCTGGCTCATGTTTATGCCGGCTGTACTTTATGGTTCGGTCCCTTGTTTACTGGACACACTATTCTTTTGTACTCTGTCTTGGTGGGCATAGGTATGCCTCCCTCGCTGCCTTTAGCACAGGTACCCTCTCATAAAAAGAGACTTGTTGCACCTGTAAGTCTCGTCTCCTCAGGGTCTAGTTCTTCAACACATTAGTCTACCTCACATTTCTCTCTCTGACTTCCCTTTTGATGTCTGGTGATTGAGTTCTTACAACGTACTTCGGTCATACGATTTGCTCCTAACACTCGCACGCTGGGGGGCAATCTGTTACACCATTTTTTGGTCATCTAACCTATTATCATTAGATGGACCTAAGTACACCATGTAAGACCAATTTTACCCTAAGTAAAATTGCTTTCACTATGTAAAATAACTTAATAAACCACATTTATTGGGTTGTTTATGGTCTAAACAGGAAACCCCAAAAGGAAATATTAAACAAACCTATTTTGTTTAATTTTCCTCATGGAATAATTAATTAAATCATAATTTAATTATTATTCCTAGTCATGTTTAACCCAAAACAAAGAAATTAATTAGATAAACCTTTATTTATCTTATTATTTTCTAGGAATAATTATTTAAATCTTATTTAGATAATATTCCTTGTTAAATATGACCAAATCACCCACAAATAATTAAACAAATCATTATTTATTTGATTATCCTTCAACCACTTCCTTAAAAAGATAAATAAATCATTTATTTATTTATTATTAACAAATAAAGGGATTTGACCCAAGTCAAATACCTTTTCCCTCCAACAAATATATAAAATATTCCATAAAAGGTGGATCTAGATTTGGTTAACATTATTTTAATCATGCACCAAGATCTAGAATGACCCAATATTTTGTTATAAATAGGAGGGTTTTTCCTACCATTCTTCACCTTTTGTTGCCTATTAGATCACTCTGGATCTATACACTTGGTCACATTTTTCCATTATTTGCTGTGTGAGCTCCCATTGAGCTCTTTTCTTTGCATTGGGTTTTCTGCACCAACAAGAGAGAGAAATCTTAGATCTGAAGTGCTGAGGACTTCCAAGAACCCATCCCACTGAGGAGAATTGGATACGCCTTCTTTTTTTCCTCCCAGGTGCCCTATTAATACAAAAATTCTTTTAAAAATCATTCTTGTCTTGTCTATTGGTATATAGAGCAAACCCTTGTTTTTACTGCTTAATGTCTTTCCATGCATAGATCTGGTTTTTGCAGCTCTTTTCTTGTTCAACTAACCACAGATCTAAAGATATTGGCAGCCACTTTTGTTGTTAGGGCTATTATTTATGCGTAGCTAAAGTGGTCCTTTTTCGTACACTTCGACAAAGGATTCATACTAACAGATCATATCTAAGAAGAACATGGATCAGCAAGCTAATCCATGGATTACCCAGTGGAAGGAAAAGCCCAGCACTATAGATCTCTGATCTAAACTATGAGAAAAACACCATGAAGAACCTCACACCAAAATAACGCAGTCCATCAAGATAAAAAATGTTGTAGCTCAAATTACATAGATTACCATTGCAAAATTTCAGATCTGAAGTAAAAAGGGAAGAGACACTCTTCCAGGAGGTTAAAAGATAGACTCCATGAGAAGAGGCTCCCAAAAATACACTAAATCTCTACAGATCTAGACTCCCACTTGCTGCAGCTTGCAAAATCAGCAAAGCCCTCAATGGATCAGAGTTGCTAATGAAAGTAGAGCTTGACCTCAAGCCTGATAGTGGTTCAATTCAGCAAATACTCCTCCAATAATCCTCAAAGTAAGAGGTGAAATCCCTGCATAGGAATTCCAAGTACAATCATCCACTAAACAGCAGAGAATGGTATTTTTCTAAGCAGACAAATACTCAGAAATATGATCAACCAACAACCTTCTCTTGCTACCCTCCCTTTCCTTTTATAAGATGAGAAAGCCTTTGCAAACCCTAAACCACCTTAATGAGTTAGCCCTTTTCACATGAGAGGCCTCCTTATAGAGCTGCACTATCCCTTTTGGAGATGTAATGAACCTAGACAATGCTGTTGATTTGGTCAAGGTTGACCCAGTCTTTAGCTCAAACCTCTTTCACACCTGCAAGTGATTATTTACATGGCCCTGATTTATCTTTGTTCACATGGGCATTGATTTATTCAGAATTTTCAAGAGTTTTACATGTCCTCCTTTATTCATTTATTCATGCAACAAGAATTAAAACAAAATTGAATGTTCCTCTTAGCTAAGGCTAAGTGGGAAAATTACAGTCCTCCCCTCCAAAATGTTTCTTGTCCTCAAGCAACTGTTAGAGTAAGAGTTGTAGTTCTTCTCCTTCTCCATTGATGGCACCATCAAGGATCAAGTTTTCATCATGGGCCAAGTTCTCATTAAGCCAATACATCAAAAATTGCTCCTCCAAGGCTAACATAATATGGGCATAGTCCATCCCTTCAGGAGTGTAAAACTCAACAGAAATAAACATGGGTGAAGAAATGCTACATATAAAACATGTATCATGAAGTACAAGTTGAAGTTCCATCCATGTTGGTACATATACACTTCCCACCCTTTGACCATACAAACCCATAAAAAATACCAATATATCATCTCTGTATGGAAGCAAAATTACATATATGAAAACTGAAATTTGCACTTGAGGAGGTGGGTCACAATCCCACATAATATGCCAGCGCAATGCACTCCTTGTCTTTAGTAGATCTTAGTGTGGTAAGTGGTACTCCCACCACACCTTTGCTACATGAGTCACTTTGACATGGATGAAAGTGATACACAAGTTAGGTGCCTTTGGGAAGCACCCATCATGAAAAAGAATATCCCTTTTCACCTCAAGGGAGTGACCAGATTCATAATTTTTATTGGCCTTACCAATGCCATGAAATATACATGTAATATCCCTCCTTGTAGGAGCCATGGCCTGCATACATATGGTAACAGAATATGTCAAATCAGAAAAATAAACATGCTCCATAAGATCAAATTCTTTACCATTAAAGTCTCCCACACATATGGAGTTGGGAATGGACATTTCTCCTCTTTCAAGAGAAGGAAGAGATGGCTGAAATGACTCCTGCATAGAGTCCTTTGGCTGTTCCAACTCCTCATAACTCCTGCCCTCTTGAAAGTGATGATGTAGTTCTTGCCAATCATAGTGCTGATGTAGTTCCTCCTTCATACCCTCCCAATCAAAACTTCTCATGATTAGGGTGTAGATATTTGTTGACTGCATATAGAAAGAAAGGAACTCTTTATGTGCCCTTTGTAGTATCTCTTGCTTAAGCTTGGAGGCTTTAGAAAAGAATACTCTACCAAGATTATAGATGACCCCTTCATGGACCAAATAGCCTCCCTCTTGCTTCATGCCATCTAGTATCATCCCGGTGTGAAGATCTTTGGAGTACTCCACAAGGATTTGAGATCTCCAATATGGATCCACATATCTCAACAATGATAGTGCGACTGATACATCTATGGGAGTGATTTCCTTGTTTCTGATTGCTTCTTTGACATTACACATGCCAAAACTGCTTGTTGGAAGGTTGACCCTCCCCTTATTTTCCTCCCACAACGCTGTAGCTTGGTCTTCCATTGCCCTAATTCTTCCTGCATTTGGATTTGGAGGAACACTTTGTGAGGCTTTCCCCACAAGATCTGAATATGATGGCATTGCAGGTGACTTTCCATGAGATAAGAATGTCCCTTGCGGCATCCTCATGAACATGAGAGAAGTAATTGTGAGATCCTTTCTTCCACTGCGCAAATCCATCTCTATTGTTTTTGTGGAAAAATTAAGTGAAGGATAAGTGTGCATGCCTTGAATTATTTGTGGTTTCCCACTCTTCAAAATCCATTCACTCCATCTGCAAGGATTTCCAATCAGTGGTAACCTTCCCCAAGGTAATCAACCACTGGACACCCAAGATGATATTGGTGTCTGGTATGTAAACTACAAAGAAGTGATCTACCAAAGTGTAGGATCCCATAGTGACAGAAAGTGATGGAACATATTGCATGGTTCTATCTCCTGGGATGAAAACAGAAAATCCATCAAAAGTATCAGTGGGGATTCCTTTCCTTTGCACAAGGTGAGCATCAATAAAGTTTTGGGTTGCCCCATTGTCAATCAGGATAGACACTCTCTGGTTCATGACTAAACCTTGTACTCTGAGGATCAAGTACTTGGGAACTCCTCTCAAAGAGGCAAGAGTCCCACTTGTTAGAGAAAAGGCTCCCTCTCCATTTATGGATGGTGTTTGATCTTCCACCTCATCATCACTAGCGTTGTGACCCCTCCTAGGTCCATCATTCCCATCTTCCTCCTCAAAAACTGAGAAGACTTCTATATAGTGTGCCCTTCCAGTAGCACACCTATGTCCTGGTACCCATGGCTCATGGCAAGTGAAACAAAATCTCTTTTTCCTCAATTCCCTCTCGAGATCAATTTCAAGAGTTTTCTTCAGTGAGCTCTCCTTGGGAGGAGCATCTTTCCCTTCCTTCCCCTTAGAAGAGTGAGGGGCCTTGCTTTGGAAAGTTGCCTTTTCTTTTGGCAAGGCATCTTGGAGATCTCTAGCTCTCTCAATGGCATCATGCAGAGTGTTGGGCTTATTTGACTTAACCAACCCATGAAAAGCTTGCTCTAGGCCATCAATGAACATGCAGACTCTCCTTGCTACAAATAGATCAGGAACCATGACTGATAATCTCAAAAACTCAAAGATATAAGTCTCTACATCTCCTACGTGCTTTAGTTTTGCAAGGCTTATGAAGGGTGCTTCGGGATCCTTCTGGTCAAACCTCTCCACCAGTATTCTAGCGAACTCAGTATAGGTAGTCACATTATTGTGCCCCAATGTAGACAACCCATGTAACCACCAATTATGTGCTTCACCCTCAAAGTGCAGCGCTGCAATCTTGATGGCTTCAACTTCAGGGACTTTGTTCAAATGAAATAGATATCCAGCTTTTCCACCCATGCTTTGGTAGAATTGGAGGAGGATCCATAAAAATTGGGCAAAAACAATTTTCCCATAGTGTGGTGTCTTCCATGAAAGAAACCACCACCTCTATATTGCTGCCATGGTCTTCTCCGGTCCTTGAGATGGAAAAAGTCTTGGAAACTCAAGTTATCCTTGAATCTCTGACTCTGAGAGTCATACTCCACAAAGTAACCTTCAAGGGAGGCTTTATCTTGTGGTCCTTCATTCTCCACAACCAAGAAGGTAGGCATATTAGAGCATTGTGAGGCTTTTGGAGCTTATGGCAGGCTCACAGGTTGACCAGTCCCATAATGAGACATGCCAGAGCTTTCTCCTTGATGAAATCTCCCAAGATATTCCCCCATTCTTTCCACCCTCATATCCTTGATCTCATTGGTAAGATATTTCATGGCCACTAACATATTTCTTGCAAACTCTTCACCTTCTTTATCACTGGTAGTTTTAGGGGCTTTACCCTTGTCTTGATCTTCAGTAGTATAGTCATAATTCTTATGACTTCTGCTTTGGTACCTCTTCTCCCTCTCAGTAAGAGGTTCATATTATTCTGAGTGCAACATGGCTGGGGCTCTAAGGCAAGCACAGGCTGTGCCAAGAAAGGAGCTTTGATACCACTGTAATGTTCCTCTTTCAAGAATATCAACAATGTGCTCAAGAGAAATGTTGTATAAGAAAAATTGTGCAACAGAAATGCATATCAGGACTTGGTTCCTCTTATTTATGCTATATGGGTCTCATTTATGGAATTTCATATAAAACAAATCAGTTTAGATATGCTAAACTAATCTCCCACATACTAGACTAGCTAAAAAGAACCCAAAGAGGAAGGCTGCAACCAAATGCAAACACTGCTTCAGGAATTGCACAGTTTTATCAGATATTCAGAGGAGATCAACAAGGAGGCTCATATTTTAGTAATAAAACATCAAATCAGCATTATAATGAAGCTCTTTCAATATACAGTAGAATGAAGGAGACAATATAGCAAGAAATCTTCAAAAAAGAGAGCTAGAACACATGTACATTTGCAGAAATGGCTCAACAACGTTATTTTTAAGGAGCTTCAGTCGCTGTAAGTTACAACTCAGATATAGGGTAGATCTGTGGACAAAAAATCAGATCTATTTCAGATTTGGAAACTAGATATTTTTCTCTTCAAGATCCCCTTGGAATTTTGACAAAAGCATGCATAAATAAGAGTAGATCTGAGAAACAAGTTGCAGATCTGTAAAATGCTGCAGTAAAATTATGAATATAAAATTTCATTACAATGGATCAGATCTAAGCAGAACATGGATCAGCAAGCTAATCCATGGATCACCCAATGGAAGGCAAAGCCCAACACTAGAGATCTATGATCTAAAATATAAGCAAAACATCATGAAGAACCTCACACCAAAATAACGCAGTCCATCAAGATAAAAAACATTGTAGCTCAAATGACATAGATTACCACTGCAAAATTTTAGATCTGAAGTAAAAAGGGAAGAGACACTCTTCCAGGAGGTTAAAATACACACTCCATGAGAAGAGGCTCCAAACAATACACTAGTTCTCTGCAGATCTAGACTCCCACTTGTTACAGCTTGTAAAAACAAAAAAAACCTCAATGGATCAATGCTGCTAATGAAATTAGGGCTTGGCCTCAAGCCTGATTGTGGGTCAATTCAACAAATGCTCCTCCAAGAATCCTCAAAGGAAGAGGTGAAATCCCTGCATAGGAATTCCAAGTACAATCCTCCACTAAACAATAGAGAATGGTATTTGTCTAAGCAGACAAATACTCAGAAATATGATCAATCAAAAACCTTCTCTTTCTACCCTACCTTTCATTTTATAAGATGAGAAAGCCTTTGCAAACCCTAAACCACCTTGATGAGTTAGCCCTTTTCACATGAGAGGCCTCCTTCTAGAACTGCGCTATCCCTTTTGGAGATGCAATGAACCTAGACAGCGCTGTTGATTTGGTCAAGGTTGACCCAGTCTTTAGCTCAAACCTCTTTCACACCTGCAAGTGATTATTTACATGGCCCTGATTTATCTTTGTTTCCCCTGGCATTGATTTATTCAGAATTTTCAGGAGTTTTACATGTCCTCCTTTATTCATTTATTCATGCAACAGGAATTCAAACATAATTGAATGTTCCTCTTAGCTAAGTCTAAGTGGGAACATTACAAGGACCCTAACAAGCTACAACGTATTTTTTGTGGAATATTGTGTTGTATTGCAGGGTGTTGCAGTGGAGGGTTGAAAAACCCACTTTCTAAGCTAGTTTTTCATAGGAGTAAGGATTCTTTCTCTTGGGAGATCAACAAGGAGTGATTTTGAGCACAATTCAAATCTTTGGCACTAGGCCAACCTATTCCCATCATTTAAAATGTAGTTTCAGTTGGGAATTGTGTTATTTTGGAGGGCATCTTCAGAGGAGGATCTATTGGCTCTTTTAGAGTGTTTTCCTATAGGTGAAGGGTTCAAACTTTCATTGGAGGGGACCCTTTAGGAGATCTACATAAGATCCATATTATTTCAGCCTTCTATTACATGAGCTTTAGTTTGCAGTGATTCTTCGGTCCTAGAGTTGTAGATCACCATTTGTATTTGGGTGTATTTCTAAAAACCCTTCCCGGGTTCTCTTGGAAAGGTGTCTAGGAGGCTATATCTTCACTCTTAGCATTATTGGAGCTATATAACAGCAGATCTCCATTGATCTATCTTTATGCAACAGTTTATGCCCTAAAACTGCATTTTCATAGCTCAGGGCATTTGCATGGTAGCTATTTCTCATGTGATGGCATATTTTGCTCTGGAGGCTTATTTTGTATGGCTTCAGTGACTTGACCCTCATGATCTTGTGCCTAATATTTGCTGATATATTTAATAATATGGTTGTAAAATTTTCTCATATCATGGTGTGTTTATTTATTCACTGTTCTTTCCATTATTTTGTTCATGTATTGTTGCTTCCCCATTTGGGAATATTACAGTGGTTTTTGTGGTGGATTCGACACATAGGTGTATGAAATCACATGATTTTAGAGAGTGTAGTCAACCCTCTAAACTATAGGTAATAGGAAGTATGTGGGGGGATCTCAAAAGCATAAAACTTAAATGAAGTAATACACTGAAGTATGCTCTGTTAAAAAACTAAAACTAAAAACACAAAAAGAAGCTATACAGAGAGTTCCAAACAATAACAAGGTAAACAATGGCACGATGGCCTCTTCTTATTGAATACTTGGAATGTGTTAGGAATTTGTAATCATCAATATTGGCAAAGTCTGATCACAGAAACAACATCGTTTCAACCAAATTTGGGATTCTAGGATCTAGCCCTCCTGAATCCGGAGAGGGATCTCTCCAATAAGTGAAAAGATGGATTTGTATTTGAAGTTTGGGGTAATAATATTAGGCTAGTTATGAAGGCCAAGGGTTTTGTTTGTTTTTGGATGATTGAGCATGATTATTATTTAGAGGACAAAGTTCTAAGTGCAGAAATTTTCAAAGGTGAGAAGTTGCAAGTGGATAGAACAACTATGGCTAAAAAGATAGATATAACACTGGTTTTTAGTCCATTGGGCTATGGAGTCATAACAGGGCTTTAATTGAAAAACAACATCAAGAGTGATCCAAGGGGAAAGTCATCTATATCACAAGATTATTGAGATTAGAGTGATGGAATGGAAACAATAAAGTGTTGGAGGCGTGGAAACTGATAATAATTTCACAAGGGATTTATAGTCAGTCCAAACAAGAAAAGCCTCTTAAGTAACTGTTTAAAACCAACCAAGTGTAGGGATAACCATTTACCTCTTGGGCAAGTTTGTATTAAAGCAGCTTAATTGACAAACAATCTAGTAATCCACATAATTACCTTCAGAGAGTATGAAAACATATAAGAGAAGACAGAGTATAAACTTAAGATTGGATAAAGTACTTTTAAACCTAGTCTGCTTTCAGTTAACACGAAGGGAAACTTTCAGAATCTTCTTTTGGAGAATAGAAGCTAGAAACAGGGCAAACCATCACTTTCTAGTCTAACTTTAATAAGCAAATAAGGAAAATAACTTTCAAGAACAATGTTTAAAGAAAATAGTAGGATGAGGGAAATCCAGCATTCCTAACTGCTTACACTGTATTGAATCATTCTTAAATAAAAAATTTGGAGGAAAACATTAAGATAAAGCTTATCAGTCAGGGAAGGTTACTGATGTACAACAGGTCCTAAATCTATAAATGTTGTTCTTTATCAGAGAATAGTGAGCAATATTACATACATAGAAGGAAAACAATAACAAAGAAAGGGGCACTTCACCAGTGATATAGACCAGGATCCCAAGAAACAGCTTGTTATTGATGTCAAACCACTTACAGTCTTCAAGTCCAATGTTTTAGTTCAACAATCATCTTCGCTAATCAGACTAACTATTCTATCACAAGCAGAGCTCCAAGGGCCAGTGAACACTATTTACAATCAGAAGTTTAAGCTCAAATGTATTTCAAAGTTCTGCAACCAACAATTTCTCATCTTCTACAGAGGTATTTAAGGATGAGGAGGTGAGATCTGATAAAAGATCTCTTAAGGCAATTAATATAGATTCAAGACTTCTTGGCCTTTTGAGGGGCTCGATGAAGAAGTTTACAGGTGGTTCTCTGTATTAACTATTTTACAATTAATATCAAAACTTAGTGGGAGCTTTATTTGACTTTGAGGCTCTACGTAATGTTTGCAGTAACTTTGCAGATATTTCTACATTTATTTCCTTGCAGAAGTAACTCCCTGGCTGCGCTGAGGAAAAATATCTGATTCTGTAATAAGTTCAGCCTCTGTTTGAATGCTTTGAGGCAACAGGTGGCTCTTATGGTAGCTGAGGAATCAATTCGCCTCAAATGTGGCGGTGGAGGGTTTCCTACTTGTTTAAACACTTATGATTTCTTTTAATTGTGCTTTAATTCTGGGAATTAGGCTTTTGATAAGCATTCTTAGCCGTAATTCCAAAATCTGTCTTCAATCTTCATTCTGCTGTGCTATGTCTTCAAAACTGATACTCTTTAACTGTGTTTCTTAATAAAACAGTGTCTTGTCGATGTGCAGGGCCGCGTAGGTCTTTTAAAGGCATCAATGCCCATGAAGCATTGATAAAACATTGAATCTGACTCGTGGATGGCTTCTCTTTAATAAATCGAGGGCATGAGAATCGTCATCCTCAGCCCTCCATTTTTCTTCATTTTTTATGAAAAAACCATTGAAACACCTGCAAAAACACAAACTTATTAAGAAATCCTGCATTTTTGGGTTAAACTGCTTAGAAGGCTATAGGGAGGAGCATGGCCGTTGGATCTGGACATGTGGACGGTCCAGATCTAATCGGGGGATCACAATCAGCGGGAGGAGAAAAGGGGTGCGATGAAAAACTCTGATGCGATTTCACGATCGTAAGGGCCGAGGCGATTAAGCGATGGTCGTTGATCTAAGGACGAGATCAACGGTGGAGAATGAATCAGGGGAGGAAATATAACACAGCGATTTAAGAAATGCGATGCGATTGAGCACCAGTCATTTGATCGGTCAACAATCAATGGTGGAGATGAACCGGGGGAAAACCCTTTTTATAATGTATAAAACCCAAAGTTTTTAAATAAAACAAAGGTTTTTATGGATCGGGGCAGGATATTTATATAAGGTGGATAGGCGCCCGACTGCGGGGCCTTTGGACTTTATGAATGTAATATGCCTAGGGTGTATATAAAACAAAAGGGACAATCGCAATCGGGCCATCGGGCCTGGTCTTTTAATCAACCCATTTGAATATTTGCGATGCGATAAGCGCCTTGGGACCTTTAACTCTCGGTCCTGGGCACAGGCTATATGAAGTAAGAAGGCGGGGGGTGGAGTTTATATATACAGGGACTCAATCGCATCAGAACATTTTGATGCAGTATTTTCAATCAACCCATTGGATTTCTCTGATGTGATTGTGCGATCGGCTCTTTTCAATCAACCCATTGGATTTCTCCAATGCGATTGCGCGATCGGCTCTTTTCAATCAACCCATTTATATTTAGCACGTGATTTTATTTTTTTAGATTAAAATTTGGGAAAGTGGGTTTTAAGACTTTACAAAGGAAAAAGCAGATCGGGAATGGATTTTCATAAGGTTTTAAGCGTGAAGGCGAGCCCACAGTATAGTTATATAAAGGCTAATCGCATCGGAGTTTTTCCAATACAAAGCCAATCGCATCAGAAACTTCGGAACATGGGAAAGACTTGCACTTTTTGAAATTTTGCGATGCGATAAGAACTGTGAGGGGCTTAGCACCTGGTTCCTAGGTGTAGGCATGTGGGGGAAGTCGTTAGGACTTAGCCCAAGGGGCTTAAGTCCATAATAATAAAACTTTGTTTTTTATGAAATTTTCAAATTTTTTAATGAAATTTGGAGGTTTCGGTAAGGTTAAAGAGTGAGTCTTTAACTTTATAAAAGTGATTTTCATGAGGGGGAGAAGAGGAATCATGAAAACAAGGGATTTTTTATGGAGAAAAAGGGGAGAAAATGAAGGTTTGAGAAGGGGGAAGATGATGGTTTCTCAGTAGTCTTTTCTCATGAAATCAACAAAATTTCTGAGTATAAAATGGGAACAGCAATGAAGATTTAGGACAGAGGCATGAGGTCTTTCAAGAGTCTTCAAGAGCCAACACTTTTTAGTAATAAATTTTTTTCTTTGAAGGATCTAAGAATTCTTAGCCACCTTTTGCTATAAAAAATATTATAGGTGGCTAACAGTGGCTCCACTTGCGGATGATGCCTTCTTGAAGGCATCAAGAACTTCAGACTTGCATTATCTGGGAGGCTAACCTGTGCCACATCCATTATATTCTCTGGGAGGCTAACCTGTGCCACATCCATTATATTCTCTGGGAGGCTGACCTATGCCTGATCCATTGGGCTGCTCTTTATTTTCTAGGATGATCTTGCTGAAGACATATTAGCAGCTATGAAGACAATGGACCTTCATCAATACAAACTTTCTACCTACCCAATCCTACTGATCTAGCATTTTTTCTTCATCAGAGTGCACTTGGATTGGCAAACTCTTTTCAAAACATTTTATTCTTTTGAAAGCAGGAAATCTAATCTATTTCTACTCCTTATTTCTCCATGGACTCAGATTAAACAGTTGAGCCCATATGATTCTATACCTATTCTATCAATTTGTTAGGATTAAACAGTCTAACAGATTTTATTCTCTAATTTCTACAACAGAAAATTTAAAAAGCATTCAAGTTAGGATTAAACAGTCTAACTTGATGCTGGTCTTATGGCATAAAAACAAGCTGCACATAGACATTATTTTGCAGAAAATTTAAAACAAAATGGAAGGATTAAGATCTGAAAATTTCTCATCATGGCCTTCTCTTTTTACAGCTCTATTTTGACTCTTATGTGAGCTGTTTCTTCCTTGCTCTTTGGTTCAGATTTTGAGCTAATTAGAACCAGATTTACATCTTTTTGACTCAGAAAAAATAAAACAAATTTGAGTCATTTCTTTTTGAAACCTTAGCTTCAGATTTTGGTCTTGTTTGAACCTTTAATTTCTATCCTACACTATCTACTGATAAGCCACGATTAAACAGTTTGGAAAATCACATTCACTACCCTATCAGCAGAAAATTTAAAACTAATTAGTCAAGATTAGGTTGTTTGACTAACTAGAAGTGTGTTATTCAGGAGTGGCATTTAAGCTTGCACACTTTCAGAATTGTGTTTCTCTTTTTTGGTACGGGGCTATACCTTCCTTGTTTTCACAATTTTCCCTCTTTTCTTTCTTTCTTTCTTTTTTTATTTTTGATTTTTCTACCTTTGAATGCAATGGTGGATGAAATATTTATAATGAAAAAGGATAAAAAAGGCTTCAAAAAATAGCTTTGATCAAGAGAATTAATGCTTAAGCATCCTGCCATTGACAAGACCCCCAAACACTTCTGCTCCATTCAACTCCTGCAAGAAGAATGCATTGTTACCAGCAGCTGAATGAATAGAGTAAGGGCCAAGCCATAAGTTGTCAAATTTTCCATCCTTTCCCTTGTCTTCCCTTCTTGAATCCCACTTTAAAACATTGTCCCCAATATTGAAATTGCTGACCTTTGTTCTTCTATCAAAAAGCTTTTTAATGTTATCCTGCTTCTGCAATGCTTTGTTATAAAATTCCTCTCTGGTTTGTTGAAGATGAATGGTTTGGTTTATTCTTCTGATCATGTCATTTTCTTTAGTTTGTAACTCTTGAATCAACTTCATTACTGGTACACCAAGGTTGTTTGGAAAAATTGCATCAGTACCACACACAAGCTGAAAAGGTGACATACCAATAGATTTCTTCAAAGTCAATCTGTCAGCTCAAAGTGCATGAACTAGCTTTGTGTGCCAAGACTTCTTGTTGTCCTCCAACAGTTTCTTGATTATGTTCACTAAGCTTTTGTTTGAGGATTCTACAAGTCCATTACCTTGAGGGTAATAGGCCGTGGAATGCCCCAATGTTATGTGATATATATGACAGAACTCAACCATCTTCTTCGATCCAAATGCTGCTACATTATCAGTGATAATCTTGGTAGGACAGCCAAATCTGGAGAGAATGTTAGTCTCCATGAATTTTATAATAACTAAATCATTGGCTTGCCTACAAGGAATGGCTTCTATCCACTTAGTGAAATATTCTGTGGCAGTGAGAATCCATCTATTCTGGGCAGAAGATGGTGGATGGATTTCTCCTATAAAGTCAAGTCACCACTATTGAAAGGGGGCTTCAACAGTGATTGGATGCAGAGGTAGGGGTAACATTTTTCTTTTGCCTTCGAAAAGTTGACATTTATGACAGGCTAGGATCATTTTATGCACATCTTGGAAAAGAGTAGGCCAATAGAAACCAACCCTCAAATTTTTTTTGGTTGTTGTCTTCCAGTACAAATGACCTCCACGCTCTCCTTCATGAAACTGATATTTAACCTTCTCTGCAGCAAACTCAGGCAAACATTTAAGCAATACACCACTTGCATTTTTCCAATAAAGACATCAGTCTATGATGAAATAGTTTACATCTTTCAACTTTAGGAACCTTGCCTTTGTTTTTTTCAAACCAGGAGGTGTATTCAATTTAAGCAAAACATAAATAATATCAGCATACCATGGAGAATTCATAAAATGATCTTCAACTATAGGAGTTGAGAATTCTTCTTGGTCATTCAAAGCATCAATCATATTAATATCAAGAACTTCATAATTTGATTCAGCCATTAATCTAGCTAGACCTTGGCCTTTGATGAGTTTAGTTGGGTTTATCTCTAAATCATATTCAAGAATAATAGCAATCCACTTACCTCTCTTACCATCTGGGTCCTATGTTAGAATGTATTTAACAACTGAATTTGGGACGAAGGCAATGATGTGTGAGTGAAGGATGTACACCCTGAAGTCTTTCAAAGCTTTAACCAGAGAAAAATATTTCTTCTCCATAATGTTGTACCTTAGAGGGGCATCCCTCAATGCCTTAATAAAGAATGCAATAGGCTGCTCTTCTCCTTGTGTATTTTTCTGCAAAAGGACAACAACTATGGTATGTTCTGATGTGAATGAAAAAATGTAAAAGTCTTTTGAAAAATTAGGACTTATAAGAACCAGTGTTTTGGTTAACGCTTGTTTCACCAGTTCAAAGGACTTCTTTGCTTCCAAGGTCCATTTTACCCCTTGCTCCTTTTTTAACATGTTTGTGATATTTCTAAGGAGCTCATCCAAGTTGGGGATGAACCTTCTCAAAAAATTAATCTTTCCAATGAAATGCTGCAACTCTTTGATGTTTTGAGGATGAGAGATTTGCAATATGGCCTCAATCCTCTTTGGATCTATCTTTATACACTCTTCCAAAATAATGTGCCCAAGAATTTTACCTTCTTGGAGACCAAATAGTGTCTTCTTAGGGTTTAAAGATATCCCAAATTTTTTGCACTTCTCGAAAACCTTTCTTAAATGTTCTAAGTGCTCTTCATCTGTTTTTGAAAACACAGTAACATCATCAAGATAGATAATGATGAAGAAGCCCAGTTCCTCCGAGAATGCTATGTCCATGGCTCTTTAAAAGTTTCTCCAGCATTCATTAGACCAAAAGGCATCTTCACATACATGAAAGTGCCCCATGGTGTAGTAAAGGCTGTCTTTAATTGATCAGCACGGTAGAATAAAATATGATTGTACCTTGAATAGCCATCCAACAAATAAATTCTTTTAGACCCTACCACCCTTTGTAAAATATGATCCATCTTGGGTAAAGGGTAGTTGTCTTTTAATGAAGCTTTGTTGAAGTCTCTAAAGTCTATACAAAGCCTAATTTCTCCAGTTTTCTTCCTAACAGACACCAGATTAGATACCCATTCAGAATATCTAACAGGGACAATAATACGAGCATCATACATTTTCATGATTTCCTTTTGAACCAAAGGCAACTGAACATGGTTTATTCTGCACAGTTTATGTTTGAATGGTTTTTGGTTTTCTTTGAGGGGAATTTTGTGTTGTATTATTTCAATGTCGTAGGATTTAAGATCTTCATAACTCCATGCAAAAACATTAGAGAACTCTTTAAACAGCTCGATGTATTTAAGTTTAATGTGAGCCGGTAAAGTCTTGGACAACTTGATCATTTTCGGCTTAAGTTCGCTGCCAATATTACATTCTTCCAATTCAGTCTCTACAGGTTCCAGTTTCGGTTTATTCGCCACATCGTGAAAATCGAACAACTCTTCTAAAGGGGCCAGACCCTTGGGAAAACTTTCATCTTTAGAGTGCAGCGTTTCTAACTCCTCTGTTTCAAACTCTGCATTCATTTCTGTTTCGCTTTCAAGTTTGCTAGATAACAAGTTTCTATTAGCAAGTTCAGGAGACGGTTCTTCTTCGTCAAGAAAATTTTCTTCCTTGCAGTCTGTTTCATAGTATGAGTCTGAACCATTTAGTTCGAATTCATTTCTGAATTTCATCAAGTCTTCTATTTGTTTGTCATTGTCAAAAGCCTGCCAATACTTCTCATTATCAGGCACAGCTGGTCTAAATTTGATTTTATTTGTGTAGTCTTTGGTGTTATATGGCATTAAGCATGTTCTAGCAGCAAAGGCTAAATTTTGGGCCACGATATTTCTTTTTCTTGGGACAAAAATCATTTTGGACTCCTCGAATGTTTTCAAAAGGTCCATGACATCATTTCGGTAGGCCCTGAGTCTAGGATGATTTGTGTTATACTCCCCATTGACCTGCCTAATAACTAACTCTGAATCCCCATGAAATTTAATTCTTTGGGATCCTATCTTTTTCAACAAACGTAAGCCTAGGAGAAGGGATTCATATTCCGCTATGTTATTGGAACACTGAAAGTTTAATGTACAGGAAATACATTCTATGTGGTTTTTTTTAGTGTTATTAATCCAGACACCTGCGCCAACATTGTTCTTAGTGTAGGATCCATCAAAATACATACTCCACAGAGGACTGTTCTTATTTTCATCCTGGTTACTGTCCTCTTCAACTAGCATGCTCAAAGGTTGTTGTGGGAACTCAACACTTATTTGTATTTGTTTTGATTCCCCAAGATTTGCACTCATTTGAGGGTCATTTTCTTCAGTGTCCAGGTTTAAAAGCAAAGGACGCATGACCTGTAGTTCAAGACCTTTGTTTAGTTTGCTAATGTCTTCAAACGTAGCAAACTTTTTTAACCTTTCTACATTGTGTTCCTCTTCCTCCCTGTCGGTCGTTAACTTTGTCAAAGTTACTTGTTCATCTAATGTTTCTTCATTAAAGAGGATAAATGAATCAAGGCCTGTGTTTATAGAGTATAAATGGGAGTTTTGTGGTCTGTCTTGACTTGTGAGTGTGTATTGCACATGGGACTCCCTTTAAAGTCTTCTATTCTGATTGAAAACAGGGATAGTCGCATAGTTCATGTCCATTTGCATAGTCCCTTGTAACTTAGCCCCCCAAGATCTTGATAATAACATTCCATACTTTGGGGGCACATCAGCCACCACAATATCCATGACTAAACATTTAGCTGGAATTTGGGCTAAGTTAACACAGAGATCTTTGATTAAACCCAAACATTTTACTCTGCTGGAATCAAAGGAGTAAAGGTCTTTGTAAGGTCTGGTGATTTCTAGACCAAGGCTCTCCATTACAACTTTTGGCATTAAATTATGAGAAGCCCCGGAGTCATGTATAGTGTTGTGAAATTTTTTTTCATGAATGTTTAAACTCACATAAAAGGGAGGAACAAGTCCCTCTTGATATCTACCTTCAATCTTCGGACCGAAAATAAGCTCTGGCTGGTCATCATTAAGATTGACTGTATCATTGTTCTCTTCTATATTTAAAGCCTTCAAAATTTGGGTTCTATATACATGTTGGGAAGCTAACTCGGTCAAGGGAACAGAGATTTTGATCTTTGAAATTTCTTGTTCAAGGCTGAAGGGAAATTGGTTCTTTGAAGTGCTAGTTTTAGCCTTATTAGCTGTCACTTTATCAGCAATATCAGATTGCTGATTTGTTTTATTTACACTTGAAATTTTTTTTTTCACAGGAGTACTAGCTAAAGTGTTAGTACTACTAAGGTTTGCACTCTGTTTTTCATTGCTTTGAGTGCCTTTCTCCTTTCCTTTATCAAAATTTACAACCACTGTTTTGTCCTTTTGTTTGAAAATTTTAGGCTTGGTTGTAGTGCTATTTTGAGAAGATTTGTCAGAGGTTTTGTTGTTGGGGATCGGTTGACTGGTTTTGCTTCTAAGGTCATATTCTCTTTGAGACTCTATGATGACATTTTCCATGTCTTGATAACAATTTTCATCATCATCTCTTTTGTCATCATAAGGTGTGTATAGACCTTGTTTTCTATCATAATGAATCTCAAAGTCATCATTATCTACCCCCAGCATGTTGATATCATCCTCCTCTACTATTTCATCTGTTTCCTCAACCTCACTTACATATTTTTGATGAAAGGGAGGAGTGATCTGCTGATCATCTTCCCTAGGTCTGTTAGGAGGTTGGTTCCTTCTAAAATTCTGATTTTGGTTCTGGTTTCTATTTTGAGGAGCATTTTCGCTTTGATTTTCTTGTGCTCTCTTAATTATGCTCATCTCTTTCATCGTCTCCTCCATCATTTTCTCCATCTTTGAGTTGGAAGCAGAAGGTGTGGATTCCTATCTAAAAGATACTCTCTTTTCAGTTTTCATTCTTGCTCTCTTCTCCATTAAGTTGACTTCCACAGAAAGAGCACCCTTTTGCATATCTTCAAGAGTTGCAAAATCTCTCTCTCTCAGATAATAGGTCATGTTAGAGTCAAACCCTTCAGGAAACTTGTTTAAAGCTGAGCCTTGTGGAGGTTTTAGTTCTGGGGAAAGTGAATTATACACACTATTAAATCTAGTGCAATAAGCTTGCACACTTTCCCCAGTGTTTCTATCGAGGTTCTTGTAGTCAGAAAGGACTTGAAGAGGGTTTTTCTTTACTTCCCATTTGTTTAAGAATGATTTATGGAAGGCTTGGAGATCATTAATACTATGGGGGGCTAGGCCTTTAAACCATTTTCTTACTTCTCCCCCAAACTTTGAGCAAATAATCTAAGCTTGACAGAATCATCATCAATTTCATTTATGTCAAAGTAGTCATTCATCTTATCCACATGTTGTGATGCAGTTGTAGCATTGCTAGCATCATATAATGGAATTTTGGACTGATAGTCCTGTGGAAGATTGACTAATGGTGCAGAAAGGACTAAGGGAGCATACCATGTTGCCATGATATGTGGGGGAGGTGGATTTAAAAGGAGTGGATTAACAACAGAAAAATTGGGTTGAAGTGTAGTGGTTTGAATAGTGGATGTAGGGTGAACAGAAGTGGATGGACCAGGAATAGACTGTTGAGTTGATCTTGGATGAGAGACACCTAAGTTGTGAAGTAAATGTAAATCAAGAGGTGTTGTTTCCCTGCTACCAAGAGGTTCACTTGTTTCAAGAGATGATAGTGAAGACTTAGAATCTAACTGATATAAATCACCAAGAGACCTAGTTCTAAATGGATTTACTAAGTCAACTTGTAATTGTTGTAGAGCTGAAATATTTTCAGGAACTGAATTAGCTCTCAAGGGTGATCTGAAAACAGTTGATAATTTTATCTTAGGAGACTTCCTAAGGATACTTTCTGGGTTATCAACTACTTCAGGTGGATCAGGGTCAGGATGGGCTCTAGTGTGAATCTTTCTAGGAGCCACTATGCTGTGTTTTTCAGACCCAAATAAACAAGACAAGTTCAACCAAGTATGACAATCTTTAAGAGGTTAACTAGTCTATTTTACAAAAAAAATTAATCCTGCAGTCCTCTGACTGAGTTTGAATGATATTATGATGATAAGGGTTCTTCCCAGTGGATTCTTAAGGTCTGTTGAGGATTGTGGAGTCGCCAAGTGGAATTTTTTAGCCCCTAAGGAGGTAAAAGGTTTTATGGTCCACCACCATGTTTATTGAATATCAACCTGAAATATTTTTAGGTTTTTCTGAGTTATTTTTCAGTTGTATGTTTTTAAGAATATCCTAACTCTATATCAAAACTTAGCTATGGTTATGAGACAAAGGCAGTTTACTCTTATGGCTAAGCCAGCTGATCTTTCAAGGTTAGATAAAGACTTAAGAGAATCCTAGGGTTTACCTAGATTGTCATTGATTCAAACAAGTTTCATCATGATTACCATTTCTTGGTAGTTCTTAAAAAGGCTGATTTTAACTCACAAGGTTTTATAAAAATAAGAATGATTTTGGGTTTGAGTCCCCAGTGGAGTCGCCAGAAATGTTAGGAATTTGTAATCAGCAAGATTGGCAAAGTCTAATCATAGAAACAACATCGTTTCAACCAACTTTGGGATTCTAGGATCTAGCCCTCCTGAATCCGGAGAGGGATCTCTCCAATAAGTGCAAAGATGGATTTGTCTTTGAAGTTTGGGGTAATAATATTAGGCTAGTTATGAAGGCCAAGGGTTTTGTTTGTTTTTGGATGATTGAGCATGATTATTATTTAGAGGAGAAAGTTCTAAGTGCAGAAAGTTTCAAAGGTGAGAAGTTGCAAGTGGATAGAACAGCTATGGCTAAAAAGATAGATATAACACTGGTTTTTAGTCCATTGGGCTATGGATTCATAATAGGGCTTTAATTGAACAAAAACATCAAGAGTGATCCAAGGGGCAAGTCATCTATATCACAAGATTATTGAGATTAGAGTGATGGAATGGAAACAATAAAGTGTTGGAGGGGTGGAAACTGATAATAATTTCACAAGGGATTTATAGTCAGTCCAAACAATAAAAGCTTCTTAAGTAACTGTTTAAAACCAACCAAGTGCAGGGCTAACCATTTACCTCTTGGGCAATTTTGTATTAAAGAAGCTTAATTGACAAAATCTAGTAATCCACATAATTGCCTTCACAAAGTATTAAAACATATAAGAGAAGACAGAGTATAAACTTAAGATCAGATAAAGTACTTTTAAACGTATTTTGCTTTCAGTTAACACCAAGGGAAACTTTCAAAATCTTCTTTTGGAGAATAGAAGCTAGAAACAGGGAAAACCATCACTTTCTAGTCTAACTTTAATAAGCAAATAAGGAAAATAACTTTCAAGAACAATGTTTAAAGAAAACAGTAGGACGAGGGAACTCCAACATTCCTAACTGCTTACACTATATTGAATCATTCTTAAATAAACAATTTGTAGGAAAACATTAAGATAAAGCTTATCAGTCAGAGAAGGTTATTGATGTACAACAGGTCCTAACTCTATAAATTTTGTTCTTTATCATATAATAGTGAACAATATGACATACATAGAAGGAAAACAATAACAAAGAAAGGGGCACTTCACCAGTGATATAGACCAAGATCCCAAGAAACAACTTGTTATTGATGTCAAACTAGTTACAGTCTTCAAGTCCAATGTTTCAGTTCAGCAATCATCTTCACTAATCAGCCTAACTATTCTATCACAAGCAGAGCTCCAAGGGCTAGTGAACACTATTTACAATCAGAAGTTTAAGCTCAAATGTATTTCAAAGTTCTGCAACCAACAGTTTCTCATCTTCTATAGAGGTATTTATAGAAGGATGAGGAGGTGAGATCTAATAAAATATCTCTTAAGACAATTAATACAGATTCAAGACTTCTTGGCCTTTTGAGGGGCTCGATGAAGAAGTTTATAGGTGGCTCTCTGTATTAACTATTTTACAATTAATATCAAAGCTCAGTGGGAGATTTATTTGACTTTGAGGCTCTGTGTAATGTTTGGAGTAACTCTACAGATATTTCTGCATTTATTTCCTTGCAGAAGTAACTCCCTGGCTGCGTTGAGGCAAAATATCTGATTCTGTAATAAGTTCAACCTCTGTTTGAATGCTTTGAGGCAACAGGTGGCTCTTATGGTAGCTGAGGAATCAATTCGCCTCAAATGTGGCGGTGGAGGGCTGCCTTCCTGTTTAAACACTTATGATTTATTTTATTTTTGTTTTAATTCTGGGAATTAGGCTTTTGATAAGCATTCTTAGCCATAATTCGAAAATATTTCTTCAATATTCATTCTGTTGTGCTATGTCTTCAAAACTGATACTCTTTAATTGTGTTTCTTAATAAAACAGTGTCTTGTCAATGTGCAGGGCCGCGCAGGTCTTTTAAAGGCATCAATGCCCATGAAGCATTGATAAAACGTTGAATCTGACCCGTAGATGGCTTCTCTTTAATAAATCGAGGGCATGAGAATCGTCATCCTCAGCCCTCGGATTTTCTTCATTTATAATGGAAAAACCATTGAAACACCTGCGAAAACACAAACTTATTAAGAAATCCTGCGTTTTTGGGTTAAACTGCTTAGAAGGCTATAGGGAGGAGCGTGGCCGTTGGATCTGGACATGTGGACGGTCCAGATCTAATTGGGGGATCGCAATCGGTGGGAGGAGAAAAGGGGTGCGATGAAAAACTCTGATGCAATTGCGCAATCGAAAGGGCCGAGGTGATTAAGCGATGGTCGTTGATCTAAGGACAAGACCAATGGTGGAGAATGAATCGGGGGACTGGCCGATCAGGGGAGGAAATATAATGCAGCGATTTAAGAAATGCGATGCGATTGAGCGCCGATCGTTTGATCGGTCAACAATCAACGGTGGAGTTGAACTGGGGGAAAACCCTTTTTATAATGTATAAAACCCAAAGTTTTTAAATAAAACAAAGGTTTTTATGGATCGGGGTGGGATATTTATATAAGGTGGATAGGCGCCTGACTGCGGGGCCTTTGGACTTTATGAATGTAATATGCCCGGGGCATATATAAAACAAAAGGGCCAATCGCAATTGAGCCATCAGGCCTGGTATTTCAATCGATCCATTTGAATATTTGCGATGCGAAAAGCACCTTGGGACCTTTAACTCTCAGTCCTGGGCACAGGCTATATGGAGTAAGAAGGTGGGGGGCGGAGTTTATATATACAGGGACTCAATCGCATTGGAACATTTTGATGCGGTCTTTTCGATCAACCCATTGGATTTCTCCAATGCAATTGCGCGATTGGCTCTTTTCAATCAACCCATTGGATTTCTTCGATGCGATTTCATGATCGGCTCTTTTCAATCAACCCATTTATATTTAGCACGTGATTTTAGTTTTTTAGATTAAACTTTTGGAAAGTGGGTTTTAAGACTTTACAAAGGAAAAAGCGGATCGGGAATGGATTTTCATAAGGTTTTAAGTGCGAAGGCGGGCCCACAGTATAGTTATATAAAGGCTAATCGCATCAGATTTTTTCCAATACAAAGCCAATTGCATCGGAAACTTCAGAACATGGGAAAGACTTGCACTTTTTGAAATTTTGCGATGCGATAAGCGCCGCGAAGGGCTTAGCACTTGGTTCCTGGGTGTAGGTATGTGGGGGAAGTGGTTAGGACTTATCCCAAGGGGCTTGAGTCCATAATAATAAAACTTTGTTTTTTATGAAATTTTCAAAGTTTTTAATGGATTTTGGAGGTTTCGGTAAGGTTAAAGAGTGAGTCTTTAACTTTATAAAAGTGATTTTCATGAGGGGAAGAAGAGGAATCATGAAAACAAGGGAGTTTTATGGAGAAAAAGGGGAGAAAATGAAGGTTTGAGAAGGGGGAAAATAATGGTTTCTCAGCAGTATTTTCTCATGAAATCAGCAGAATTTCTGAGTATAAAATGGGAACAGCAATGAAGATTTAGGACAGAGGCATGAGGCCTTTCAAGAGTCTTCAAGAGCCAACACTTTTTAGTAATAAAATTTGTTCTTTGAAGGCTCAAAAAAGTCTTAGCCACCTTTTGCTATAACAAATATTATAGGTGGCTAACAGAATGAAAAAAAATCTTACCCACTTGCCAAAGGACCCCTAGGCAATGGCTCTAGGTCCCGATGCAAGGATTTTTGTCCTTCAAGTTCTTCCTTTTGACGCAGTCTAACTCTCTCTCTTTTCTATGGTGGACTAAGATGTTGGGTGGCCAACCATCAATTCCTCTTTTGCTCCAGCTCCTTGGGTCACACAAACTGCTGGTGTTGCTTGGGAAAATTTGGCCAACATAACTTTGTGATCACCGTTTTTTCATCTCTTGGTGGGTTTATATAGGTGAGCTTCAAATCCTCCTTCCCTCCCTTGGTACATGATGGATGGTGACCCAAGGGAGAGGTGTGATTCCATTTGTGTTCTCACATAATGTCTAAGGAGGCCCTTGTGCTGTCCTTAGGCGGCTTTCACATAAGGAGAAATTGTCCTTTGCTTGCTTGTGGTCTCGGAAAGTGACTTTTTTCTACTTCCAGGAATGCGTGCTTATCGGGCTCCAGTGCATGCAGAAGGCACTCTTTTTGAAGGAAAAAGTGCACATTTGAGCATTTATGACTAGCTCAAATTTGATTTTCTCAAAACCTTAGAGATTTTAAATACTTCTTGATTCCATAATGTATCCCTGTCCTGTAAATCCTTAGGTTTGACATTAATTGATGTCTTCTTCTGTTGTACGATTTTCCAGTGTTAACAGTTTCCCCCTAATGTGTGAGGTCTAAGAAGAACTGTATAGCTGAAATACATTATAGTTTCTTTTCTGTATCATACACACACACACACACATAGAGAGAGAGAGAGAGAGAGAGAGAGAGAGAGAGAGAGAGAGAGAGAGAGAGAGAGAGAGAGAGCGAGAGCGAGATCTGCGTGTAGAATAGACGACACCTTGCACCGTTTCTGAGATAACCATGACCTAAAGGACCCCCTGCAAGAAGAAAAATATACAACATATTTGCAAAATTTCAATGAGGCGGGCATGTCCCATGCTCGTGATGCTATGGCTAGTTAAACAAAATTGACAGATACATGTGCTGTCTGTGCCACTACTGTGGTAGTGATGTTGACGCCTTCAGGGACATTTTTCCTTTGACGATAGGTGGAATGTTGTACCCATATGCGTAATCTTGGTATGGCATATCAATGCGTAATGTACACATATGTACTGGCTGGGACCTTCCTGTGTAAGCATTGTTGTCAGAGACGCTTATAAAGGCACGGCTCTTTGAAAAATCTTGATCAAAGTGCAATGGTTGTAAGGTACAATACCATTGTGACATGAAATATTTTGCTGTAGTCGAATGTCAAGAGGATCGATGACATCTATGGACAATGATGTCTCCCATAGTGCCACCTAAGGATACCCCTTTGCATGTGGAGGGGTCATCCAAGGTACCGCTTCCTTTTTGGAAAAAAGGTGTTGATGTCGACAAAAAGGAAGCCTTAACCAAACCATAATGGGTTTAACATAGGCATGTTGGTGAGCGGTAGCTGAAAACGGATGATGGGGATTCAGTGGCCTAAGGTCAAAGTATATTTGAGCAGCTTGGCTGCAGTCATAGGTATTTCTAAAGGGAAAAGTCCCTGAAGTCGGTAGGACTTCCAGGGCGGGTATGAATCGGCTATGATTTTCATAATGGTGTGTGCTTTGGGGGGGGTGAAATAATTTGACCAAGGGAGATGGGGGACTGCTGCCATGGGAGAAAAGGTTAAATATGAGGGCGAAGAGGCAAAGGGCATCATTTGCGGTCTTTCTAAACTTACCAAAAGAATAAAATAATGGGGTTTGGTTTGTATAAAACACAGAGACGAGCACCCCAAAACATGAAAGATGGTCACTCACTTGATGGTGTGAGGAAGGTGTTTTGTTGGGGGTAGGGGTCCCATTGGTTGGTCTCATGTGCGGGGTTGATGAAGCAGAAGATGTCGCAGATGGGTCTATGTTGATGGAGGTATGTTGTTCCAAATGCGGTGTGCAGAGGTGCGCTTTCATTTTGCTTGTACAACCTGATTTTCCGGGAAGGGGGTTGAGTTTCAATGCTGAGCTTGACCTTATGCATGATACATGGATGGGCATGGGGTGCTTCCTGGACTAAAATGCTATGGCCATGGCGTCACTTGTGGGGTGATGTATGGTCTACTTGGGATGACAATCGCCATGGAGGGGAGGCTCTACCAACCATCACAGATGTTTATCATATGTAGGGTGAGGTGATGATAAAAGTGGTCGGGTACGAGGACCCTATGGTTTATTTCTTATGGAGAAATGATGTCAGGATATGCAAAGTTTTTTGGGACTCTATCATGCCGAAGGTAGAATGATACCTACTCCGGAACTTTTGATGGTCGGTGTTGTGAATGGTTTGCGGGTTCTTCCTGCATAAAACAACTACCTCAAGTGAAAGCATCTTATTTTCATCCAATATTATTGAAAAACATGAATTTTGGAAAGGAATATGGGAGGGTGCATACCTGCCAGTGCTTGAAAAAATATTTCTTCGGAAAGCGAATGTGGGGCATTGTTTTCATTTGTCATGGTATACTGATGGTGGTGCAACTTACGGTTTGCAGAATGGACCTTCTGATCTCCTGTTATGGACCTCCGGAGTTCTGGAAAAGGGCGATAAATACGGGATTATGGCCCTAATCCTATTCATTTGTACTTGCTAAGTTTTTGGAGATTAGAGGTGATATCAGAGCCTTTCTTTTCATTGCGGTCAACCTATGTACTGGGGATTAGTGATATTATGCCGAGGTAACTCTCATGACTTCCTACATTTTAATTTTTCCAGTTTGGTGACGCTGGGGGTCATAAAAATTAGGTTTGTCTGGCCTCGAAGGGCATTTTTTCCCTGGATTGAACAGGCGATCTAGGAAAATAGGTGCCCCCCTTGCACGTATTTCTCAGGTACAACCGCGTGAAGGTGTGCTGTTCCTAACTTTTTACGTGCAAGGGAAGTGTTTTTGAAAAAAACTTGGGCTTTTTGTTGTCCCTTATTATTTTTTACCTTTGTACTGATGGGTGCCTGTTGCTTGGCAGGTTGGTGTGGAGAGAATGATATTGGCCCGAGATACGGACTGCTCTGGCTACTGATGCTGGGGCGTTCTGTCAGTTGGCCGCATGGGGCCTCCTGAAATTTGTTGAAAATGATTTCCTTCGGTCACAAGACCGACTGTTACGTTATATCATATAACATTGGCGTAGAAGGCGCAACATGTTTGTCTTGAGGGGGACGAACTTGATTATCCGTCCAGAGACAAATATTTACTTTGTGACCGGATTACTGCCTCAGGGCGAGGCGCTGAGGTATCCACTTCCTGTTGGACGAGTGAACATGGACAAGTTTCCAAGGAGGGATTGTGGTGGTGTGCCTCTTATGAAGGGGTGCATAAATATCGCCTCAGTTACGAATGTGGCCGAGCGGTGTGCTCTGGCCATTATTGTGCGACTGGCAGGGTCGTTTGCGCCTCATCGGGCATCGGGCCCACAGGTGGGGCTTTTGCATCATTTGAGGAACATGCATTTTTTTATTTTTCCTATTTCTGCTTTGATGGTATGGTGTTTTAACTGAACAGGGTCCAACATGGAACCAAATAATTTGTGTATGCTATCATTTTGTACAGCATTATGTACGAGAGGGTCGTGCTGCTGAGGCCCGTGATGTCTGTGCCTATTGGGGGGCCGAGGGAGCCATGCATGAGGAGGTGGGCTCCAGTGATGCCACGTGACGATGGTGGCGTGGTTGGTCGGTATTGGAATGACACAACGAAGGCCTGGTTTGAGGCCAATCCACAGATGTTTTTTCCATACCCTTATGCGGGGATGGACTTTCAGGGTGATCTAGATATTGGTCTCCCTTTCGGTTATGTTTTGGGTCCCGGAGGTATGTGTTATATTTTTGCATTTAGCCGAGTTTTTTATGTACTTGAGTGTTTTTTATTGACACTGGAATTATTTTGGTTACTCATGAAGATGCTGGCAAGGTGGGATGCCTAGTGGCCTGACTGGTGGGTCACAATCCTCCACCACGACTGTCGGGTGGTCGGGGAGGTGGTGCCATAGGTAGACTGGGCGAGGGTGTCATTGGAACTGGCAGGGATGGTGCTGGACCTTCTAGTGAGGGTAGCAGCACGGCTGCAGCTGAGGTAGCAGTTGAGAGAGCTTGTGTGGATGCAGCTGAGGCACGCATCGCAATACTTACAGCTCAGGTGGAGGCTATAGAGGACTTTTGGGGTCGAGTGGACTGTCTGACCCATGGGATGCCTACTCAAGGTTTTATGGATGACTTCGAGGAGGCATGGCTAGAGATAGTGATGGCCCGTGAGAGGGAATACTAGCCTACTCTACGATGGGTAGCTATCGTAGTTGCGACAATAACTATGGTGGTGGCACCAAGAGCAGTGGTGGGCCCAGGTGCTCCTCTTGAGGGGGCACCCCTGCTAGAGTAGATTTGTACACAGGGAAAGCACCCGTTATGAGGATGCTTCCCTCATTTTTGATGACCTCGGTATTTTTAGGCTGGCCAATGAGCTAGTAATACTATTTTTGTACTTTGTACACATATTTTATATATATATATATGAGAGATATTTTTGCGGTTCTACATGGTGTGGTGTTTATTTCGGTTTATGCATTTTGCGTTATGCTGATGGATATACATGTTATGCTTTTTATGTATGGTGGTTTGCTTGTAATGCATTCCATTCTAGGATATTGTTAACTATGTGATCAGTTGTTTGGTTTTGATTCCTTGATACATGTGAGAATGTAATATAATCAAATTGTCTTCTTAATCTTCTAGCACACAAATATTTTCTAAATAGGTTTGCATCTCTGGTTTCAAAGGTTTGGTTCAACTGCGAGACTACTAACAGGGAATCTAGGTAGAAATGCATATGGCGGATGCCCTAGTGGAGGGCCTCGCACATAAGTCCGATAACGATGTCATATTCTGCCTGATTGTTGGTTGCTGAGCCAATGCACACACCGTTTGAACATAGTGGTGATCGGTCAGGGTAGTAGATGACCCAGGCGGCTGCAGCTAAGTTTTGAGACCATCGTGATGCTCCATCAGCAAATTAGAAATAGGGTTCAAGTTTGTGATCCAGGGTGATATTTTGAATGCGTTTAGGTTTTTTGGGCCAAAAATATTTTGGTATTGGGGTTTTGTGTACTCTAACTCTAGGGGATAAGGGTGACAGGGGCCCTTATGGGTATAATTTCTTGAGGTAAAGGTTGTTGACGGGGTTAGTGAGGTAGGTACCATCCAGTTCCGTCAAGATTTATGCCTCCTACCGGAGGCAATGTTTTATGACATAGGGCCCTTTCCACAGGGTTTCGAACTTTCCTAGCCCTAAGGCTTCTTTTGCGACATCATAGCGAAGGACTAGCGCTCCTTTGGTAAATGAGCGAGGGGTGATGTGGTAGTCGAATGATGCTTTTACCCTTTTCTTATGGGCCTGATTGTGTTGCAGCGATTGTCACCTGTTTTCATCAACTAGCTCTAGTTGTACTAGGCGTTGTTCTAGAGGTTGGGTATCATCAAGGAGTTCGATGGTTGTATGCAAGTTTGGGATCTCACGTTCTATGGGGATCAAAGCTTCGATCCCATATACTAAGTAGAAGGGAGTAAAACTAGTGGAAGTCTTAACTGCTGTGCGGTATGCCCACAGGGTGGAAAAGAGCATGTGGTGTCAGTTGGTTTTGTGGTTATTCACCATGCACTGCAACATAGTTTTGAGTACTTTGTTAGTGGTCTCTACCTATCTGTTGGACTGGGGGTAATATGGTGAATAAAATTCATGGGTGCATCCAAGATGATGAGATAGCTCCTCAAATACTTCATTTTTGAAGTGCTTTCTGTGGTCGGAGACTAACTCTTTGGGGACGCCAAATCGGGCTATCACGTGGTTGAACAGAAATCGAGCGGCGGTTTCTGCTATATTATCGTATGTGGGCATGACTTCGGCCCACTTAGTGAAATAATCGATAGCCATGATGATATATTTATGGTTTCCTGATGAGGGTGGGTTACAAGTCATGAAGTCGATTCCCCATTTACAGAAGGGGCCGGCTATGATGACAGGATGCAGAGGGACAGGTGGTTCTCTTGCCTTGTGGGTGAACCATTGGCACCGCTCGCATATTTTGACTACCATGATACAGTCACAAAACAGGGATGGCCAAAAATATCCCGCTCGTAGGACTTTTTTGGTGATAGCTATTCCAAATAGATGGCCGCCACACGCACCTGCTTGGAAATCATTCAGGGCTTGCTCTACTTAATCGTGAGTGAGGCATCACCGTAAGATCGTATCAATGCCTCTCATTTATAAGACATTTCCTATGAGGAGGTATTGAGGGTATTGTTGGCATATGCGCTGGTGGTCATCTTGCGTGAGGTGAGGTTTGAACTTTTGGGTTCATAAAAATAGGAGAATATCCCCGTATCAAGGGTCGTCGGTTGCTACAAAGAATAGGTGTTCATCCGGTAGTGAATCGTTTATTGGTGACCCTTTGGAATCTCCTGGAAGGTGTGTAATGAACTCTGTTAGGGCAAGTGCCTTTTTTCTTTTGGGAGAGTGAAACTGTAATTCGTATTCTTGGAGAATGAATATCTAGTGGGCATACTTATGGTTCATTAGCTGGTGTGTGAGCAGGTATTTGATGGGATTAGTATCTGCTATGACCATGGTATTTTTTAAGATGATGTGATGGTGAAGTTTCTGTACTGCGTGGATTAATGCTAGGGCAGTTCTTTCTTCGGGATCATATCTTAATGCAGGGCCTAATAGGGTTTTACCGACATAATAGATTACGTGCTCCCTTCCATCTGGGCCCTCCTGGACCAATACTCTAGCCAACATGGAGTCGGAGGCTGATAGATACAGGATATAATCCTTGTTATAGTCAGGGGGACTGATAAGTGGTGCTGAAGATAGTGTTTCTTTCAGCGCATCAAATTCTTGTTGGGCATGATCATCCCATTTAAACAGGATATCCTAGTGGAGGAGGCACAGGAACCCTTGAGCACAGGTGGCGTAATATAGGAAAAAACATCGCAGAAAATTGGCCTTTCCTTGTAGGCTTTGGAGTTGCATGAGGGTTCGAGGTGGGGGGACCTCTTTAATGGCTTGAACCTTTAAAGGGTCAACTTGAATCCCTTTTTGGGACACAATAAAACCTAACAGTCTTCCTACGTTGATGCAGAAGACACACTTAAGAGGGTTTAAGCGCAAGTTGTATTGACGGCATCATTGGAATACTAATCGTAGATCCTCGAGATGGTCGGAGTGTTTTTTGGAGCATACCATAAGGTCATCCAAGTAGGCGAGTATAAGGTGTGCCAAGTCATGAAATATGTAATTCATGGCCCTTTGGAAGGTAGCTCCGACATTATTTAGGCCAAATGGCATTACCTTGTATGCGAATGTGCCCTAGGGGGTGGTGAACGTAGTTTTATACCGATCTATATGGCGGATATGGATTTGATTATATCCAGAGAACCCATCCATGAAGGATAGGGCCTCGTGGCCAGCGCAAGCATTGATAACTTGGTCGATGAAGGGGGTGGGATAATTTTCTTTAGGACAAGCTTTGTTCAAATCTTGAAAATCGGTGCAGATGCATATGGTGGCCTGTTTTTTCATGACAGGAACAGGGTTAGAAACCCAAGATGTATACGCAGTGGGGTAGATAATCCTAACTTTGTGAAGCTTATCAATTTCTCATTTTATTACTTCTACCTTTGATGGGTGTAGTTGACGTTTTTTTTTGGTGGACTGGGGTTACATCTGGCCAAGTGTCAATATGGTGCTCTAGGATCGCAGGACTAATCCTAGGCATTTCTGAGTAGTCCCAAGCGAAGATATCTCGATAATATTGTAATAATTTGGTATAAGAGGCTACTTCTTCTGGTGAACATGCTACCCCCAGCAAGATTTCTTCAACTTTTGATGAATTTTGAGATATGTTCACTTTGATGGTAGGTGAAATATTTGACATAATGCCTTCATTAAATGCATTGGGCATGCGGATTGGATTTTTAAACTAGTCGACTTTTCCTGATGGCAGAAATTCTTTTGATTTGATCACATAGATCTCTGGTTCGGTTGTCTTGTCAGGACTGACTGCCTTCCTGGGAAGAAACAGTGAGTGCTGATGCATTGCATCCCATGGGTAATCGGGCTTCGTCATGGTTTCCAGGATATCCTCATCCGAATGAAAGAGGGTCTCAAAGGGAGGGGTTCTCCTGTAGGTTGAGACTGAATGGGGGTGATCCTGGTGGAGCTAGTCAAGAAACATGACAAAGACTCCATCATGGATGCAGTGGAACCAGATGCCATAGATAGAGTGCAGATAGGTTGGGTCTGTACTGTCATAGGGCTAGCTACTCTTGTAGCTGCAGCTATCTTGACACCTATGGTAGATGAGCAGATAGCTCGAGTCATTGTTCCGACGCATGATTTCATGAACCGTATGTGGTGTGTCGTGTCATCGACATTTGGAGGGGGATGGATCTCCCTACTTGGTTGTCTTTCATATGGCCACGACGGGGTGGACGTGTTTGTCACATCCTCTTGGGTCGTCGAACTGTTCATGGAATCCCAGTCTGCACCGTCTTCTTGGGAGAGGCGGACGATGGTCGATCGCATACTGTCTAAAGCTATGCAGAATCTCGGTATGTAGTGGCAATGACGTACAGGGTGGTTATCCCTACATATCTGGCATGAATATTGGATATCCATGTTGGCACAGTACACTACATGGACTGGGTACCATCGTTGGAACATTTCCAAGGTTGGGAAGTCAATGATGAAATGATCAAGTTCATCGCAGAGTACACACCTTTCAACTGGGGGAGGTGGTATGGAAAGGGGTCGTTCAAGTGACCATTGTTCTTCTTGTAAGAACAAGATGGTACGCAGCTCATCATTCATAGATTGGATGGAGGGATCCTCTTGATAGGATCGCTCGATCGCGTGTAAGGCATCCCTATACCGTGGTATTTCTGGACAATGATGGTTATAATGCCCATAGGTGTCATAGAGGGTGCATGCGTGATTGGTATGCAGCGGTTTTCTTGTACTTTTGGTGGCAAGTTCCTTTTTATGAGAATGTCATTTTGAGGTGCCTTCCTTGCAGCCGAGGAGTGGTTTTAATTCTTCCAACTCCAGGCATATGTGAGTAGGGTGTCCTGTGACATCACATATAGCTCAAGCTGATGACTCCCTCTGTATGGTGGGGATCACCACTTTCTTTCCTTTCTTGGCTATTTTCTTTATCATGGTTGCTAGTTTCACGGTGGGGATTTCCCTTGCGGGGGCGGTTTCGACTACTACTTGGGTAGGTTGGGGCTCCTCGGGACCCATGGGCTTTAACCCAAACACAATAATGTTGGTAGCTAGAGTTCCTAGAGGGGGAACGAGATACCACACTGGAAATGACAATGATATATTGGGTAGTACCAGTGTTACCAAGACCTGTTGGGAGGTGAAGCCAGGAGGTGGGTATAGGAAAGGAGTTTGGGAGGTGACATAGAATAGGGAGACTACAGTAGCTGATGCCTCGGTGTCATTACTACTTGAGTCTGTGTCCTGACTAACCCTGGTGCTTAATGTGGACATCATGCACACTGGGGCCTCTGTGGCATCGGGTGATACCTCAGGGATAATAGGATGATCTCCTAGGAATGATCCTAGGATAGACGACGATTTGAATTGGCCAGGGCCATATTATTGATACCGTACGAGACCATCTGTGGCTGTGTCTACATAGGGTAGAACCATATCTTTGTTGGTCAAAGGATGCTTTTCAGTGTGTGTCAGCTGGTCTACTGTGATAATTCAATCCTCGTGAGGGAACATCATGATGCGGAAAACAGAGGATGCTATGGCAGACATGGCATACATGTAACTCTGCCCAAGGAGTATATTGTAATCCAAGTGAGCGTCCAAGACTTCGATGTCTATGTGGATTGTTTTTTCAACTAAGCAGACTGGTACATTTTGGAAGAGACCAACAGGGGTCAAGGGAGGACCGTCGTATGCTTTGAGTGTGATAATGGAGGTTTGAGTTCTGGGGCTCCTAACTTCTGCCATACATTATTTGACATGATGCATGTGGATGCACCCTCCTCAATGACACATCGCTGAATAGTGATATTCTATACCGATACTGGTATCTAGAAGGCGACCATGGAGGGAAGCCTAGGGGTGGCTTTGTCTAAGTCAAAAGCCATCATGCGCCTGTCGTCAGGGTTGACGGCACCTAATGCGGAAAGTATGGCTTTCCGTTGCTTCAGGCATGACTACAGTACCTCTTGTTGGGGTTCCTATGTTTTAGTCGGATTGGCAAGACCAAAAGACAAGACAACATCAAACCACTTTGGGATCTTAGGATCTAGCCCTCCTGGATCCAGAGAGGGATCTCTCTATATATGCAAATAATTATATATCTTTAAGGTCAGTTTATGGTATTAGGCTAGTTATGAAGCACAAGGGTTTTTGATTTGTTTGTTTGGTTGGAGATCATTAACTGAGAAGTTTATGGAAGTGAAGAAGGAACTAAATAGAAGGATGTTTCAGCATGGGAAGATAGGTCAAAATAATTTCCAATCCATTGGGCTATGGATTCATAAAAGGGTTTACTCACATAACAACTATCCAAGGGTTTTCATAGGAAAAGTCATCTATACCAAAGGATCTCTTTAGGTAGATGGTGAGATGGAACATTAAGAAGTGGGGTGAAAGAAAGAAACCAAAATGTAGCCTAAGATCAGGTAAGGAATTTTAACCTAACCTGCTTTTGACATACTTCAAAGGAAACTCTCAATGAAGACACAAAGGGTAGCTTAAGATCAAGGAAAGACTTTTAACTTAACCTGCTTTCAGAATAATCTTAAGGAAAACAATCTAGCAGTCCTCATAACCACTTTCAGATAGTAGAAAACATTTAATATTAAACACAGAGTAAGTCCTAATATTAGAGAAAGACTTTTAACCTTCACTGCTTTTGACACCAACTCACAGGGAAACTTTCAAGACAAATTGTTGGAGAAAAAAATAGAGGACAGGGCTAACCATAGACTTCCCTAGTTTCAATATTTACTTAGCATGAAATGAAAATATCTTTCAAGGACAATGTTTCAAGTTGTACTCTGCAAGACATGGGCTCACCAATATTCTTTGACTGGTTATACTCTATAGAATTATCCTTGAAATACACAATCAGAGGAAAACATAAAGATAAAGATTTATAGTGAGATTTAGGATACTTCCAACAGTATGTCCTAATCTAAGCTTGTTGTTCTTTATCAGAGAATAATGGACACTATGAAATACATGAAAGGAGACGATTACAGTAAGGAAAACATCACCAATAATATAGACCAGGATCCTATGAATTTTCTTGTTCAATTGATGTGCAAAACCAGTCACATACTTTAAGTCCAGTGGATTTTTTACAGCTCAGAATTCTATTCCCAACCTACTATATTACAAAGATACTCAGCTACTTCCCCTCAATAATAGTTCAAACAGTCAATAAAATCCCAACAACCAGCCAACCAACATTTACAATGTATTTCTCATGAGTTCTTATAGGTGAAAGGGTGATAGTAGTGGTAAATAGGATTTAAATGGTTCATTAAAACAGAGGGAGAAGTGTTTTCGGAGCCCATTCTATTTTAATATCTCTACATTAACTTTCAGTACTCTTTAGATGATTTAGGGGTCTTTGTCAAATTGATAATAAATCCAAGGGTATGTTATTGGAGGTAATTTCCATGCTGTAGTACTCTGTTTATCTTCTGTGACAAGAAAGGGTGAATATTTTCCTCTCAGGTCTTCCATGCTTCGTAACTAATGCACTGATAGTTTTTAGGACTCCTTGTCAGAATAATAACTACTCTGGAGCTCGACGAATAATAGGGAATGGGTAGTAGTGATTTGGTCCTTTCTTTAGTAAAAGGAATGTCCTGCTGATATATCCTCTCCACTACTGCGATCAACGATTTTCATTTAATATGTGCTGACTGTGGATTAGGCTTCTTAATCTTCAATATTATGCCTTTAATCCTTTTAAAAGATTTATTCCTCTGCATTTTTGGCTCTGTGATGGTATTTCTGTGCCAGGGCCATGACTGTGAAAATAGTGTGAATTCACCACCTTTCAAACCTGCAAAAAATGAGAAACATGTTATAAAAACTAGGGGGAGTGAGGGAGGACTACTTCAGAGGCTCGTGGGGATGGAGGAGCAGTGGTGAAAAATGGTGGATGCAGCGAAAATAGGTCTGAGGGGAGTTTGGGTGCGACGTGGGTTGTGGACCGTTGGATTAGAAGAATCAACGGTGGAGATTCGTTGATGAAGTCGTTCGAGAGGTTAGATGAATGTAAAATATATGGGGGCGAGATTAAATGTGGGCCATTAGATTAGAATAATAAACGGTGGGGATCGCTCGATGGAGTCATTTGGAGGGAAAGTTAAAATGTAAGTAAACGAGGTTGTGATATGATAAGATTCGTCCGATTTCGGAGATCAACAGCTGGGATTAAAAGCCAAAGTTTCATTTTAGAGGGCGGTAAGGTAGAAAACCGGAGTGGTATTCACGCAACAAAAAGGGGGAAAGCAGAAATTCCCAAAAAAACCGTGATTCCATACACCGATTTCCACGTCGATTTCTAAAACCGCCCATTTCGCGTAATTTTAAACATTAACTCTCAGGCGCAGAAATTATGCAATATGAATTTTTAGTCATTGGATGATGGGAGGAAGATCTAACGGTGCGGGTGAAACACAACATAAGCTTAGATGCACGGGCGAACGGAGGCAGGGTCCATTGCTGAGGTCAATGCAAGCCGTCGGATGTGAGAATCGATGGTCGAGATCTGTCGATGGGGGAGAATGAGAAGAGTAGGGTTTGAAGAGTGAAAGTAATGTGGACCATATGATCAAACTTGATGAACGGTGGAGCTTTAATCAGAGGTTGAGATGGTGGAGGATTACGTGAGGGACGAGCACGATGCGATGAAGCACGAACCATCGGATCTGGAAGAATGAACAGCTAGGATTAAATCGCATCAGAGAAAAGGAAAGAGGCCAAAGCATCGGGGTATTTGAGTTTGCAATGTGTGATTAAGCACTGGCCATCGAATCAGAGGTGAGATCAATGGTTGGGATTGATCAGAGGGTGTAATGACGGAGGGCGTATGAGCAGAGTGTGATGAGATCCTGGCCGTTGGTTCTTGTGGATTCATCGGTCTAGATCAAATTGGCGGATGCGATGACGGGGGGCTGCGAACGAAGCGCGATTAAATCCTGGCCATTGGTTCTTGTGGATTCAATGGTCCAGATAAAATCGGTGGATATGATGACAGAGGACTGCGAGTGAAGCGTGATTGAATCCTTCCCGTTGGTTCTTTTGGATTCAATGGTCCAGATCAAATCGATGGATTGGAGGAGAAAAGGGCTCATCGCATTGGAATTTTTGAAATAAACTTTTAACAAAGAAACTATAAACCCCGATTGCGATTGAGCGATGGGGGCTAGCTCCTGGTCGCGGGATGAAGTCACATGTGGAAAAGGGGCTAGGGCTAGGGCCGAAAGGGGCTTAAGGCCTAAATGTTGAAGTGGCTTTTTAGGCCAAAATGAAGGTTTTTCAGAGGGTTTTGAGGGTTCTGATAAGATTAAAAAATAGGTTTTAAACCTTATCAAAGGGAATTCATGAAGGGAATGAAAGAAAATGAAGTATGAATGAGGGAAAATGGGGAATATGGAAGCCTTTGAAAACAGTTTCTTTAATAAAAAGCATGGTTCATTAATGGAAACAACAGTGAAGATTCTTTAAAGGATAGAAGACACATGGAGGCTTCAAGAATGATATATTTACAAAGGAAATGTTTCTCTTGAAGGCTTAGAAACATATTTAGCCACCTGTTTGCTTTGAGAAAATATTATAGGTGGCTAACACCTCCAAAGTGGACATAGCAGCAGGTGATTGGGCTAAATTGTCTACGATGCTATAATTGTGGGCTGCTTTGGAGTAGTTGCATACTCGCCTATTAGGCCCTTTAACCATTTTTGGCAATGGTTCCAAAGGAATCTTTGGAATGGTCAAAGGTGCAGTCAGCACAGACGTACTAGCCCCTGACGTACCGGTGTCTGGTGGGGTGTCACAGCTACGATTCTGGGTTTGGAAAAACATTTCTTCCCCAGCCATGTAAATTTCATGGTTGTTTTTCTCGGAATCGTTGGGGTTTTGCTGCTGACTGCTAACCGTTCCTTGATGGGGGAAGGGTTCTTGCATGCATTAGGGGAATTTTGAGGTCTAAAATGGGCCTCCTAAGGAAATAATAAAATAATAGCTAAACCAATAAGATAATATTTATAAATTTGCAATTCACTTTTTGTACCAAAATCCATGTAACCATGGTTAAATTCAATTCAAAAGTTGTACCAAAATAAAATTAATAAAAATATTGTATTTATGTGACTATGAATAAAAATGAACTTTTTAAGAAAGAGTCGTTATTGTTGTACAAATAATGCATTTTTCCTTTGTACTTAAATAACTTAAAATAAAATATAAATATAAATTCTTAAATTCTTAAATATAGAATATACTATTAATTAAAATTTATATTATTTAAATTAAATAATAACATGTAATTAATATACTATATAAAAATAATCTAATATTTATTGAAAAGTGCGTAAATACATGAAGATTGTGTAGGGATATGCATTGTTTCTATCAAAAAATATGAATTGACTATAATAATATTTTATTCAGAAAAAATGAAATGACATTTATTATGAGTACTTTACTTTATAAATTTAAAAGTACTTAGAGCACTACCATGGTTAACCATGATTTTTTCTCCACCATTGAGAATGTGACAAGTAAGTACCTTTAACTCAAGAAATGCCACCTCAACCATTAGGGATGATATCATCCCCTAAAATGTGATTGGTTCTCATAAAGTGAATTTTGAATGTACATTTTCCTTAGGAGGCCCATTTTAGACCTCAAAATTCCCCTAATGACTACAGTTGTCTGGGAAGATCCTCCTTGTCCTCAGTTACTCTGAAGCTTTTTAAGCTCAGGGAGTTCGGGACATTGGTGAGTATAGTGCCCATACTCACCACATATTGAACAATAATGGTTTGTTTGTAGAGGTGGCCTTTTGCCTTGATTTTGGGCATTGCTTGGCTCCTTGTTCTAGTTCCGGTTGGAGTTATCTCCAGCCTGGGATCATGGTGGGTGCTGTTGGTTGTTGCCCCCCTGTCCAAGGTTCCCTTTGGGTTTTTTTTTTACCTTTATTTTAACCACTTTAGGAGGGTAGTTATCCTGATCATACTAGTGTGGTTGATTTTGGGATGGCTGCACAAAGTTCACCTATGCATTGTTTTGCGTCGGTGGGTTATGTGCTTGGGAATGAGCATAATGATATCCCATGTTTGCACCTGGCTGTTGGGGGGGAGTTCTTCCATCATTTTTTCTTCCTGCGTACTGGGTCCCCTCAACTGGAGGGTAAGGTCCTACTTGGTGATACGCTGGCGCCCTATTAGTCAAATTTTGTTGCTGCATATGATGACTTTGAAATCCGGGTTGAGACATGTTCTGGGTATACCCATGTGTGTAACCTGGGTTTTGATTGTTGTTGCCTAGGTACCCTTGGGTCATTGACCCAATAATTCTATCTGCAAAGTTCGACGCGCCTGGAAATTCTTGATAAGATTGTAGGTGCGGGGCGTTAGGCATGATATTTTATATGTATCCTGATTACGTATAGATCAGTTCAAGCTGTTGGGATTTACTGATTGCATCCTCCTTGAATGTGGGGTTACGTTGCACCACATCCTTTGAAATCTCCGCTGTCAGAGTTTTCAAGAATAAATCTAAAAGGACTCAGTCGTCGAGTTGTGCTTTGCATAAGCTGCGACGCCATCTCCACTCATGGAGATGTTCAGAAATGTGGGTAGAGGGGGATTGTCTGAAATGAGTCAATAACCCCATTCTTGAATCATGGTGAATGGGTAGCTGAAATTATGTGAGGAACACAGTAGCGAGGGCACTAAAGGTTCTATGTGAAGCAGGGGGTTTCTCGACGTACCATTTCGTGGCCACTCCCATGAGAGTTCGTTGAAACAACCTCAATCGAATAGTATCATCAATGATGTTATTCAATGAGCACCACAGGTGAAAGGTCATTATATGATTCCATGGGTCTTTCGCTTGCTTGCCCTCAAACTTTGGTATGTCTAAAGGGAGCTTCGTGGGCATGGGAGGAAAATTGGGGTCGTGTGCGATGGGGTTATTGGTGATCTTGGTTAAATCTGGTAGATTTAACGGGCTAAGAAGGGTGACTGAGAGGTTTACACCATGGAAACATGTGAAGACACAAAGTTCTGGTTAGAACGAGGGTTAGTCTATGACGTACCCAGTTGTGAATTATGTTGGCTTCCCGTATGGGATGCACTCTTCTGCCCCCTAGGGGACAAGGGGGGAGTGATGTGCAGTGTGGTGTTGGGAGACCGACTAGGGTTCCCAACTAAGGTTGCTCCAAGAAAGGAGGAACCAACCACTTTGTCAACGTTTCGTATTTGACGCCTAAATGACGAAAGACCTGGAACCCCTCCGGATAATGGGAGGAGGTCCAAAAGATGCCTGGAATGACGAGGTTCCATTGGAACCGTTTGAGGGTCATCTAGGTTAGGTTTTGGAAAAAAAATTTGAGGGGATCGAGTTTGTGATCACGACAATGTTATGGCCACATACATAAGACAAAGTGAAAATGAAATGAATTTTCCTTTAACTTAATCTATGTGAGCAATCAAGAAAAAAATGATTTTGTTTTTTTGTGCGTGATACTAAAAAATCCTAGAAGACCTAATAATGTCTTCACACACTCAAAAGTAACTAGGCCTTGAGAGGATTTCTTGCAAGTGCTGGCACAACATCTCAAAAGAACTGGTGACACCCCCAATCAGCCAAAGAGAATCAACCAAGGTAAGGGTAGAGGGTCTGGCGCTTGCCTGCACTGTCACCTATAGGGTAAAGGATACCCTAGTTTTGGCCACTCAGAACCACCATCCCACGTGAGCGTTTGAGTCTTGGGCTTCTTGGTAGCTAGCTAACGGTACTGAGTATCAGCCGGGTCATGTAGCCCCAACTGATACCGAACGCACTCGCCTAAGCCTAACCCCCTCTGAATCGGGTCTCTGTCGCGCTCAGGTTTTCTTTTCCATGGGCTGATAGGTGGATTTTAAAGCTCCCTAAAAACACAACTTCTATGTTTCAAATGTGAAGCATGATCAAGGCGGCTTATTGGATGCCTACCCCCTTGATCCTAACTTAATCTATAATTTCTCTTATGGCCCCTGTGGGGAGAGTTTAGTGAGTTGGTTTAAGTTATTTTTAGGTGGTTGTCTTTTCTTAGTGGGTGAATGTGTGTGAGCGTATGGTGAAAAATCTCATAATTTGAACATATGGATATCAGTGATCCTTTACAACAGTCCCCTAGTTAAACTATGTGACGTTGTTCCTTGCTCAAATAAAAAGCATTTGTGGATAATGGGCCACTTCCAAAACCTCCTAATTAGTCTATGTGAGTGACTAAAGGGAGATGGTGAATCACAAATATAGAGTTTTCATATGATTTTCTAGGGTCATCCAATGGCACAAAGACAACAGAGATTACTTTCTCTAACTTTCGATTCAATCCTAGTACCACAATTTCCTAAATGCAAAAATTGAAATTTAAACTAAACAATTTCTACACTAGCTTATGCATGTGTGGTCATGAGCCACTTACTTGGACTAGTTAAACTAAGTGTGCATACCAGAATTTGCAAAAAAATAATTTTTTTTGGAAAGCAATGGTTAATTCGCCCCCTACTTAAACTATGTGAACAATTTTTGCAAAAAACCAACTTAAATGAAAACTAACTAAATGCCTACAAAAAGCAGCAAAAAATCAGTTCTCAGAAGCTATGGGGTATCGACACAAGTGTTGGCGAATACATTAGGGGCTTCCCAACACACTTACAAGCAAAAAAATGCAAAAAATGGGGAGAAAAAATCTCTCTGCAATTTGCATGCAAAAAACTCTGATAGATGCGCTTTCCTACTCGCAGGTCACTCCTGAAAGTGCGCACTGCACGCATGTGTGACAAAACTGCACACAAAATTCCTGCAAATAAAATATTAGGAGCTACCTTCTTCAGTATGTCACCTCAATGAGTCTAGGGACTACAAGATGGGTCAGAGGAATGTCAGCTCCACTCCAGCATAGACTAAGGGTCTCCTACAAAATATGGCACAACCACATAAACTTGAAACATGTCAGTGGAGTTTCCAATCCTGTCATGGTGGACTAAGATGTTGGGCAACCAACCATCGAGTCCTCTTTTTCTCCAGCTCCTTGGGTCACACAAACTGCTGGTGTTGCTTGGGAAACTTTGGCCAGCGTAACTTTGTGATCACAATTTGTTCATCTCTTGGTGGGTTTATATAGGTGAGCTTCAAATCCTCCTTCCCTCCCTTGGTACATGATGGATGGTGACCCAAGGGAGAGGTGTGATTCAATTGTGTGCTCAAATATGCTTTTGTGTGCTCACATAATGTCTAAGGAGGTGCTGGTGCTGTCCTTAGGTGGATTTCACATAAGGAGAAACTGTCCTTTTCTTTCTTGCGGTCCCAGAAAGTGACTTTTTTCTACTTCCAGGAATGCATGCTTATCGGGCTCTAGTGCGTGCAGAAGGCGCTCTTTTCGAAGGAAAAAGCACGCATTTGAGAATTTATGACTAGTTCAAATTTTATTTTCTCAAAACCTTAGAGATTTTAAATACTTCTTGATTCCATAATGCATCCTTGTCCTGTAAATCCTTAGGCTCTACATTAATTGATGTCGTCTTCTACTGTACGATTTTCCAGTGTTAGCAGTGGCATCAGAGCATAATCTTGGCTCACCCTATTGATCTCATCTATTATGCTATTGAAAGAATAAGAAGGAGAAAGAGATCAAAATGATGGAAATAATGAGTTTCATCTCATCTCTTTTAAGATCTAAGAAGGACCTCACCAAGGAGGTCAAGCAAATAAAAAAGGAGGAAATAATTGGAACCACACTAGGGTTTCAAAAGGAGGTAGGTCCATGTACCTCCTATCAGCAAAAATAAGATCTGGTATTACATAGAGCTCCAAAGAAACATGCTATGCCCTTTTCTTTTGAAGGAAAAAAGCACGAAGTTGGAGGAAACTTAGATCATGAGATTCTAAGTGAGTATCTTGTAGAATATAAGTCTCAACCTAGAGCTTTCAAGGAGAATCTAACTCTCCCACAATTAATTTGGCTCAAAGAAGAAAGGATACCTTGAAGCAATAGAAGAAAAGAGGGAAATAGATTTATATTGTCTACATTTGATGGGTCATCCACATGCACAGTAGAGCTTGGGGAATGAAGTTGGATGCATTATTCCTACTATATCTAGTGGTAGAAAGAGAATTTGTTGAGATTGCAGCGCTACACCTTGAGGGTGAGGCAAACATTTGATGGTTCAGCCATTTGAGTCATGCAAAAGTGACTATATATGATATTTTTCTCAAAGGTTGATCAAGAAGTTTGACAACAAGAAATCATAGGAGAAGAGGCCTTCACCACCACTTGCTGCAGGAGCACTTGCATCAAGGGAAAGAACCCTTGCATTTTTTCCAATTGGTTTTGATCTCTTGACTTATGGGATCCCATGCACTATTATGGAGATGAATGAGGAGGAGGATACTTGTACTAGCGCTGATGTAGCCATGGAAGAGAAGCCATCATCATCAGTAGTTGGGGAATCCATCACATTGGAAGGAGGAACCCTTGTAGCAATACAAGATGTTCCCAAGCTTTACCAAAGTATGCACATGTTTCCATTTTCTGTTACTTCAACATATCATATGGAGGATTGTGGGAATGTACCATTGCATGACCTAGGGTCAAAGTACATTGCTGATTTGGAGCAGCAGACTATCACTGCACTAAGAAGCCTTGATTTGTTCAAGCAGAAGATATACAGTCCTCCTAGTGTATCATTGTTGAGCTGCACACAACTCTTCGGGTTGGAGTGTAGATTCTTGGAGGATGGGATGAGTATTGTCCTAAACCATGCCATTCATAACTATGTGTTCATCATTAAGCATGATATGAAGACAAAAAATGAACCATTATGGAAATTAGCAACACTGTCATTGAAAAGCAATGATGAGTTGGGGGCCCAACCATTATTGGAGCATTCCAATGACCTTTCTACAAGTATAGCAGGGGATAGGCAGATGGTTGATGAGAAGCATCTTATCTTCAATTGTTATGAAGGGTCTTTCTTGATGAGCACTTCATTGCTAAATAAGAAGATTTTTCCTTCAAAATATTTGGATCCTTACGGAATCAACTTGGTCATTGAGGAGTGGTCTTCATTTGGATATCTCAAGGAGATTTCATTTCAACATCCCATGAAATGCAAAGACAGAAATCTGATTTGGGAGGATGGTATTCTCCATTGGAGGGGTTCCACTTTTGGGCATGATGATAGACACTCACTATTGGTTGGGTGGGTGATGTTTATGAGCAAGGGGTTGGGAAGCCACTTGTAGATTTATGACACTGGGTAGCAGGAGGCAAGACTGCGTTTGTTACTCTTGAAAGAGTTTGGTAATCATATGACACATTCTATTTCAAAGAGTAGGTTTATAGAGGGAACTTGGCATGGAACTTACATCACATTACAGCAAGTAGTTTCGGTATATTGGGGTGGTGTGATATCTTTCATGTCAACCATCATGTTGTTGCTCCATAATTTATATGGTGATGGTGTGGGAAGGTAACAAGAGTTTTTGTTGCATTCAAAGTTCTTAAGGGAGTATGGGTTGATTTTATCCCATACTTTTCATGATGTTGCAGGAGTAGGAGATGGCACTATCATGGTGCAAAGGGGCTACTCCTTAGCCTTGGAGGATCAGGAGGTACTTCCACTTTGGAAGAAATATCCCATATATAGCAGCATTATGATTGATGGCTTTGACATGTGGGGTGTCAAAGGATGGAGCTATGAGATGACAAGAGCCTTGTCACAAAGGCCAAAAACGTTGTCACTTGGGAGCTTGGATTTGTTGATGGAGTGTTCCCAGGATCAATTCACATATGATGCACTTGAAGGACAAGTAGGAGATGAGAGTGATGGAGTATTGGATGGAGACATCTATTACCATGATATGATCTTCTTAATGGATTTCCAAGCATAAGGAGAAAATTATTCATACAACACATAGTTAATTACTCTTCATGGGAGTATGGCATACCACTATGGGGGGGTTATTCCTGGATCTTATTATCATCTTTCTCTCAATACATGGTAAGAATGAAGTTCTTACAATTATTGATTATCTAACACAGTATTTGCATTTTCTTACCATCTCTATACAACACATTGCTCCACAATAGGGAAAGCCTCTCTTTGAGCTTCATGGTCATTTTGGGACCAACATATCTGATGGTGATAGCCATTTCTTGTATGGATTTGGGCAAGTATTTTACTATTTCATGTATGCTCAGTAGATATACAAATCCATTTACTATTTACTAGTACATGAGATGACATGCACAACTAGCAAATTGTTTGAAGACAACTTGCCACATCATATTCTAAAACTGTAGTTGGTAAAACTGTGTTGTAACTACTTGAGAAACTATTGGTACCTTCCAAAACTATGTAAAACCTTCAATATTTCTCTTATTTGAATTCCATATGATGATAATGTCATATTCATTTTGTATGGGATGATTTGGGCAAGAACCAAAGAATGGATCTTTGAGGATCCTATTGCCTTTTTGCTCCATGAAGGCAACATTATTGCAACCCATATTTAGAAGCATCTCTACACTTATCATAAGTGGAGAGAGAGATAGTGTGGGAAGGGAAATTTTATCCATCATATTCAGCTATGCTTCCCACCTTCTTTGCAGGAGCCTAAGGTGGAGGAGATGTTTAAGGAGTTACCATGTTGGAGGGTGACTCACTTTTTGTGGATGATAGCTTGGGGATGGAGGCTTCACATGGGAATGATAGTTACCTATATATTTCAGATTCCATGCCTCAATGAGGCCTCTATATCACATATAGTTTCTTCCATGGATATTCCACTTGTTCATGATGAGAGCCATCTTAAATTTTCACCAAAGGCATAATTATACACTTTGGAGGAGCAACTTGGAGACTTATTGATAAGACCAAATCTTTTTCATTGGAGGAACATATCACATGGGGATGCTGCAGGAGGAAGAGAAGAGGCACTTCAATCCTATCCTTGTAGTTGCCTGAGGACAAGCAACATTTAGGAGGGGAGGACTGTAATAGTCGTAAATTAGCACACAACTAATTGGAATATTAAATTTTGATTTTTCTCTTAGATAGAGGAATAAGAGGGTATGGAGACCCGTAAATCTCCTTAGAAGGAATAAAAGACACTCCTAGTATGAATGGAGCTCATATAAAAGTTGGATTGAAGACCCTTAGGTGTGGAAAGGGGCTGGAGCATGTTGAATAGGTCAACTTTGACCAAATCAAACAACGTTGTTATGGAGGAATGGCATTAATGATGGGACATCGATGTTTTGGAGGGAGATTGATTGCATGAGGGTGGAAACCCTAATGAGTGGGAACCAAGGTGAGAAGGCTCAAATTTTTTATAAGGAAGAGGATGGCATCCATATGGGGTTATCTGATGATTATTGTTTTGATATGTCTATTTAGACTTTTGCTCTCTTCAGCTGTTTAGCTAAGATTGTTGGTGCTATTTAGCACAGGGTGTTCCTGGTCAGGAATCCCACCTCTTTCCTTGAGAGGCCTCTTGGGAGAGTATTTATCTATCATTTCCACATATCCGACATTCTGGCCAAGCTTTATACTTTCGCTACAACGCAGTTTCTACATAATATTGTGTTGTATTGTAGGGTGTTGCAATGGAGGGTTGATAAACCTACTTTCTAAGCTAGGTTTTCATAGGAGGAAGGATTCCTTCTCTTGGGAGATGAGAAAGCAGGGATTATAAGCATATTTCAGATATTTGGCACCAGGCCAACCTATTCCCATCATTTACATCGCAGTTTCAGTTGGGAATTACATTATTTTGGAGGGCAGCTTCAGAGGAGGATCTATTGGCTCTTTTAGAGTGTTTTCCTGTAGGTGAAGGGTTCAACCTTTCATTAGAGGGGACCCTTTAAGGAGATATAAATCAGATATATATTATTTCAGCCTTATATTACATTATATTCAGTTTTCAGTGATTATTCAGTCTTAGGGTTGTAGATCACCATTTGTATTTGGGTGTATTTCCGGAAACCCTTCCTAGGTTCTCTTGGAAAGGTGTCTAGGAGGTTAGATCTTCACTCCTAGAATTATTGAAGCTATATAACAACATATTCCCATTTATCTCTCTTTATGTTGTAGTTTATTCCCTAAAACTACACTGTCATAGCTCAGGGAATTTGTATGGTATTTATTTCTCATGTGATGGCATATTTTTCTGTAGAGGCTTGTTTTGTATGGCTCGAGTGACTTGATCCTCAAGATTTTGTGCCTAATATTTTATTATATGTTTAATAAGATGGTTGTACATTTTTCGCATATCATGGTGTGTTGATTTATTCACTGTTCTTTCCATTATTGTGTTCATTTATTGTTGCTTCCCCATTTTTTAATATTCCTAATTAGCCCAAGCTAATAGGAATATTTCATTTTGTGTTAATTTTCTTAATTGATGAATAAAATGTAAAGGAGAACATAAAAAATCCTAAAAACATCAAAATAAACCAATGCTCAATGTGAACAGAGGAAAATCAAGGCTGCTTCAATAAAATACACTTGTATGTGAATAAGGGTTGAAGAGATTGACTGGGTCAATGGGACCAAATCACAACACTGTCTAGATACAATGTACCTCATGGAGGGACAACGCAGTTCTAGAAGGAGGCCCTCATGTGAAAGGAGATAATTCATCAAGGTGGTTTAGGGTTTTCCAAAGCTCTCATCTTATAAAAGGAAGGGCAAGGCTCAAGAGAAGGTTGTTCATGACATTTGATTTTGGTGTCTGTTTAGACAATTCGAGTTCTCTTGGTTGTTTAGCAGAAAATTGTGAGGATTTCCTGTTTAGGGATTCTCTCTCCTTCCATTGAGTAGCTCTTGGAGGGAATTATACTACTCTTCCACTATCAGTAATTTGGACAAGCTCCATCTCCCTTAAACAACATAAATTTATTTGGGGTTTACTTGTTTCAATGAGCTGCAGCAAGTGGAGACTAGATCTGCTTAGATCTAGATTATACTAGTGCCTCTTCTCAGTGAGTGTGTCTTTTAACCTCCTGGAAGAGTGCATTAACAGTTTGGGCTTCAGATATTGATCTTGGCATCAGGCCAATTTGTGCTTCAGGTCTACAATGTAGTTTATCCTCTTGGACTACGTTATTTCCAGTTGCAGAGTTGCAGGGTATTCCGACATTCAGTTGGAGAAGAGATCTTTGGTGTAAAGGAGTCTTCCTTGCATTGTGGTGATCCATGGATTGGCCAACCAATCCATTTATGTTTCAAATATGATTAATTTCTATATCTACTTTATAATTTCCAAATCATTCTACATATCTGTTGTAGTAAAACTCAGATCTACTCCTGTTCTTTCATGTAATGCTGAAAACCCCAAGGGGGATGTATAATAAAGAAATTTTTACATATGGATCTATTGTAGATCTAGTTTTTTATGTATTATATTGCTATAGATCTAAGTTATAAGCTACTTCCGCAGTATACTGTGTTTTTCAGACCTAGATTTGCAGATATGCACTTTTATACAGTGTATCTCATGAAACCATTGCCGGGTTATCCTCTCTGATATATAAAGGAGTTGAATCTCCATTTTTCTTCATGCTCTCATGTAATAAACTCCAGATCTGATAGTAAAGATATTTTTTATTCAAACCCTTCAGAAAATCACATTGCATAAGCTTCAATTTCTGTTGAGTAAAGCCATGGGGATTGGGCATTTTTAAGCCATATCTGGAGGGGAGACCTGTTTAACATAGCTAGAGTCATTTGATTTTGCTAAAATTTGGTATGTGAGTCCCACATGACCTAAGCTAAAGGATCCCACCATCGTTGCCTCTTTTTTTTATGCAAATATCTGAAATTGACGTTTTTAGGGTTGAAATGGCTGCTTTTCCCCACTTTGGGTTGAGGAAACGAATCATAATGTTTGATGCTGTACATATTATTGAAGAAAATATAATTTAATACTTGTTATGAGCTATATGACTACATCTCCAAGTTTATAATACCTTAAGGTATTCTTATTGTTGTAGAAGATCCCTATTTTGGGATATTTCACATTTGGGAATATTACAATCTACCACAGATTCATCCAAATAAATTTTTTCACTTACTTGAACAAATATCTCATCTTGTTTTTCATAAATGGAATTTATTACCTCCTCGTGAAGACTTTTTTCTGATGGGCTGAGAACACTTAGGTCTGTAACTATGTTTTCTTCATTCGAGGTGACTTCAACAATAGAGCTCTCCTTCATGGGATCTAGAACAACATACTCTTCATCATTACAATTTGAATCTAGATCTAGATCAGCCAGCTTGACTTTACCACAATTTGAGCTTGGAACCTCATTTTCCTATATACCATCTTTTGCTGCAATCAGATCTGAAATAAGACCTTTTCTTCCATCATTTTCAACTATACAAAGATCTTTAGCCTACTACAAAATCTCCTGAGCATCTTCATAAGTATCCTCTAAGATTTCTTTATGCTACTGAAATGGATTTTCATACAAGGCTTCCATGATCTCATCATCCATGAAATCATCATCTCCATAAAAATTCTCAAGATTTTCAATAAAACTATAAACATGTTTACAACAGTTCTGAACTAATATTAAGGATGGAAAAGATTCTTTATACCTTTCTATTAGTATGAATCTTAATTCCAAGTGTACAAAAAAATACCACTTTAGCTGTGCATAAAAAAAAAACCTAATAGCAAATATGGTTGTCAATGTCTTCAGATCTGGAGTTAGGTGATCAAGATAAATGCTGCAAAAATCTAGATCTATACATCAAAATACATTAAGTAGTAGGCATCCAATAGACAAGACAATAATATGTTGAATGAATTTTGTATTAGTGGCACCTGGGAGGAAAACACAGAAGGGCGTTACCAATTCCCCTCAATGGGATGGGTTATTGTAAGTCCTCAGCACTTCAGATCTAAAATTCCTCTCTCTTGATGGTGTAGAAAACCCAGACAAAAATGGTAGAAAAATATGACTATGATGGTGGATCAAAGTCAGACCAAAAGTATAGATCCAGAGTGATCTTTAGGCAACAAAAGGTGGAAAATGAATGGGAAAACCCTTCTATTTATAACAAAATATTGAGTTAGTCTAGATATTGGTGCATAATTAAAATATTATTAACCAACTTAAGATCCAACTTTTATGGAATATTTTATTATATTTGTTGGAGGGAAAAGGAATTTGACTTGGGTCAAATCCCTTTATTTGTAAATAATAAATAAATAAATGATTTATCTATCATTTTAAGAATGTGGTTGAGTAATAATCAAATAAATAATGATTTATTTAATTATTTAAGGGTGATTTAGTCATATTCAACAAAGAATATTATTTAAATAAGGTTTAAATAATTATTCTTAGGAAATAATAAGATAAATAATGATTTATCTAATTAATTTCCCTGTTTTGGGTTAAATATAATCAGGAATATTAATTAAATTATTGTTTAACTAATTATTCCTTGAGGAAAATCAAACAAATGTAGATTTATTTAATATTTCCTCATGGGGTTTCCTGTTTAGACCATAAAAAACTTAATAAAGGTGGTTTACCAAGCTATTTTTCATAGTGAATGCAATTTTACTTAGGGTAAAATTGGTCTTACATGGTGTATCTGGGTCCATCTAATAACAATAGGTGAGATAACCAAAAAATGGTGTAACAGATTTCCCCCCAGGGTGCGAGAGTTAGGAGCTAATCGTATAACCGAAGTACGCTGTAAGAACTCAATCACTAGACACCGAAGGGGAAGTCAAAGAGAGAGAAGTATAAGGTAGACCAAAGTGCTGAAAGGACTAGACCCTGAGGAGGTGAGACTTACAGGTGCAGCAAGTCTCTTTTATGAGTGAGTTCCTATGCTATAGGCGGTGGGGGAGGCATACCTATGCCCGCCGAGACAAAGTAAAAAGAATAAGGTGTCCAATAAACAAAGGGACTGAACAATATATTACATGTTGGCATAAACATGAGCCAGATAAACAACATGATAATGAATCCCACATACATATTGTGCCTGGGATAACATCCAGGACTTGTACAATAATATCTAAGTACATGAGATATAAATACAACCCAAATGCCCCTGTAAACAGGAAAGGGTTCGAAAAATTTGACTAATACATGCAATCAAAAAGGTGTTGCAAGCGGCTGAGGCTGAAATCATCAAATCTATGGAGCTGCATCAAAGGCTGTAATGAAGAGGTCATCCGGGCATGTGGGGGGATACCTGTAAGGCCACCCCCTCATGAGGGCTGAGACATCTCACACACACACCTGGGAATCACTGATATCAGTTGCCGCATTAGTATACCATCAAGTATACAGTTCTCGATCATGCTGAAAGGAGCTGGAGCTGAGAAAAAATCAAGTCAAAGGGAAAAAATGAGTCCCTTTGCCTAATCCAAGGCACTGAACAAGAGTGGAAGCTGGAACCAAGGTACACCACCCTCTAGAGCTGACTTCTGGAATGAATGAGTTGATGTCAATAGAAGGCGGTCCACCATAGGTGAGGCAATAAGGGATCCTTAAATAAGGCATGAGATAAAATAGTAGAACGACTGACAGACTGACACCAGGGTGATGATGAAATGGTGGGAACTGAGTAGCGGACGAACGAATTCCCTTGTTAGAGCATAAATGGCATGGATGACCTGGCAGCGACTGACACAATATCATGAGAGATAGGGGAATGTGGGACTAAGGGCCATAATGTGCGACACGAGAGAGGGACCAAGAATTTTAGGATGGAGGACTATAGTGGGATACAAAGGGACTCGGGATAGACTCCATGAATGCAATGATGACTCAACTCAGATACTCTAAACAAGGGTGAATCGATGGTGCTGCCACATAGAAAAGGTCTAATGGGGAACATACAAACATGAGTACATGGTGGTTACTCACGACAAATTAAATCGACACAAGCATGGACAAGTATGGAGGCAATGTGGTGCCCCCAAGTACAAGTGTTGCAAGTGAAGAAATTCTATTTTGGGGAGTAGTGAAGTGACGTTTTATAATGTTCCCAATTTTTAGCCTCAAGCTAAAAGGAACATTATAGTTTGCATATTCTCATTTTTTTGAATAAAATGGGTAAGGAGACACCTTAACCCCTTTAGATGGATAAACAACACTCCTTTTGTGAAAGGAGGAATAATAATGCAGCTGAATTGAGCACCACATGGTGTGAATAGGATTGGATCATGCTTGATCTAGTCATTTTGACCAAGTCAACTAAAACTGTCTCGATACATTGCACCTTCTTGGACAACACAGTTTTAGTGGAGGCTCCACTTTCTTGAGCTAGGTGGCAAGTGTGAATGGGACCCATGGTGAGATGATTTCATTTTCTTTATAAGGAGGAGATGGCAACCCATTTTCATTATGCATTGGATTATTATTTTCGTAGGGTCTACAAAGACTTACATCCCTGGGATGTTTAGCAGGGTTGTAGTGTTCTTGAACCCAAGGGTGTTCTCAGTCGGGAATCCCCACCTCATCCTCAAGGAAGGAGAGGGTTTGGAATTCATTTCCTCATTCCAGCATTTGGCCAAGCTTATCTCTGCAACTATAGCATTATTTTGTTGGGCAGAAAACGTTGTGTTGCTGGGAGAAGCAACAGAGGAACTCATAGAGTCAATATTTGGCATGTTCTTCAGTGGAGTTCTTGCACATTTTTTGGAGGAGAAGTAGAGGAGAATCCCGGGCTTAATTTCAAATATTTGGCACCAGGCCAATCACTCACCATCTCTTCCAGCACATTCTAAGGCAGAAACTACGTTATTTTGTGTAGGCATTGTTGGAGAGTTCATTAGAGCTCATCAGGAGGAGTTGTTTCTAAGTAAAGGGATAAACCTTTTGCTTAGATTCACTATCATAGGAGGGCATCACTATTCCTGATCTGATACAACCTCATTTTATATTTTGATTTAGTTGCAGTGACAAGTCAAATTGTCACATTGTATATTCTCCGACATTTCTAGCAATCTCTTCTAGATTGGCTAGAAATCTTGTATTGGAGCCCATTCTTCTATTGTTGGGAATTTATTTATATATTTCAGCCATATTTCATTTATATGTATCTATTGCAGTAGCTACCATAATATAGACAATGCTGTCACTGCCCTCCATCATTTTGTGCAGTTGCAGCAACTCATGTATTTCATAGTTTGATCATTGGAGGTTTATTCCTGTAGCTTGAGTGGATTGTCCCTCAACATATTTCTGTATATTGTAGCTGATTTATTAATAAAAATTATGGTTTTATTATATTTCATATACTGATATGTACATAGTTTCATGATTATGCTCATATGTTGTTGTAAGCTCTCTCTTTGAGCATTCTTTACGGGATCTAGTATGGGGAGATCTGAATAACCCAACTAGAGTCATTTCTTTGGGACCAAATTCTGAAAGAGAAGTTTTTAGTGAGTTAAAAAGGGCATCCAAGCCCCTTTTCAACTTATTTTTACACTACCTCCCATATACAACATCCTTGAGGACCATATTGAAGAAATTCCCGAAAAGGAATATTACAGTGGTATCAAAGCATCAATATTGGCTCAACCTGTGCAGCCCAAGATAATATGCCAATAGAAGGAGAAGCTCCTCATTTAGAAGAGGAGATGTACAGAGAAAAAAATAAAAGAGGAATGACAGAATAGGAGGTTTCCCTTCTTCTTTTCCAGACCATGGAAGGTATCATTGAATATCTTGAGGAGATAGAAATGGAAGTCTGGAAATATTTTTTGAGAGGGTTTGTGGATGAAGCAATCCCTAGTTGTGACCACATTGGGTCTCAGCATTCATCCACACATGAAGATCCATAGCACAGTTCACTGCCCACTTGCACTTCCGGAAGGATGGAGGGAGAAGATGATGCCATTAGAGGAGCAGCGCTGCAACTCAAAGGTATGGATCATGGTTTGTGGTTTGAAAGTTCCATTTCATGTTATCATGCAAGTGTAGAATCATATGATGGATTCACTAAAGGATTGATGAGAAGATTTGATGAAAATCACTGTGAATCTCTATGTATCAAAAAATCAAACACTTTGCATGCATTGAAGGGAACCATGAGACAAACTCCATTCCATATTTCTGAAGGGGAAGAAAATTGGAATGATGACTTGCTAGAGGCAAGACCCCCATTGTATGAAGGGAACTCTTCTATTTGTGATAACATGGAGATCCCTCTTTCACAAGAAGACCGAAATCCATGGTCTCTCATTCAAGGGGAGGCATACTCACATATTGATGAAGAGAATGAGCATGGAAGAACCCACAATGCTGTATCATTGGAGGAAGATCCATCACCACATGGAGATAAGAGGGGAGCCATTGCTTCCATAGGAGGAGTCCTTGTTTCTATGCAAGGGATTCCAAGAGATTCAATGGGTGGGAACCAAAGCACAATTCTGGAGCCATTTGCAGCAATTTTTGGGGATTGTGAGATGGAGGAGGAAGAGAAGGATCAGCATCAAGGGTTGATACACCCTTATCTATTTCGAAGAGTCTTTGCACAAGGGAGAGAGACTGTAAAACACAGTGAAGAGAGGGAAAAATCAGTCCACTCATACATACAGTCCACTTCCGAGCTTGATGTCTCAATATATGGAGGCATTCCACCTGGGAGGCCACCTGATCTTGAGTTGATGAGGGACATCTTGTCATTTGGTTCACCACTCTTGGATTTTGGAGAGGTGAAGACATTGGAGGATTCCAACATAGCGCAGAGAGTTTGGGATAGACTCATGGAGGAGGGAGACACTCTCTCATTTTCAGTATCACCCATTCTCATCAGTTATACTGTGCTGACAGAGTTTGCTGCAGGGATGGAGGATGACATCTTCATGATGCAGGTTAAATTCTCCACAAACTTGATGGGGAAGAGGATAATTCCTTTGAGGGGGGATTCTTTCATACATGGGAGTGGATGGAGGCCACTCATGCTTACTTTGACCCATCTTGGGAGATTCCTTTTGGATGATAGCTTCTCATGGGAGGCAAACTGCAAAAGGACACCTTCATTATTTGAGCATGATCAGCTGCATGATGGGCATGGAAGAATTTTTGAGGATGAATTTTCCATGGGGGATGTCAAAGTAGCAGGAAGCAGCATGAGGGGAGCATCACATTTCAAATTACCAACGTTGTCTATGAGGATGATGGATCCAGATTGGAGGACTCAACTCTTGGTAGAGTACTCCCAGGATCTAGATGCATACATGACTCTTGATGACCCAGATAGAGATGATAGGTACATGATTGATGAGATGGTCATCTATACCGATGGCAGGATCTTCTTGACTAGAACTTCTAGTCTCAAGGAGAAATTATTGCATGCAGCACATGAGGACTTTCTAGCTATGCACTTTGATGCATATTTTGCCTTGCTAGAGGAGCCCATTTGGGAGGGAATTTAGCATGATCTATATTAGCATATGGACAGATGCATAGCCTAGATGATTTTTTAGAGGTTGACACAACCATTTCCCTACTCATTTGAGGTGAGGGAGAGCATTTAGATGAGCCATTTTAGCTCAAGGACTGGAGTACATGGTAAAGAAGGTATATGTTTTTGTTTTGGTTTACCTTAATTTACTTTATATGAGTAGCTTGATGAGCTAAGGATGATCACATCTCCTTATGCTCCTTATTATGATGTACTTGTGGCCCATTACAACAGTGGGAGTGGCTATTTTCATGATGGTTTGTGGGGGAAGCCACATATTTCTCGGTGTGCACCATTGACACTAATTTGTACTCTCATGTTTTCACGTTATGAGATGTTTGTGGCAGAAAACAAGTGGCTGGGAAAGAAATTGTTGTCTTTAGTTTTGATGTAGGCAGGAGGTTCACTGTGCTGGTCCCATGAGTATAGTAGTGACCCACTCTCTAGTTGTCTTATGAAAACTTGTTTTCATTGCATATTTCTTCCTTGTGTTGCTGATGGTTGTACATTTATAGGGAGCAATACTTGGAGAGTGTTGGAGGTATGGGGACATCCCATTAGGAGTATTATTATCCCCATTATACATGCTTTATGTTGCAGGAGACACCATGGGAAAACCATGATTGCCATGTCACTACTTTTCTCTTCATATAGGAGGAGCTATTGGGAGAAAATGCATTATTGGAGGAGGCACTTCATGGTTGATTCATGTTGTGGGGAGGCTTAGGCAAATTGTAGGGGCCATGAAATTTTAGCCCAATATCAGAAACCCCCTCACACTTATCATAAATGGAGGGAGAAACTACTTGGATGAGAAAATCTAAACTCTCCATTCAGCCCCAACATATTGCATAGATACGGGGTTGAGGACTGCTTTGTTGAGCTACTTAGGATGGCTCATTTCATCTGGATGATTGCATGGGTGAAGGACTCACTCATTGGGAATAATAATTCCCATGTTTTTCATCACTCCTACCTTGAGGAGGCCATTGAACCACAAGGATATCTCCACTTGCACCTTCTATTATCACATGATGTATACTTTGGTTTTACACACTAGGAGGGATACATGGGGGATAGATTTATTACATACCTTGATGAGATATGGTGGGTTCTATTGATGAGGAGGCCACAAGAAGAGGGGGAGGAATTTTTTCTCTCTATGCAGTTGCTTGAGGACAAGCAACATGTGGGAGGGGAGGACTGCAATGTTCCCAATTTTTAGCCTCAAGCTAAAAGGAACATTATAGTTTGCATATTTTCATTTTGTTGAACAAAATGGGTAAGGAGACACCTTAACCCCTTTAGATGGAGAAATAAAACTCCTTGTGTGAAAGGAGGAATAATAATGCAATTGAATTGAGCACCACATGGTGTGAACAGGATTGGATCATGCTTGATCTAGTCATTTTTACCTAGTCAACTAAAATTGTCTCGATACATTGCACCTTCTTGGACAGCGCAGTTATAGTGGAGGCTCCACTTGCTTGAGCTAGGTGGCAAGTGTGAATGGGACCCATGGTGAGATGAGTTCATTTTCTTTATAAGGAGGAGATGGAAGCCCATTTTCATTATGCATTAGATTATTATTTTCGTAGGGTCCGCAAAGACTTGCATCCCTGAGCTGTTTAGCAGGGTTGTAGTGTTATTGAACCCAAGGCTGTTCCCAGTCAGGAATACCTACCTCATCCTCAAGGAAGGAGAGGTTTTGGACTTAGTTTCCTCATTACGGCAATTTTCCAAGCTTATCTCTGTAGCTACAACATTATTTTGTTGGGCAGAAAATGTTATGTTGTTGGGAGCAGCAAGAGAGGAACTCATAGTGTCAATATTTGGCTTGTTATTTAGTGGATTTCTTGCACATTCTTTGGAGGAGCAGCATAAGAGACTCTCGAGCTTAATTTAAGATCTTTGGCACCAAGCCAATCACTCACCATCTCTCCTAGCACAGTCTAAGGCAAAAACTGTGTTATTTTGTTTAGGCAGTGTTGGAGAGTTCGTTAGAGCTCATCAGGAGGAGCTGTTTCTAAGTAAAGGGATCAACCTTTTGCTTAGATTAACTATCAAAGGAGGGAATCACTATTTTTTATCTGCTACAGCCTCATTTTATATTTTGATTCAGTTGCAGTGACAAGTCAAATTGTCACATTGTATATTCTCCGACATTTCTAGCAATCTCTTCTAGGTTGTCTAGAAATCTTGTATTGGAGCCCATTCTTATATTGTTGGGTATTTATTTATATATTTGAGCCATATTTCATGTATATGTATCTATTACAACAGCTACCATAATATAGATAGCGCTGTCACTGCCCTCCGACATTTTGTGCAGTTGTAGCAACTCATGTATTTCATAGTTTGATCATTGGAGGTTTATTCTGGTAGCTTGAGTGGCTTGTCCCTCAACATATTTCTGTATATTGTAGTTGATTTATTAACAAAAATGATGGCTGTATTATATTCCATATATTGATATGTACAAAGTTTCATGATTATGCTCACATGTTGCTGTAAGCTCTCTCTTTGAGCATTTTTTACGGGATCTAGTTTGGGGAGATCTTAATAACCAATCTAGAGTCATTTCTTTGGGCCCAACTTCTGGAAGAGAAGTTTTTAGTGAGTTAAAAAGGGAATCCAAGCCCCCTTTCAGCTTATTTTTACACTGGCTCCCTTATACAGCGTCCTTGAGGACCATATTGCAGAAATTCCTGAAAAGGGAATATTACACGTTTCGTGGACAAAATGTGTCTTGGTGAAGTATAAAATCACAAAAAGCATAATATGGCTACCTAAATAAAGCAAAAAATGCATTTCCAGAAGGAAATTCTAAGGGTAATATATCTTCAGATAGAGTGCATTGCAAGGATTGGGAAGGGGATGACCTTTGAAGTCCTCTACTAGATATGCCCCCTGACCTAAATCCTTACTGATGATGTAAGGTCGTAGCCATAATGAGTCAAACATCCAATGAAAAAGGACATCATGGGCTTGGTCATACACCAGAAAAATATCACCTTCGTGAAAAGTATGAGGGTGGAATTTTCGGTCATATTGAGCTTTGGTGCATTTCTTAGCTGCCTCAATGGTTTGCAATGCAACACGACGGTCTTCGGAAGCACGCTCAAGCATGATAAGTCATTTTTCTAAAGGTTTTGTGTTAGGGAGAAGTTATATGGCTAGATGAAGGGAAGGGATTTCACACTCGATTGGTAATACTTCCTCCTCTCCAAGAACAAGGTGGAAAGGAGTAAACCCGGTGGTGGTTTTAACAGAAGTTCTATAGGCCCACAAAGCAGGGAAAATCATAAGGTGCTAGTTCATTTTGTGCTTATCCACCATCCGTTGAAGCATGTTTTTAAGGATTTTATTGACTGCTTCAAGTTGGCCATTACCTTGGGGGTAATAAGAGGAGGAATATTGGTGCTCAAAGCCCAACAGTGAGGATAGCTCACACCATATCTCATCTTCAAAATGTCAGCCATGATCAGAGATCAATTGTTTCATAAATTTGAATCGAGTGATGACATGGTTAAAATAAAAATAGGGTTGTGGTAGCTACCATGTTGTTAAATGTTGGCATGGCCTCAGCCCATTTGGTGAAATATTCAACCGCCATGATGATATATTTATGATTATTAGCCGATGATGGTCGACACTCCATAAAGTCTATGGCCCACTTACATAAGGGACCAACTGAGATGACAGAATGGAGGGGAGTTGGGGGAGCTCATGCCTTAGGGGGAAAATGTTGGCAATTGGGACATTGTTTGACTGCCTCAATGTAATCGCCAAAGAGAGAAGGCCAAAAGTATCCAGTGCACATGATTTTCTGGGCAGTGGCCAGACTAGAGAGGTGGCCACCACAAGCACCGCTATGATAGGCATTGAGGACTTGTTCTTCTTCAGTGTGTGTGAGACAACAACAAAGGACAAAATCTACACCGTGACGATAAAGGTTGTCACCGATAAGAAGGTAGCAGGGGGCCTGGTGTCGGATACGTCGTCAAGCATCATGGTCAAGATGGAGGGCAGAATTTTGGGTTCAAAAATAAGTAAGGATGTCCCCATACCAAGGGTCATTAGTGGTAGTGGAAAATAAATGTTCATCGGGGAAATTATCATTAACTGGAGAATTTTGCGTACCTATAGGTAGTTCGGAAATGAGTTCAGCGAGGGCTCAACATTTCTTACTTTTTGGTGTGAAAAATTCAAGATCGAATTCCTGGAGCGTCACGATCCAATGGGCGTACTTCCATTGATGATTCAATGACTAAATAGGAAGTCCATAGGGTTGGAATTAGTCACGACCTTGGTGGAATGCATGAGGATGTAATGACGAAGTTTCTGTACCAAAAACATGATAGCCAATGCTAATTTCTATTCATGTGAGTAGGATACAAGAGGTCCTCCCAGATTCTTACTGACATAATAGATAACATGTTCAATTCCATTGTCATCTTCCTAAATGAGGACTCCACCGACCGATTAAGTGGAAGCGGAGATATATAGGATGAAATCCCTATAAAATTCAGGGGGACGAATCAAGGGAGCGGACGTGAGAGAATGCTTCAGGGCATCAAAAGACTCTTGAGCATAGGCATCCTAGACAAAAGGGATATTAGAGTGGAGGAGTCTAAGGAACTCATGCGTGATGGTGGCATAGTCAGGTACGAACCGGTGAATGAAATTAGCTTTGCCTTGGAGGCTTTGTAACTGACGTAAAGTATGAGGGATAGGAAGCTCAAGGATGGCTTGAACTTGCAATGGGTGAAGTGTGATACCATCTTTAGACACAATGAAACCTAGAAGACAACCGACAGGTACACAAAAGACACACTTCAGTGGGTTGAGGTAGATATTATACTTGCAACATCAGAGAAAGACGGTACACAGATCGTGGAGGTGATGCACCTGATGTTTAGAACGCGCAGTTAGGTCATCTAAATAACCAAGGATAATATGATCCAGGTCATGGAAACAGTAAGACATTGCCTGCTGAAAAGTGGCTCCTGCGTTTTTAAGGCCGAACGGCATGACTCGATAGGAAAAGGTTCCCCATGGACTAATGAACGCAGTTTTAAGTTGATCAGCACGATGGATAAAAATTTGGTTGTACTCGGAGAAACCATCCATAAAGGATAGAACATCGTGCCCCACACACTCATCAATGATTTGGTTAATGAATGGTGTGGGGAAGTTGTCTTTGGGACAAGATTTTTTTAGATCACGAAATTCAGTGTAGACATGGATGGTGCCTTGTTTCTTGAGAATGGGAACTGGATTGGACACCCAAGTGGTGTATTCAATGGGATAGATAAAACTAGTCTTCTTGAGCTTATCGATTTCGGCTTTGACAGCTTCTTGTCTCGAAGGATTAATGGGTCTCAACTTTTAACAGACAAGATTGGCATCAGGCCATGTATCGATATGGTGTTCGATGATGGCAGAATCAAGTATATGCATTTTTGAATAGGATCAGGAGAAAATATCGCGAAATTATTTGAATAGCTTGGTGTAAGCCTCAACCTCTTCTGGGGTGCAATGGGCACCCAAGGTGATATTTTCTTCTATCCCTCTTTTGTCAGAAATATCAATTTTAATGGTAGGAGAGATATATTTCCTTCTTCAAAAGCATCAGGTGTAGGAATGGGATTTCTAAACCAATCTTCTTCATTACGAATGAAGTCTTTGGTTTCCACAGCATATTGGTTGTGGGACTGCTGCGGGAGGAAGTATGCACGGTGATGCATATCATCCCACGGAAAGTTAGAATCGGTCATCGCTTCCATAATGTCTTCATCAGAGTGAAATATGGAGTGATTGGAGGAAGGGAGACCACCTGATGCGGTAGAGCTACCTGACTCATCATCATGTGAAGAAAGGCTCACATGCGCAACGTCATGGGGGATGAACAAAGAGTAAGTAGATAAAGGATCTATCGATGTTGAGCCCAGGGTGATCGCTGAAGGGAGGTCAAGCGGATCATCAGGGGAAGTATCCATGGGGGCTTCCACCGAGGGTCTCATGAATGATGATAGGTAGAAAATGGTGGCTGAAGGCTCAGTAATGTTGACATCAGGAGGAGGGATGTCAATGGGAGTAGGAAGATCCTCTAGTTCTGTCGAAGAAGAACTCGCGAACAAGGAGGGGGTGCACTTGTTACGCTTGGCCTTGAATTGGTAGAAAGATTCCAAAGAGGAATGATAATCTTTGAGGCGAGGATAGAGGTGAGTGTAGTGGCAATGGAAATCACACAAAGCACAAGGGTGATTTGTGTGCAATGATTTTAGTTTCGGGACTGAATTGGGTATAGTGACATAAACCTCAAGGATATCATACTCCAAAAATGTTTCATTAACCATGGACTTAAGGTGAGGCAACTATGGACAAGTATGGGTGGCGTGACCGACAACATCACACAAAGCACACTGGATAGAGCGTTTTGGCGGCCGAGGAGGGGTAATTTTTTTTGGGGTGGCCTTGTCTTTGGCCCCATGTGAGCTTTTCCCTTCTTACATGAAGTGGTAGCAATAGGAGGTGGTTCCTATTGAGGTGGCTGAGGCACTGTTGTAGCGAGAGAAGTCATGGGAATCAATTGAACCGGGGTCAAAGAAAGATAAGGTTTTGGTTGACTAGATGGGGTAGCAGCTGGAGGATCAAGGTACCAGACGGGAATCCCAAGGTTCAGGTTAGGAAGAGAGAGGGTGGCCATGACAGGTACTGTATATACTCCTGGGGGGAGCTAGGAAAGGTATCTGACCAGAGGGGTAATGGACAAGCAGGATGGCTCCTAAATGGTTAAGACCTGGAGGAACCATTCTAGAATGGTAGAGAGGCTAATGGATACCAGTTGAAGAGCCAAGAGGAAGAGGTCTAGAAGGCTGAATCGAAGGGCTAGGAGTAGGTTGCGAAGGGTGAGGAGGCTGCTGACTAGCTGAAGTAGGCCATTTGAGGGAAACCCGAGACGATTGCATCATGCAAACATTCGATGAGATGGGATCAGAGATAGGAGGAAGAAGACCAGGGAATGTGCCAAGCAATGAGGAATCTTTGTAGACTCCAGGTGAGACATTGTTTAAAGGATCGATGGTTTGCTTATTGGCCACCGAAGAGATGAAGGACTTAGGGGAGGTCTGATACTTCGGTTCGTAATATGTCAACTGGTCAATGGTGATTATCTTTCCATTATGAGGGAAGGACATCTTGCAGTGAACTGCAGATGGGATAGCAGGAATCGCATGGGTGTATCTATAACCCAATATAATGTTGTAATCTAAGGGGGAATCTATGACTTCTACGTTAACGCAAATAGTCTTGCCTGCAAGAGTAATAGGACAATTGCGGAATAAGCCGACGGGCTGGGAGGCGTGGCTATCCCACGCTCGGAGAGTGATTATGGAAGGATCCAACTCAGGTGATCTGATTTGCTTCCAAATTGAAGCAGACATCACGTAGGTGGATTCCCCCTCATCAATGATGCACCAGGAAACGTTAGCGTTCTAGATCTTGACTGGGATTTGGAAGGTGACGGAAGGAGGAAGAGGAGGATTTTCTGACCAGTCAACATCAAATACCATCAATCGATCGTCGGAAGGATCTACAGCACCCATGGCAGATAGTAGAGATTTTTTTTGTGAAGGGCACGACTGGAAGAGTTCCAGCTTTGAAATGACAGCAGGGGATTGTGCCAAATCATATACTATGTTATACGAATAGGCAACTTTTCCAGAAGCAACATTTCGGCGTAGTGGTCCATTAGAGATCTTGGTATGAACCTTTGCCTTATGCTGAGGGATCTTCAAGGGACCATTAGATGTCAAAAGAGGCTCTGTAGAGACTGATGGAGGCGGCTCGGGGATAGACGTAGTGGGAGGCTTGTTGTACTGACGAGACCAAGTCTGAAGATTGATGTCTACGGTAGAGGTTGATCAGATTTCATCATGAGAATCTGGTAATCGGAGGTACTAGATGGAAGAGGTTGAGTGGCTACCTAACCTTCAAGTGGTTAGGTAGCCACAAATCCTTGTTGATGGAAAGGATTAGCAAGCACAATTGATTGACTAGGTGCAGCACTGGGAGGGACGGAAGGGGAGGCTTGCTCTTCTCGCAATGTTGCTTGAGACTCAAATAGCTACCTTATATGTGGTAAAAGTGGACAATCATGTGTGTAATGACCATAAACACCACAACAAGAACAGGGCTTGTTCGTGCGAGCAGGCTTGTCCTGCTTGGGCTGAGTGCCTTGTTTCTGGTTAGTAGTGTTAGGAGCATTATTTTGAGGATTAGGTCCAGGATTACCAGGAGAAGATTGATTTTGAGTTCTTTTCCTCTTCTTTTTGGAGGGAGGAGGATTAGTCACACCCTTCTATGCATACACCTGCCCCTGAGGGGGTGGTGGCTATTGTTGCAGGGGTTGAGAAGGCAAGGGAGGAGGTGGTGCTAATGCTAGAGGAGTTGGAGCACCAGGCTATGGATATGGATAAAAAGGAGGTTGGGTAATAGTGTGGTAAACAGGAGGTTGGACAAAAGGAGGAGGCATTCCATATCTTGGATACGTGCTACCAGGAGGGGGGAAAGTGCAGGAGGTGTTGGCCCCTCCCTGAGGAAATCCATAGCCCATGGGAGGTTGAGCGTATCGATTAGAGAGAGCTCCAATGATACCTTCGGTGGCATGAGATGCCCCTGGTGTGTTGGAACCTGTTGGGGTTCCCATGTTTTGGCCAGGTTGATAGAGACCAAAAGATGAGACAACATAGAACCACTTTCAGACCTTAGGATCTAGCCCTCCTAGGTCCAGAGAGGGATATCTCTATGATTATCAAAGGATAGATGTCTTTGAAGTTCTCAATTGTGATTTTAGGCTAGTTATAGGCTCAAGGTTGTTTGTTTGATTGTTTGAGTTTGGTTGTTGAGAATCAGGAAGGAAGGTGTCACCATAAGACAAGGATGAGTAAAGTAGGAAGCTAGGCAAGAATGGGTAACTCAGGGAACATCAAGGCCATTGGGCAATGGAGTCAAGAAAGGATTTACTTATGTTCAATGTGTAAGATTCAATTGGGCTAGTCATCTAGAGCATTTGGATCTCAAAGACTGATTGGTGGGATGGAACACTAAGGGACGAGAATGAAGGATGGAAAACCATCTGATTCCGTCTATAGATCCGGCCAGAGGTCATTTAACTCCAGGCCTACTTGGACAAAACCATAGGCAACACAATGGGTCTTGAAAATGTTCGTATTGGAAGGGCAGGTTATGAAGAGGCAGCGACAGGCTTTACACCTCCCAATGTTCCTAACCTCTTTCAATTAAATCTTAACAAAGACATCTGAACACTGATTCTATCAACTTGCACATCAGAGAGCAGGCAATAATCATCCACTACACTGGTTTAGTCCATTAGAAACAATATTCAGACACACATATGAGCAGAAAACATTAAAGACTGAGAGAGCTGGGATATAAGGTACCTAACAAGGGTAAATCTTATATCATGCATTCAGATGTCAGTCAGAAGAACATGAAATGAAATGGAAATAAACGCAGAGATAAGAAAAACATCACCAACTACTGCAGATCAGGATCCAATGAAAATTGCTTATCATGTTAAACACAATACCAATCAGGTACTTCACTACCCAAAGCTTTTACATTCAGCGTGAATACATCGTATTTCTCAACCTGTATTACAACTATTACACAGGAAACTTGGCTCGGGACAAAAATACTTGCAATTCACTGATAATGCAACAATAACCATTACAATTCGTTCTCAGGGATTTTATAGGAGAAGAGGAAGAGACAGAGGCAGATAGACAATTAATTGATCACATTAAGACAGAATTGGCGGAAGTGTCCACGCCCATGCTGCTTAATGGCTGAATGCAGCGCTGTATGTACTCTGAGACTGGTCGGAGATCTCTGTCAGGTCGAAATCGACCTCTGATATTTCTTTGGAGTCCTTGTGGTGCTTGGAGCTCTGTGCTGCCATTCTGAAATAAATGAACTGGGTGGAAGTCCACGTTTTCTCCATACCTCCATTACTGCTGCTCAGACAGTCTTAAATGAAACTCCTGTCTGTGTATTTAATTGCTTATGGGCTCGAGGAGATATGGAGAACGTTGTAGGAAAGGTGTACGCTTGGAGAAAGAGTACTCTATTGTTAGGTGGCACAATTATGACTTGCTGGTGCGCTCTTAGTCTTCGGACTGTGCTTGAATCCTCCTCAAATCATGTTTCTGCTACTTCGCTGGCCGCTGAAATGGCCTCTCTGTGATGTTTGCACACTTCGAAATAGACCTGCTTAGGACCCGGGCAGTGGTGGCGAAATGCTATGGAGGTGGAGGAATGGTTAACATGGTGAAAACCCAAATATTGTTGTTTGGGCGAAATACACAGGGAGACGCGAAAAAACAATAGACGGAGGCGTGAATGTGGGACCCAGCAGAGGCAGAGGACGATTAAATCTGAGCCGTCAGATCCGGGAGGAGACGGACGACGGAGATGCAATCGAAGGAGAGGCAATCGGAAGAGATTGCAATCGAAAGGGCACGAACATGAGACACACACAAACTTTCGATTGATAGCCGTTGGATCGCGAAACAAACGAACGACGAGGAGAGCGATCGGGAGGGTTTCAATCGGGGGAATCGGAAAGCAAGGTTGCGACTGATCGGAGGGCACAATGTGAATGTTGAGATTACGATCGGGCGGGGGGTTGCGATTAGCGCTGGCCGTCGATCTGGCGGGGGAATCAATGGTGGAGAACACAATCGGAGGGGATGCAATCGGGAAAGATGCAATCGGAAGAGATGCGATCGGAAGGGCACAAACATGAGACACACACAAACTTTCGATTGCGATCGGCAAGGGAGAGCGATAGCCGTTGGATCATCAGGGTAGATCAACGGTGTGGAACGTGCCGCGGGGCTTGCCGAAATAAAACAATCGCATCGGGTTTTTTTGAGTGTTACAAAGGAAATGCACCCGCCGGTTGTTTCGATTGCGAATGGCCCCCAAGGCTTAAGCGCTTGGTCTTGGGGTGACGGGCATATGTGGGGAAGTGGTTAAGGGGCCAGCGGAAGAGGGGCTAGTGCCTATAGCACGGTCGGAAAGTGGGTTTTTTTGCCCATTTTAATGGGTTTTAAGGGATTTTAAAGGGCAACGATAAGGGGAGAAAGGGGAAAAAAGTTAAATGAAGGGTAAGAGGGGGAAATGATGTATGTTGTAGGGGTAAAGGAATGGAATGACGGGCCTTTTTAGCAGTTTACTAGCAGAGGTGGATTTGTATTAGGCAGAGCAATTGAGATACTTCAAGGAGGATGGATTTTCAGGGGAAAGGCATTCCTTGAAGACTCAACAATGATTTAGCCCCCTATTTGCTTGTCAAAAATTTTCATATGCGGGCTAACAGAACCATAAAGTCTGGGAAGATTAGGTAGAATGATATAAACATAACCTGACTTAGTGTAGATTAGGTCATACTTTAACACAATTTAGAGAGCAGCTTCTTTGGTTTGAGGAAAGTGCGATGTGACATCTTTCCCGATAGGTGGCAAGAAAGATCTAAGGAACCAGTCCATGTAGACATGGTCTTCGAAGGTAGGGACTCGACATAGGCTCTTTCTTCTCTGCCATTCCTGGACATGGTCAGATAGGCGGGTCATATACGATTGACGGAAAGAAGTCAAGAGTTTGGTACCAGTGTCATAATGAAGGGGAAGCTGGAAGTAAGATGGAAAAGCCCAAGCAAGAGTTGCAAAGGTGGTATGAGAGGAAGTGGCTTGATCAACATATCACTTAGAAGCTTCACTTGTAAGCATACGTTGGAACAGTTGAAGATGGATAGAGTCATTGATAATAGAGTTAGACAAACACCACATGTGAAAAGATCGAACATGATCTGTAGGATCCTCTCCAGCAAGGCCTTCAAACTTGGGGATGTTGGAAGGGATCTTAGTCGGCATAGCACACCAATTAGCATCATGGTGTATAGGGTCGTTTATCAACTAGTCAAAATCAGGAAGGCTGAGGCCTGCCATGAAGGGGAGCAAGGGCACATCCGCGGTAGTGTCTGTTGCATTCCCACTAGTGGTATTCTCGGCATGAGGTCTAGGGTTACCACCAGCATTAGGTCCTGCACTAGACATGGTGAAGGTGACAAGGGGAGAACCGAAGGCAGAACGAGAAGGATAACCCAATGAACCAGAAGAAGAGTCAGAGTGTGGACTCAGAGGAGGACTAACTTGAATCCTACGCGGAGGAGTAAGTCTTCCTACTGGAAACTGAGGATGAAGGCCAAGAAGTCTCCAGGATAGATGCCTTGGTGGCACAATGATGATGACACAAACACGGCACAAATTAAAAAGAGACTAACAAGGGTAGGGAGGTACAAGATCAACTAATTACAATATCGAAACAAGGGCAGAGAGGTGCATGATTAATTGATTTCAATGTTATAGAGTCTTTTCTTGGCGGTGTTAACCAAGCCCTTTTTCACTTAGGGTGTGTGTGTAAAGTGTGTAAATTTTAATTTTTAAACCCAAACATTTGTAGAGAAAAATAAAAAGTGTACCATGTAATTGAAAATAAACCTGCAGATAACAGTACATGAAACTGAAATAACAGTAAATAAACAGCTAATAATGAAATACTTTAAACCCAAGAAGGGGGGCCTCTCAACAAGTAGTCTGTAAACTAGTCAAAACACACCAAAATAGCCAACAGATCTAAGGTCGGGAGGGATAGGTATCTAAAGGTCAAAATCTACTAGAAAGTGGTGCAGAAAACAACAACAAATCAAAGGAAAAATTGTTGTAAATGAGGTGGTGAAAGGCTATCTCCTAAAGGGAAACGGAGTGAACCCTAGAGGAAAACCCCAAAAAATCTAAATGAGGATATTTGGATGGATAAAAAGCTGATCTAAAGCAGATCTGAAGGTGAGGTATCAGATCTGAAAAATGGTTGAATGCTCTGAAAATTCCAGACAACCTGCAGCAGCTAAAACTCTTCCACAAAGTGTGGAGGGTATTGAAGCCCTAGGGGGCTAGGTTCCCACTTAGTTGAGTAAAACAGAGCAAGTATAGGTAAAAAACAGGCAAAGACAGAGGTCAGACAACCCTGAATAGAGGCCCAGACAAACCTAGAAAACTTTCAGAAAAACTCCTGCAAAAAATCCAGGTCACAGTTTCTGACCTGTTTTCAGCAGAGTTCACAGTTTTTGGGCTGATTCCTACTTCTTGAAGCTCCAAGTTGTAGGTTTTGGGCCAAAAATTACGACCTGCACTTCTGGCACTTTCAGCAGTAGATTTTAGAAAAAAGTGTTGTCTCAGCTGCGGCTGATGTCTGTCACCTATGCAATAGGTCCGAAAACACACAGAAGTTAGAATTTTTATCGTTTTAGGGTTTTATTGGTTAAAAAAAACATCAAGAAAAGAAATTACAAGAGGCTGAAAAGAAATATTAGGGTTTTAAGTAGTTGGATATGCATGGATTAGAAAAATGATAGTGGTCGTAATCATAAACCCGTGTGGAGTCGTCAGTTGTTAGTATGAATCTTAATTCCAAGTGTACGAAAAAATACCAATTTAGCTGTGCATAACAAACATCCCTAACAGCAAATATGGCTGCCAATATATTTGAGATATACATTAGGTGATCAAGATAAATGCTGCAAAAATCTAGATCTATACATCAAAATACATTAAGTAGTAGAAAAAACAAGATTTACTCCATGCATCCAATAGACAAGACAGTAATATGTTGAATGAATTTTTCATTAATGGCACTTGGGAGGAAAACACAGAAGGGTGTTACCAGTTCTCTTCAATGGGATGGGTTCTTGTAAGTCCTTAGCACTTCAGATCGAAAATTCCTCTCTCTTGATGGTGTAGAAAACCTAGACAAAAATGGTAGAAAAATATGACTATGATGGTGGATCAAAGTCAGACCAAAAGTATAGATCTATAGTGATCTTTAGGCAACAAAACGTGAAAAATGAATGGGAAACCCCTTCTATTTATAAAAAAATATTGCGTTAGTCTAGATATTGGTGCATAGTTAAAATATTATTAACCAACTCAAGATCCAACTTTTATGGAATATTTTATTATATTTGTTGGAGGGAAAAGGAATTTGACTTGGGTCAAATCCCTTTATTTGTAAATAATAAATAAATAAATGATTTATTTATCATTTTAAGGATGTGGTTGAGTAATAATCAACTAAATAATGATTTATTTAATTATTTAAGTGTGATTTAGTCATATTCAACAAAGAATATTATTTAAATAATGTTTAAATAATTATTCTTAGGAAATAATAAGATAAATAATGATTTATCTAATTAATTTCTCTGTTTTGGGTTAAATATAATTAGGAATATTAATTAAACTGTTGTTTAACTAATTATTCCTTGATGAAAATCAAGCAAATGTAGATTTATTTAATATTTCCCCATGGGGTTTCCTGTTTAGACCATAAAAAACTTAATAAAGGTGGTTTACTGTAATATTCCAAATTTTTCCTTCAATAAATTGGAAGATTAAATTTTGATAATTTCACTTATAAGTTGAATAATTGGGTGAGGAGGCCCAAAGACAATAAAAACATGGATAAAATCCCTCTATTATGAAAGGGGATCAGCCTTGGAACTAGATTTCATACCCTCATGTGTGAAAGGGGACATTTGCAAAGAGGTTAGGTCAAGTTTGACCAAGTCAAATAGCATAGAGGTATGAGGTGGAAAGCATCTTATGGGACAGCATAGAGAAAGAAGAGGGAATATTCCTTGAAGGAAGAAACCCTAAAAGAGTGGGACCCATGGAAAGGGACCTCTCATGTGTTTAAAAGGAGGGCAAGACAACCATTGTTTCTCATGCATATGATTATAGATTTCTTGTCTGTTTAGACTATTGGCATTCTCCAATTGTTCAGCTAAGTTGCTGTGCTACTTAGCACAAGGATTTCCAGTTTAAGAATCCTTTTCATTTCTTGAGAAGCCTCTTGAAGGATTTGTACATATTTTCCTCGCATCTAGGCTTGAGGCCAAGCATCCTCCTCCAGGACAACATTATTGATGCAGTAGCATAATGTTGTGTTACAGAGTGTTGTAGTGAGGAGTCACAACACCTCTTCCATCACTTTTTTTTTAGAGGAGGAGTCTTCATTTACTTTGAAGGATCCGTTTGGAAGCTATAAAAGCTTATTGTGGATCTTGGCACTTGGTCAAATCATTCTATTCCACCTACAGCGCAGTTACCTTCTTAGACTGTGTTATTTTCATAGAGCACTTGCAGTGAGGGATTGCAGTGTTGATTGGAGGGTGAGATCTAAAGTGTAAGGATCAGCCTTCCACTTAGGAGATGCATTGGAGGAGTTCTACTTCAGATTATTTATCATCTTCAACCTTCTCTATTCAGTTCCAGTTTTGAGTTGCAGCTGCTACCCAACAACTTCGACATTTTTTCCATTTTGTATATTTCAGCCAATCCTTCGAAGGATTGATGTATTATTTCTTTTAGGGGTCAGAGCCTTGCTGCCCCACTTTATTTGAGCCATATATTGTCATATCCATGTATTGATGTCATTTTTTAGCAGTTCTCCATAATAGACTGCGCTGTCATAGCTAAGGGTTTTGACATATGCAGCAGTGTTCTTCAATTTCTTGTACATGTATTGTTGAGGCTTGCATTGCCTTTCTTGAGTGATTATTTCCTTAAGACATTGCACTCTTTGTATTGATATAACAACATTTTTTGGCTATTCATATCTTCATGTATTCATGGTTGTAAAATAACGTTGTCATTCCAGCTCCTGTGCATTTATTGTTGCAACCCCTCTCATCGGGAACTTTTTTAGGACATCTAAGTGTGGGAGATCTGTTTAACCCACTTAGAAGGATTTATTTAGAGCCTCCTCTTGGATTTAGCACTTAGACACATTTTTCTAAGGAATTCAGGTCTTGGTTTCAATTCCTGAAGTAGCCACTACTGGAAAATGTGTTTTCAAGGCATGTCTTGCTAGCAGTTCCAGATTTGGGATATTACAGTGGTGTCAGAGAAAATTTCTTGGCTCAGACCATGAGTCTTAGCCCAAGAAGATTAGAATTATAAAGAATATGAGATTAATCTCATCATTATTTAGATCCAGAGAGAACCTCTCAAAGGAGGTCAAGAATATTGAAGAAGAAGAAGAGGAAGGACCATGCACTTCCTATTCTCATCAAGAAGAAGACAAGCATGAAGGACACTTGGATTATCAGATTCTAAGTGATTACCTTGTTGAGTACATATCTCAACCTAGAGCCTTCAAGGATACTCTATCTTTCCCTCATTTCATCCATTTAAAGGAAGAGAAGATACCCTACAGTAGAAGAGAAATTAAAGGCAATAGATTTCTGTTATCTACCTTTGATGGGTTGTCTACAACAAGAACTTGGGTGAGGAAGTTGGAGGAAATTTTCATACTACATCCTATAGCAGAGGAAGAAGCTATTGAAATCTCAACGCTACACTTGGAGGGTGAAGCCTATGTTCGGTGGTGCAGCCACTTGAGCCATGCAAGGGTAAAAACTTTTGCAGAGTTCACTCAAAGGTTGATCAAAACCTTTGATGGAGAAATAAAAAGGGAGGAAAAGCCCTCACCACCACTTGAGGAGCTTTTTCCTAACACTATCACACTCATGGAGGAGTAGCCACATGCATCAATAGTTGGGGCAGCCAACACTTTGGAAGAAGGAACTCTTGCAGCCCTACAAGAAGTTCCCAAACATCATCAAGGTATGAAAAGATTTCCACAATCTATTGTTGCAGAAAACTCTTTTGATAATTGTGGAGATTTTATTTTACATGACCAAGGGTCAAATCACACTACTAATCTAGAGCAAGTTTGTTGCACTGCATTGTGCAACATGGAAAATTTCAAGGAGGAAACAAACCATCATCCTCATGAGCCATTATTGGATTGAATGTCACATTTGAGGTTGGGGTTTGAAGACTTGAAGGGAGATAGTAGACATCTTGGAGTGAGAAACCATTTCTCCTTTCAAGATGACACTTTCTCAATGAGCTCTTCTCAGCTTAAAGAGGAACTTCTACTTTCAACAGATCCAAGACCTCATTGGTTTTGGAAGACTATTATTGAGAGGGAGGTTTCAAGGAGAGATCTCATTAGAGGTGCACTTCAACACACCATGGAGTGGAAAGATTTTCTTCCTTTCTCATGGGAGCAGATAGAAGATGGAGGACATCTTAGGATGGATAAAATCTCTCATTATTGTGTTGGAAATTCCTTAAGTGATGCATGTCATGATGGGAGTTTTTTGACTACCACCTATTTGGGTCCTTATAGGGTCTCATTAATCCTTGAGAAGATTTCATTTCAAAATCCCATGAAGTGCAAAGAAAGAGATTTGGTTTGGGGGGATGGTAACCCTCATGGGAGGAGTACCAAGATGAAGAGAAGGAGAAAGAATCCACAATTGATTTAGTGGATGTGGTTGACGATTAAGGAGTTGGGAGGCTATTTGCAAATTTATGATACCAAGCAGCAGGAGGCTTGGTTGTGCTAGTTACTCTTGAAGGAGTTTGACCATCACTTGGCATACACTCTTCCTAAGAGTAGGAGGAAGGAAGAGAGATGGAAGGATAATTGAATCATTGGGAAGCATAGAGTATGGCTGCATGGTGTTGATATGATACTCATATCATTCATTGTGTCTTCATCACATGATTTGTATGATGGAAGTATGGGGAGGTAGCAAAATATTTTGTTGCTTTGCTTGTTCTTGGGAGAGAAAGAGAAGATTTTCTCTCACATATTGTGTGATGTTGTAGGAGTAGAAGAGAACTCTCATGGTGCAATGGGGCTACTCCTTGGCCTTGGATGATTTGGAAGCACTTCCATATTGGAAGGTATTCCATACTTGCAGCAGCATTACTAGGAGAGTCTTTCACAAGGAGCATGTCAAAGAACCGAGCTTTGTATTGACAGGAGCTTATTTGCATGAGCTCACAAAGTTGTCACTTGGTAGTAGAAACTTATGGATGGAGTTTCCCCAGGATCACTTCACATTGCATGCACTTGGTGAACAAGGAGGAGGTGATTATGATAGAATAGTGGATAGAGACATCTATCACTATGACATATTCTTCTTGCCTTGGATTTCCAAGCAGGACGAAGAGGATCTTCTTACAGCACATGGTACACTCTTCCTAGCATGACAAAACACTATGGAGGGCTCATTCATGGATCCATGTACCATCTTACTTCTGGCATATGGTAAGAAGTTTGTTTTTACATTCATTGGTTTGTATACTCTTACCATTACTATGCAGTGCATTGCTCCACAAGAGGGCAAGCTCTTCACTTTGCTCCATGATCATTGTTGGGCGAAACTATATGATGGGGGCAGCCATATTTTATGTGGCCTTGGGAAAATTCTTTCTAATTGAATGTATGTTCAGATGTTATATCCTACTACTTTCCATATGATGACATACATGATTTACCTTGTAACAAGAAACATTTTGCCTTGTACTTTGTGAAGCAGTAGTTTGCAAAACTGCGCTATACTGGTTTAAGAGACTGTTGGTATCTTCAAGCACCACATGAAGCCATCATTATTTCCTTCATTATCGTATTTATCATGTCTTCATTTTCTGATATTGTTTCTATTCTTGTTGACAGCATGATTGGGAGATTTACACATGAGTTGGGTGTGTCATTGAGGGGAGAAGAGTCCCACATTTTCTACACTACATGTTCTTATGGGAGCATGGGAGGAGATATGGCCACCAAAACCACACATGTGTTTCCTTTTTGGGTGGTCCATGAGTTTTTTAGCCATCCTTTGTATGACCATGGGCAAGTACTTGATCATGTATTGTTGACATATTCAGCCATTTACTATTCATTAGTAGATGTGGTGATTTTTGTATGTTACTTTCCATGGTATTTTCTGAAATTGCAGTGGATGAGACTACGTTGTGTCCTTTTGAGACCTTGTTTGTATCATGTACTATCATGTAACACATTCAGAAAAATTCTCATTAGGATGATATATGATGATCATGTCCTATTCATCATGTATGGAATATTTTGGGCCAGCTTATTCTTCAATGTTGGAGGAGAATTCTTTGGAGGATTGCTCTTCATTTTTCCACTTGAGGGAAATAATTTTGCAACCCGGGATCAGAATATGCTCTACAATTACCATAAGTGGAGAGAATGAAAACATGAGGTAGGCTATGATGCTTACCATGTTCATATTTTTAGCCCACCTTCATTTCTGGAGCTTGAGGTGGAAGGAGATTGCCATGATTTGCCATGTTGGGAGGTGACTCATTTTGTTTGGACTATTTCTTGGGGATGGAGGATCCACATCGAAAAGATATTCCTCATCACATTTCAGACTCCATGCATTGGATGGAGACTTTCCAATCCTATTCTTGCAGTTTCTTGAGGACAAGCAACATTTGGGAGGGGAGGACTGTAATATTCCAAAATTTTCCTTCAATAAATTGGAATATTAAATTTTGATAATTTCACTTATAAGTTGAATAATTGGGTGAGGAGGCCCAAAGAAAATAAAAGAATGGATAAAATCTCTCTATTATGAAAGGGGATCAGCCTTGGAACTAGATTTCACACCCTCATGTGTGAAAGGCGCATTTGCAAAAAGGCTAGGTCAAGTTTGACCAAGTCAAACAACGCAGAGGTATGAGGTGGAAAGCATCTTATGGGACAGCGCAAAGAAAGAAGAGGGAATATTCCTTGAAGGAGGAAACCCTAAAAGAGTGGGACCCATGGAGAGGGATCTCTCATGTGTTTAAAAGGAGGGAAAGGCAGCCATTGTTTCTCATGCATATGATTATAGATTTCTTGTCTGTTTAGACTATTGGCATTCTCCAGCTGTTCAGCTGAGTTGCTATGTTGCTTAGCACAAGGATTTCCTATTTAGGATTCCTTCTCCTTTCTCGAGAAGCCTCTTGAAGGATTTGTAAAGATTTTCCTCACATATAGGCTTGAGGCCAAGCATCCTCCTCCAGGACAGCGTTATTGCTGCAGCAGCATAATGTTTTGTTACAGGGTGTTGCAGTGAGGAGTCACAACACCTCTTCCATCACTTGTTTTTCAGAGGAGGAGTCTTCCTTTCCTTTTAAGGATTAGTTTGGAAGCTATCAGAGCTTATTTCAGATCTTGGAACTTGGCCAAATCATTATATTCCACCTACATCGCAGTTACCCTCTTAGACTGCGTTATTTTCATAGAGCACTTGCAGTGAGGGATTGCAGTGTTCATTGGAGAGTGAGATCTAAAGTGTAAGGATCAGCCTTCCACTTAGGAGATCCATTGGAGGAGTTATACTTCAGATTTTTTATCATCTTCAGCCTTCTCTATTCAGTTCCAGTTTTGAGTTGCAGCTACTACCCAACAACTCCAGCATTTTTTTCCATTTTGTATATTTCAGCCAATCCTTCGGAGGATTGATGTACTATTTCTTTCAGGGGTTCGAGCCTTGATCCCCCACTTTATTTGAGCCATATATTGTCATATCCATGTATTTATGTCATTTTTAAATAGTTCTCCATAATAGACTACACTGTCATAGCCAAGGGTTTCACATATGCAGCAGTGTTCTTCAATTTCTTGTACATGTATTGTTGAGGCTTGCATTGCCTTGCTTGAGTGATTATTTCCTCAAGAAATTGTACTCGTTTTACTGCTATAAATTTTTTTTGGCTATTTATATCTTCATGTATTCATGGTTGTAAAATAAAGCTGTCATTCTAGCTCTTGTGCATTTATTATTGCAGCCCCTCTCATCAGGCACTTTTTGAGGACATCTAAGTGTGGGAGATCTATTTAACCCACTTAGAAGGATTTATTTGGAGCCTCATCTTGGATTTAGCACTTAGACACATTTTTCTAATGAATCTAGGTCTTAGTTTCAATTCCTGTAGCAACCATTACTGGAAAATGCATTTTCCAGTCATGCCTTGCTAGTTGTTCCAGATTTGGGATATTACATTTACCAAGTTGTTTTTCATAGTGAATGCAATTTTACTTTGGGTAAAATTGGTCTTACATGGTGTACCTAGGTCCATCTAATAACAATAGGTTAGATGACCAAAAAATGGTGTAACATTTTCAATGAATATGGTATGAAAATCCTTTAAATAGTAAATACAAGTAGGCGGAAAAATTTCATACCAAGATCGAGCTCCATCTTCCAGAGTGGCCATGAATATCTTCATCAAGAAATATTCAAGAAAATAAATCTCTTATCTAAGCACATGCATGTGAAATCTCACCAGATGAAGAGCAGCATCATTACCTTCACATTTTTTAACATAAGAAAATTCCTTTTCCAATCTACCTTAGGCATTTTATTTGGGAAACTTGGAATGTGATCTCGGCTCATGGGAGCATACATTCTTGCAACAGTTTCCATCTTGAAAATGCTTAAAGCTACTGATATTTATGCAGTAGATTTTCCATGAAATGTTGATTTTCTATATCTTTCAGTGGATGGAGTCGCCAGGTGAATGGTTCAGCATTCATATGTGTCCAAATGTTGTTCACCATCAAAAATTAGATCTTAAATTTGATGATCTTTCCCAGGGAATATCTGATCTTAATTTTTCTTCCCCAATGGAGTCACCAAAATTTTATCACTCAGATTGAACCTCAGGCTAAGAGAGGAAATCCGGAGGTAACCTCAAACCAAACTTTAGACTTGGTATCTAGTCCTACCAAGTCAGAGAGGGATCTCTCTGCAAAAATAACAGCCAAGAGGGTTGGATGAAAAATATTTTAGGCCAGCTAAGGAATACAGGGGGTTTTGATTTTGATTTTAGGGTTGGGCTCATTGAACGGGGATTAGGTCAAGGGGAATAGATCAGGGCTAAAGAGATGAAATTGAGATATTTTTTATGGGGAAAGGTAGGTAAAAGAGTTAACATTCAAAATATGATTAAATGAGATGAAAATGCTAGTGGGAAGGTAGTGAAAGCATCTGTAATTTATTTTCCATAAACTGAAGAGAATGAACACGTTATACTAAATTTCCCAAAAGAGAGCATAAATAAATATGGATTATGTCCTTCAACTTGAAATAAAGTATATTATAGATATGAAATGGTCTAACAATTAACAATACATTCTAAAAAATTGATAACAGAGATGAAACTATGTCTAAAACTCATACCACATGGATCCCAAGAAAATAACTACAATTTTCCATTAATGTCCAAGCCAAGATGATACTTGATCAATACAGTCTCTCAAATTGATGCCAACACTTACAATGACTGAAAAAAATACACCTTATAGACCTCAAAACCACTTCCTCTCATCCTTAGGGGTTGTATCCATGAGGTGAGGGACTTGTTACATCAAAATCTGAACTGAATGGTAGAGTCTAGGATGAGGAAAGTGTCTTATTCCTATCTTTAAGAACTGATACATTTGACTTCAAATAATGAATTACTTAATGTATCTACCTTAGGTAAAACTAAAATATGAAATTTATATTGGTAAATTTTTCATTTACCTAGGTAAAAAGTGAAACAGAAGTGAAACTTCAAAATTTGATGAAACTGGTGAAAATGTAAATTTCCTAGTAAAAGCGCAGTGCCATGACAGAAAACTTAACCTATATTGTAAACCACTTTTGGAGGCCTTCCCATTGTCAAAGTAATCCCCGTGTTATCTCATTGGAAAGGTCTCTCAGTCTAGCTTCCATATATGCCTCTATTTTCCAAAATGGTGTCAATATTCCCTATCACAAACCTATTCTCCCAAGACTGGTAAACGCGCAGCACAAAGGTAAAAAATAGGGCAGAAACATGATTTTTTGGTGGGTTTTTGCCTCGTTAGGGGATCAGTTCTCCTCCAAATCTTCTGAAACTTGTTGGAGTTGATTTCCTCATCATTCTGAACATGATGGTGGTGGCCATTCATCAATTCGAGGCCTCAAAAAAGAGTGGAGAGCCAGTGGCATTGCGCATTTGGTAAATTTTTTGTGTGCTAAACTGTCCAAAAATCAAAATTGTTACAAGAATGCCACATGTGCCAAAATTGTGAATTTTCTTGTTGATTTAGGGGTTAGAGGCATGTAGAGACACCTCAGTAAGAATTTTCAACTTCTCCTTCTCCTTTGGTTCAGTCAAAGCTCGAATCTTTGCATGGGCTCGTTTGAGCTTGGCCCTTACAATCTTGTTTCTCATGGCATAATTTTTTGCCATTTTTTTATGAATGTCAATGTATTTCTTTTACTTCTCTATTAGGCTCTCTAGATGAAAATTGGCTCTATCAAGCCAAGACTCTTTGTCTCTTCTAATCTCTATGGCAAGCATCTCACCTGGAGTAAGTTTATCTTCCAATTCAGCCTCTTTCTTCCTTTCCCGAGCTAAAGCCCTCTTTAGCCCAATTATCCTCAGTCTCCATCTCAGAAGCTAACCTTCCTCATCATCACTCTCATAAAATATGCCCAAGATTTCCTCCAGCAAGGCCTTGGCCTTTCCTGCCTCTCTCTAATCTCTAATTGTCTTAACCTCACTGATGGTTTGCTTAGTCTTCAGCTACTAATTTTCTAGCTCAAGAAAGTCAATCATGTACTGTGCTCTATCAAGATTAGATTGAAGCTCACTAATCTTGGCCTAATTTCCTTTGATAACTGCACTAGTGAATCTATCCTCATCCTCCTCATCAATCTCAATCAACTGAAGCTCCAGCTCAATTTCATGTTTTTCCTCCTGCTCAACAATGATAGGCTTTATAGCCTTTTCCTTACCCTTGTCTACTTGTTTTGCTGATGAAGAAGGAATGACCCCTTTCACACTATGTGAATAAAATACATGCATGTGGCCTCTCCGATATGTCAAGGGAAATGGCTCAATATCAGTCATTTTAGTGCAAGCTGCCTCAATGTCCCTTTCATTGCTTGATTCTCCGATATCATGATGTGATGGTGAAGGGTTATAGAAAGGTGATGAGGTAGGATCAACATGAGGTGAATGGATTTAAGTGGGTGATGATGTATGAATAGCAGGATGTGATGGAGAAGTGGGTATAGGAGGATGAAATGATGAAGGAATATCTTGCTCATGATGGCTAGGTGGGGTATTGAAAACCTCATTTGCAATGAATGCATCCCATGAAATTTTTTTCTGCTGAAGTTGATGCATGACCACCATTTTGATGAGTGAATGATGAAATAGACTCTACATTTGATGATTGTAATCCTTCTTTTGCACAATTTAATCCATCTTGTCAATGTTGTGGAAAAGATAGTAAGGTATGTGTAGCATTCTAACTCTAGTGAAATGCATGAGGAGTCGGATATGATATGAGTAGAGTTGAGAAAATCTCCCCTCACAAGTGAATTATTTCATAATTATCCTCATCATTGGAACATACCAGTCAAGGAGATGAGAGAAAGGGAAAATTGACTTCTTTTGATCCTTGTACCTAGGTTTTGGGGTATGGTTCATAATAGCTCATATCCAAGTTTGCTTGTTTAAACCACCTCTATCCCACACTAGGGATCCCTGTAGCAGCTGAAATAGCATTGGTGGACATATCAAAGGTCACCCTAGCAAGAGTGACCTATTTTTCATGTAGATTAGTGATGAACAATCTTGTTAACCCCAGGTGATTTTGAATTTGTTGCGCTCTCTCAAAAAACTCAAAACCGCCCACGTGTTTGAAGCAAGACACGGTGAGAGGAGAGGCCATAATTTCTCCTGTAGTGATTGGCTCAAACATATTAATTTTCCCTCCTTTATGGTCATTTCTTCTTGGCATTTGTGCCTCACCAATACCACTATATTCTTCTTCAGACATTTTAAACTATGACTTATGAAACCCTAGGGTACAAATGGAATGAGACGAAGGGGAAGGGGATGAGATGGCTAGCTTGAACAGGTGAAGGGAATGAATGAGAGGAATGAAATGAATGGTCAAAGTAGGTCAATGGCATTTCCCCTTCCTATAACTGATATATGCTTAAGGAAAGTGAACAAGGTGCATAAACAGTGATCATAAATTGAAATTAGGGTTTCATTAGGATTTCACTTCAAAACATTAAAGAGTCACCAAATAGCTTAGAAAAAATTCAATTAGGGTGTAATTATTGTTTAGAACATCCTTGGAGGATTTAGGAGAATTTTGGAAGTTGTTAGAAGTGGTTTGAAGTGACACAACACTCAAAAAACTTGACTGTGTAGGCGCGCAGTGCCACTGTCTGAGGGTGCAGTGCTTATGAAAATCCATAATTCCACTATCTGAGTGTGCAACACCTTTGAAATTTGCACTAGGATCTCCTGGAAAGGGTGCAGTGCCACTGGGCAGGTGCACAGCGCCAACCTTCTGAACGCGCAGCACCTATGGATTTGGCCCAATTTTGCTCAAAAAACTTAGAAATTTTTCCTTCCTCAATACTCTTGTTGCTTTGAAGGGTAACAATAGCTTGTTTGAAATGCTTTATGGGCTTTATAGGCAAGTGGATTTAAATTTAACTTGAATACCCACTTTTCTAATGTTGAGGTCTTTTTCCTTTATCACTGATACTCTTTTGACCTTTTGGCATTACAGGTTGCTGAAGTCATGGAGTTGGCTTTTTCTTGCTTACTGAGGCTTGACATAATTGCTTTGAAAACTTGGGGTTTTATTTATTACATATAATAACATGAAATTACATTTGGAAAAAATTGAAGTAAATTACATAGGTGACTTTTCTATCAAAATGGAATTTTGATAAAAAATTCCTTAAGCTGAAAATATAACCTTTGAAGTATAATGAATCTATCATGATTATCATATTTAATTCCTCTCATATATGTGTTGACCTCATCGGAATGAAGGAATGACCTTGAAAAATGAAAAACCCTAATGACCTAATGGGAGTGCTTTTTGACCTAATTTTGAATGAGGCTTTGACTTTAAAGACTTACAAGTGAACAGAGCATTTCCTAAGATGTTATTATGCTCAAGGATACATGAGAATGAGTCAGCCAATATGATATTCTGAGGGAGAAGGAAGCTTATTTGACCAGGACAACCACTAGTGGAACAATTTTATATCATGACCTAATGAAATGATGAAAAATTTATTCAGAATGGGACACCTAAGATGCACATGCAAATGTGTTTTGATCCCTAGTGGAAGTATGAAAATACTGACACTAACAAAGTTCACTCATTTCAAGGAATAGTTGGGTATGACTGAAAATCCATTTAAGTACTCAATGGATCTTCAGCGCAGTTGAAGGAGGGAGTTGTAGTACAGTAGCAGTTCGCAACAACATGCAGAGTCAGCAATAATATAGTTGCAAAATTTTTCTAGTGTTGGTGAGCAGCATCAACAAGCATAGCAACAGGTCTTATAGAATTCAGAGCAACAAAGTGAGTGTTTTGCTAGAGCACTTTCCTAGCTAAGAGGGAGTGTTGATTTATGGTAGCATCATATGTGCTCTAGCCTTGTAATTTTGTATACCTAGAAATGGTTTTTGAAAATTCCACTTATAGATGTTTTAATTAAATTAATTAATCATTTTTTATGCTTTCCTAAGTTTAAAGTTAGGGAAACTAATCAATTAAAGGGTATTAATTAAACTAAGTGTGAATATTCTAGAAAAAGTCATGGATCACCTCCAAGTTAATCTTAGTCATTGATTATGTTTTAATATTGGGTGTTGAAGACTCAACAGAAGAATATAAGAAGGAGGGTCAGGGGTCTATGGAAAACACATTATATGGAGAAAGAATCAAGAGGTCGATTTCTTCAACTAAAGGAAGACTCAAAGAGATTCTCGATTGGAGAGAGGGGAAGGTGAAATCTCCACGAGGGAGAATTTATTAAGGATAAAGATCGCAGGAAGAGAAGTGATAAGGGTGTCATAGAAGCATCACAGAGATAGCCAAGGAAAAATTATGCTTGCCCAACACAGAGTAGCAGAGAGAGTTTCAATTTCGGTTGGAGATAAAGTTGATGGTTTATCCAGCATCCGAAAGACATTTCCGGAAGAGGAGAAAACTAGAGTCTCACATAGTAGTAAGCACAGAAGGCAACAAATATGATAAATAGTAGTAGTGATGCAATGACATCGTGAGTGACGTAGCCACTATGAAAAAATCACGTAGAGCCACTCAATGTGGGTGCAGGACAGTGCTGGAACTTCGTGGTGAAGTGAAAATTTTCTCACTAAGCCTATTCTCATCAGATTTCTTCAGGTGATTGATTGATGATTACAATCACACATTTGTACTCAGAATTTATGCATAATAAAGAAACCCTCAGATCTGTTGCCCCAATTTTTTCGCATTGGGTTTTTCCGGGGATAATTTTCCAAAAATAACAGTGTCTATGTGTGAATACTTGTGCTATTTCCTTTATGTTGTTTATTAATTGTGAATTCCGCAGCATATTTTATTTTTCTATTTAATAATGTGAAATTTTAAATAATTTTATTTGAGAATGCAATAGAAAAAATATAATAAGTAGCTGCAGTAGGATTCTACAGTACATATTTTTCACACCAGCCATCCCATCAACACACTAGTTTTTTTATCATTCCAATGAAAAACAAGATGGAAAGTGAGAACAAGAGATTCAAGGGAGGGCACCACCCCAGGTTAGAAGCCTTCATAATGCCTGAACTCAATGCCTTTCCCTTGGCTAGAAGATGTTTTGAGAGGGATAACTGTTTGAAATTTTGTGAAAATTTCATGGAAGAGGGGTATCATCTTCAATTGACCAACTTATTTTCCACAAGCTTCAACATGGGAAAGGTCACTATTGTAGGTGTGGATATAAGCCTATTCGTAGACGAATTTCTTCAGCAATAGGTATTCCTTGTCATGGAGAGAAATGGTTCAAGGGCATGGAGTTAGAAATTTAAAATTACAAACAATTTCTCAAGCCTCATGCTAGAGAGGAGCCATATTACATATTCCCTTTCAGACACCTCAAAAACAATTATGATCCTTTGATGATGTTTATAATGAAGTACTTCACATGTGAAGGAATATTTTCCAAGTTGTATAGCTACCATATCAGGTCATTGATGCATTTAACCTCTCTCAAAACACTTGATTTTCCATATTACTTGTATAGGAGTTTGATTAAGATGACTGAAAAGGTTCAGAGAAGAAAACAAGATCATCACACTAGTATTTTTCGTCATGGTCTGATCAAGCTCACTCTATTGCATCAACTTTCCTCCATTAACACGACTTGGGAAAATTTCTTGGGGATATTATCAGCAGTGCCTACCATTAGCTCTCCTATATTGCATAGTACATCATCAACACATCCAATGGAGGTTGGCTCTTGTAGCATTCCAACTTAGTTTTCATATTCTCCTAGGGTTTTTGAGTTTACTCACACCTATGAGAAGGGGAAGAGACAAATATTTGCGCCCAAGTCTACCAAAAGTGTTCTTACACTTGTCACCATTATGGAACAAAGTGAGATAGAGGAGCATCTTCTTTTCCATCAACATAGTGAATCAGTGCCATTGGAGGTCATATCAGCTGAAGAGATCATCAGAGAGAAATATGAGGAAATTTCAGAATTGAAGAGGATGTTCTTCCATTGCTAATTCTCAAATCACTTTCTTGCAGCAATAAAATTCTCAATTGAAAGTGAAGCAGCTCTTACAAAACAAGCCAAAGACAGACCTAGATCTAGTCAAAGCTAAAGGTAAGGAGGTTATTTATGTTGACCAAATGTTAGACATGGAGTCTGAAACACAATCAAGAAGGCCAAAAACAAGAGCCCTCAAAAATGTGTTGGAGTTAGAAATAGAGTCAGCTCATCCACCTCAAGAGTTGACATTTTATGAGCTTATAGCCATGGAGATTAATGAAGATAGAGAGATTTGGATGTCAATGGTAAATGAGCATTTAGAGAAGCTCTTGAAGAGGGGTAACAGGGACACTAAACTACAAAGACACATGGCAAATAATTGTTGCACCAGGAACACAATTTCTCAAATACGGCTAAAACAATTGAAGAAAAGGCTTAAAGAAGCACAAATGAAGCTTAAAGAGAAGGATAGTTTGGAATTTTTGGCTGAAGCTTCCTTGGATTTTAATCCCGTCACCCATAGGTGCTAAAAAACCAATATTGAGAATTTTTGAACAATTTTGGTATTTTTTGCACAATTCTGGAAATTTCTCCTCACATAATGGTAACAAACTTATGTTACACTTATTTTGGGGGCATACAAATCATTATTTATTTACATGGATGGGTGGATTTTGATGATTAAATTACAGATCAGGAACCCCCTTGGCATGAAAAACTTTAATTTTGGAGAAAAATCTCAAAAGCCACTCATTTTTCATGTTTTTACCACCTTTTTTGAGCCTCTGTTACGCTTTTGGAGTAACCTTGGGAGAATTGATGTTTGGAGGCCTTCCCATGGGTAATTTTGAAAAATTCAAGATGTTATGGAAACTAAAAACATAGGGATAATTGACTGTTCTTTCAGAAGTTTATTTTGACTCCTAAAAGTTCCTCAAAAGTGCCTGAAGCATTCTGTTACACTTCTGCAAAATTTTATTACCCTTCTGTCAGAAATGTTAAAAATCAGCACTGGATACCTCATGAAACTTTTCAAGCTCAGAAAATGTCACAAATTCGAGATTTTTTTGTCCTATGAGTTTGCATTATATTTATTGAGTTGGTTTTTTCCTCCTATCATGAGGAAATATTTAATTTAATGTAAGGGACAAACACTCCTAGTTCATAGCTAAAATTTAGGGAATGGTTTCTAACCTCCCTAAAATCTGGGAAATGACTCATATTGTGTATTTATGATCCATTTTGGATGATATTTCGACTGAAGAGGTGTCATAGTCCATATTTTCTATAATTAGACTCTCTTTAGTCTTTTGTGGGGTCGGGATAGTCTCATTTTCTAATGGAGCTTTTGTAAGAAGCAATTTGGAATGAAATCAGAGACATATTTGCAGAAATTATGTTGAGATACTTGTGGTATGCATCAGATTATTTTTTTTTTCTTATTTACATTTATCTATTCATGATAAATGATATATCTTCTTCTTTCATATACACCTTTCCATATGTTTATCTTGTAAGTTTATAAGAAAAAATCATGTATGTTCATGCTTTGTTTTAGGCAAGGTTTACATGATATGTATTTTCACTTCTAAATGAATGAATTTACCTTGGTGCTCATTAATAATATCTTTTACATCATTATATAATAAATTAACTATTAATAATTCTTTCAAACTACCTATCTAGCCTCACATATTCCCTCCAGATTGACCTTGGAATTCACACCTAAAAAAACTCATACACAGTCTCCTCACTTACTTTTCTATCCAAGACTAAAAACATCAAAAAAATCCTACTTATTGAGCTTATATACCTAGATGAAGATCATTAGATACTCAATCATTCTTTTTACTACAAAATTGACAATGAGAGAGCCCACTCTGGTCCTGGTAGGTCTAGTTACCTGACCTAAAGCTTCGTCTGTGGTTACCTTTCTTCAATCCCATTTTCATCCTAGGGAAGTTGGGGAGAGCGATAACATTCTTGGCGTCCTTGTCGGGGAGTAACTTCTAAACTTTCCCTGGGAATATTTCTTTAATCCTCTAAAATTTAGACTTGTAGGTGACAAGCTCTAGCATTCGAAATAGGCTGAATTCTTAAATCTGAGACCAAGTCCAAAATTCCTATCTTAAGCTAGCTCCTAAAAGACATACCAGGTCAAATCTAGACCGAAATGCCTCACCAATTGTGAATGACCCTGAGAGTATTTTTAGAAAGCATAAAACCAAGTCTTGGAAGGTTGGAAGAGATCTTCTTCCACTTGTCAAATCAAATTCCTTTCCCATGAGATTTGTTTCAGAAGATTTGTTTTGTAGTTCAAAATATGAAATATCTTTGTTTAGAACTAATTCTGAAACCTTTCTTTCAGAGACCACCTTTTATCCTTTTTATTTCAAGACCTTTGTACCATTTTTTGAGTTTTTTTATTCTCGAGTTGATAGGAAATTCTGGTCTAATTTCCACAAAATTAAAGGCTTGGTTGATAAGTTTCAAGAAACTTTAGAAAAATATTATTTCCAATATCAGAAATAGGCTTTTGTTTCACCTGTCATTACACCTTCTCATACTGCTACATAATCAACCCTCCCTTTCATTCTATCATTACCTCTACAATTTTTCACTTCTTCAGCACCTCCACCACCTCCTCCATTAGTCATGGCCAAATTTTCTCCATTGATCTTACCTCTTTAGCTCACTCCACTACCTTAGAACTATGGTCAAAGACGTCCCCTTTTTTATGCAACATCATAGGTTACAACTTATCAACACATTTCCAAAGTGATTGATTTCATAGATCTTAAAGAGATCGAAAATGGCGATGGAAATATGTGCAACATTGCACAAATTTTCTCTGGAGAGGTAAACAAATGGTTTCACTCTCTCACAGCTGGTTCAATAGGTACTTCACAACAACTGATTGAATTGTTTATGGCGAAATGGGAAGATAAGAAGAATCCATTGAATATTTTAGCTGAGTATAATGCCTTGAAAAGGAATCCCAATGAGTATGTTCAAGACGTTACTGCTAAATTCAATAAAATCTATGATTCAATTCCTAAGAATATTAAGCCTCCTCCAGGCCTTGCTTTACTTCACTATCCTGATGGTTTCAATCCTGATGTTATCACCAAACTGATCTTGATTTGCTTCTCATCAATCAACTCAATGCAACTCTTTCAAACCACTTCTAACTGAATATTAGCCTCTTCAGTTTGAGAGGGACCTCTCAAAGGGTGTTTATCATTTTGAATAAGTATAGTACTAGATGGCTAACTCTATGGAATTGTAACTTTTTTTGTTTGATTGCAGGTTCAAAAATGAAGGCTTGCTACCATTGGGCTTATGGAGTCAATAATCAGTAGTCTTAGTGACAATGGTTCTTCACATGGAAGCTGAGGCAGATAGAGGTTCTTAATAGAGATAATTCACACACATAACATAGGAAAACACAGTCATTTCACCACTAAAGGAAGTCAAAGCATAATATTATGAGTTCTAAGTAATTAGAGATGAAATATAATGAAAGTGATTAAACATAGAGATAAAAATCAATAACACATCAAAAAACCTCATGAGAATCTCAGGCCTAGAAGTAGAATGTCACTTTGTATTACTGATAATGGTAAAAAACATACAAGTAGCAATTTCATGGAATATTCTCCAACCCCTTGCTTCTTCGATGTTTTTTCTATAAATATACATTCTTTACAATGTAGATGACCTACGTGGCTGGCTATATCTTTGAATTCGATTTTGACACCTATCATAACTGAAACCACTAACTTAAAACAAAAAAAATGACAACTATCTTTAAAGAAACAAACTCCTAATAGGACTCTATCTCCTATTTATTATGTTCCTTTATCCTATCTATGAAACAGTTACATAATGGTTACATAAAGAATGTCACATGCTCAAAGGAAACATGACCAAGTAAACCACCACTTTACATCTTTAAAACATTCCTAGATCTGTGGAACATAACCCTGCTTTATAGGAATGGATGACCTTCATCTTTAACGTTTTTTTGACTGGTGAGTTGGCTGCATGGAACTCCCTTTGAATCATAAATATCTGCTAATCAGGTCCACTGACATGCTGGAGGTCTCCAACTGGAAAAATATGTTGTTGAGATGCTCAAAATCCTTCAAAAATTACTCGCTACGAAAACAGGGCAGTTTTAGACAGTTTCGTAGTGAGTTTTAGTAGCGTAGGAAAAATGGATTTTCCTTCTATACAAAATCCTTATACTTGATTCTTTGTAGAAATTTAATCGCTAATTGCAAACACATGAAGAAAAATCAATCGCACATAACAATATGTTTTTACCGGGAAAGCATAAAGCTAAAAACCCCAACTATCATATATTATGTATATCATGGATCATGAAACAATCTCATACAAAAATCTACTCCAAGAGCTCTTAGTACAATATACAATCGTCTCACACTGTTATACAAAAATTGGCTCACACATGCACCAATTTACTGCCTCCTGATAGCCAACCTCCACTGCACAATCCTTGTTGATGAATATCCCTATATGATTTTGATCTTGCCTTTCCTGGACTACACAATCCTCATTGGAATCTCCAATGTGTGTGTAGTTACATTGAATGCACCACTATAGTCACAACTGATAGTCAACCAGACCCTTTCACCTATCTCTCAATTGGGTCTCCACTGAATCTGGCATGCATGTAGTTAACAGTAGTATTTCTTCAGTTGAATGTGAGATCACTCCATGTGAATTAATTAAATAGTTAATTCAATGATCTCTCACTAGTGTATCTTTAGTTACAACTAGTTACAACTAGCACAACTGAGTCTAACTCACTTAACTGAGTTAAACTAAATAACAACTCACATAAATACACATCCAACTATGTTACAACTTTGTATCACGTAGTTTCAACGAAGTCCACTGCATGGTCCACCAACCAACCACTTCAACTCGAAATCCACTTAGATAACTGATTTGCCACTTCAGTTAACTAGTTCCAAGTGCTCATTGAAAATAGATAATTATTTATTGTCTAACTTTTGTTAAGGGCTTAACAAAAATCGACATGCATTCTAATTTTAGACATGCATTCCACGAAACAACTTCGCACATGCATTCCAAAATTAGATGCCCATCCATCCATATAATTTTCTCAACCATATATAAATATATTACTGTAAAAAATAGACTTTGATCCAAATTCTAAAAATAGACATATCACCTAAAAATAGCCTACGGGCCCCACCTAGTGTAGGTGCTTAATTTTCACTAGGATCATCATCTTATTGAATCTCAACACTCCCTCTCAACAAGAAAGGGATTATCCTTCACCCCAATCCTATCTCTATGCTATTCGAATTTGCTCCTAGTGAGTGTCTTCATCAGAATATCTACATCCTTATCTTCTATAGGAATGTACTGAAGCAACATGATCTTCCGCTGGACACAATCTCTAATATGATGATACTGGATATCTACATGCTTAGATCTATCATGAAACACTGTATTAATAGATATTTTAATGCAACTCTGATTATCACAATGAATCTCTGTAGGATCTAAATGAGAACTGAACAAACCGACCATGATCTTCCTCATCCACATAGCCTCACATGCAGCTTGACTTGCTACCATGTATTCTTCTTCCATTGAACTGAGTGCCATGGATCTCTGTTTCCTGTTGTACCAAGAAAAAACTATAGATCCCATACTGAAAACCCCTCCTGGTGTTATCTTTTTGTTCGTTGGGATGTCTGCCCAATCTGCATCCGTGAAGCCATGAAAATTAACCTCATCCGTTTTTCTATACCATAAGCCATACTGAGATTTTCCCCTGAGATATCTCAATACATGCTTTCATGCCTTTCAAAAGAGCTTGGTAGGCTTAACCATCGCTTGACTAAGCTGGTTCACTGCATAGATATTTCCGGTCTTTTATTAACTAAATACATGAGCGAACCCACCAACTGTCGATAGAAAGTAGCATCCACTACCTCTGCCGATATGACATCTTCTTTCCTCCAATTTCATGTAAGAGGAGTATCCATGGGTTTGCAACCCTCCATGTGAAACTTACCGAGTATCTCCCTTGCATACTTGCCTTGAGACACAAACAGTTCACCTTCTCACTGCCATATTTCCAATCCAAGGAAATAGTGAAGGAGACCCATATCCTTCATCTCGAACTACTTTGTAAGATCATACATGCATGAGTGTATCAGCTGCTCATCACCAGTCAGTATTAAATCATCAACATAAAGAACAATGATTAAAATCTCACCCTCCACCACAATCTGGTATAGGTTTTCATCCACCTCACTCTTGGTGAAGCCAAGTTGAGTGAAATAGCAATCGATCCAACTGTACCAAAAATGGGGTGCTTGCATCAACCCATACAATGCTCTTTTGAGTCTACACACATGTGACTCACTGCTGAAGATCTTAAATCCTTCAGGTTTCTTAATGTATATTTATTCCTCAATGATTCCATTAAGGAACGCGGTCTTCACATCCATCTGATGAATGTGCCAACCCATCTGCGCTGAGAGAGTAAGGATGGTCCTTATGGAAGAATACCATGCAAAAAGTGAAAAGGGTTCTTCATAATCAATCCCCTTGATCTGTGAGAAGCCTTCGACCACAAATATTTATTTATACTTCTCAACACTCCCATCAACAACTTGCTTTACCATGTAGATCCATCTTGAACCTACCAATTATTTATCAACTAGCCTTGGAACAATTTCTCAAGCATTGTTTCTAACAATGGAGTCATACTCCTCCACCATTACATCTACCCATGTGGGATCCTGCACTGATTCCTGAAAGGAATATGGCTCTGTCACAATAAATTTTCTCATGAGATCCATGTATCCAGTGAATCGGTCAGGAGACTGTCTCTATCTCCGTTGTGAAGTAGGGACAACTACATTCTGTGTTGCATCAAGCTTTAGCCTCTCAGCTTCTGTGGTATACCTTCTACCAGTTCTAATGTTTGGCTCTACGTGAGTGGACTCCTCCACTCCATGAACCTCCTCCTGTGGCTGATCCACATCTAGAGACTCATCTTTGGGAACAAGCAGTTCCTCCTATGGATGCAAGTCTAGCTCCCTCTCAAGCGACAACTTCATGGATTTCTCCTCATTGAATTTTATATCTCGCCACACCACAGTCATCCAACTGTTTGGAAAATACACACGATAATTATGGGGTGTTTCTGTGTACCCCACAAATATCCCAACTTCAACAGTCGGATCCAGCTTCTTCCTGGCATTCTTGGTCACATGAACATAAACAAATGAGCCAAAAATCTTAAAGTGAGAAACATCTAGTTTGTTACCAGTAAAAGCTTCTTTAGGTGTACTCATGTGAATTACTCTATGAGGACAATGGTTTTGCACATAAATCATAGTTTTGAATGCTTCTGTCCACAAGTGCATTGGTAGGCCCTAATCCTGCAACATAACTCGTGTAACACCCACAATTGTTATGTTCTTCCTCTCTACGACCCCATTATGCTGTGTTTTATGAGGCTCTATGATTTCTCTTCAAATTCCTTCTTTTATATAGAAGTCTTTGAAATTGTTCGAGATATATTCACCACCATTATCGCTCCACAGAGCCTTCACTTTCTTCCTGGACTCTTTCTCCACCAATGGTTTAAACTCATAGAACTTTGAGAAAGTTTGATCCTTCTTCTACATGAAGAAGGTCTAGCATCTACGAGAATAGTCATCAACAAAAATAACATAATACCTATGTTTTTCTCTTGAAGCAACCAAGAATGGCCCACACATGTCTGTGTGAACTCTCTCCAGGATCACCGAAGCACGATTCTCCTTTTCATGAAAGGTGGCCTTCAAAAACTTACCCATAGTACATCCCTTGCACTGATCTATCTGCACAAGTGTACCGTTGGGAAGTACAGTCGAAATCTATTGCAAAATATTTAGGGCACCATGGTGAAGTTGGCCTAATCATCTGTGCCGTAATTCATCATCATCCCTGCTCACCACTTCTTTTTATTTGCCTACTATTGTAGCACAGCCATCTACCTCCAACTTGTAGAGATTCTTGACTCGAATCCCTATCCTCTTGGTTTGACCCATTGATTTATGTCGTAGGAAATATTTTCTATCATTGAAAACAACGTCGTAACCTTTGTCCTCCAACATCGCGGCTGAGACCAAGTTCTTCTTTATACCTGGAACATGCATAACATATATCAACAGAAATGGTTTACTTAACTCCCTCTCAAATATAATGGTACCAATGTTGGTCGCACTGTATTTTCCATCATCACCCATCTCTATATGCATTTGGAGATCTTTCTCCTCCAAGTCACTGAAAAGCTCCTTATCTCCCGTCATGTGGAAGGAAGCACCACTATCAAGATACCACACTGATCCCATTGTGCTTAAAACCAAGCATGCGATAAAGGATAAAGCATGTTAAAATTTCAAGGCAAGGGCCTCACCAGCTGCAGCTCCAACAACCTTCTTGTTCTTCTTTTTATGTGGATAGTTAGTGGCGAGATGCCCATTTTCGTGACAATGACAACACTTCACCTTGGACAAATCCATCTCCTTGCCTTTAGCCTCAGATTTTGAGTGGAAGTTCTTCCCCTTTCCTTTCCTTGCTTTTGCAACCAAAGCACAATCCTCTTCATCATCATGCTTTGATGAAGAGCCATCCCTGGTGTTCCGCCTGAACTCCTCCTGCACTATATCCGACCATAGTCGTTCCAAATCCGACAGTTTTTCCCACCCATTGACAGAGTCTTGATAACTATGCCAACTCTTAGGAAGTCCCAAGAGAGCCAAGCTCACCAAATCATCATCAAAAATAGTGATTCCCACACTCTCAAGTTCATCTCGACATTGAAAAAACTTTGTGAGATACTTTGGAATACTGTCGCCCTTCTCCATTTTGATTTTTCTGAGCTTATCCTTTAGCACCAATTTCCTATGGTCGATGCTGCTTTGGAAAAGATCTGTCAAATCCTTCCACATTGCAAATGGAGTGGCTTTCCCATGAAGGCTTGAGACAATATGTTCTCTCACACCTTTCAATAGAATCCTTCTCGTCTTCGCTACTTTCTTTTGCCATGCGTCAATTAATGCAACATCCATCGAAGTGGGCTTAGGAACATCGCTATCGATGAACTCCTTCAATCCATTATCTTCAAGAACCACCTCCATCCTATCATTCCATGCAATGTATTTTGAGCTACCCTCAAGTGCATACTCTAGCTGCAAACCATCAGAAGCCATTTCGATGTTTACTCAACTGTCGCACCAAGAAATTCTTGCAGCAAATTCGAATTGTTTCCACCAACAAAACTCAACTACTACTTCAATATTGCAATATTCTTCACTCTGATACCATGTATAAATTTTATTAATACTGTGATGTGTTACTAGACTCTCCTTATCTAACAATTATATCCAGTGTTAAATATAGAATCCTTCCACTTAATTCTTTGCGGAAATTTAATTTCCAATTGCAAACACATGAAGAAAATTCAATCGCACATAACAAGATGTTTTTACCAGGAAATCATAAAGCTAAAAACCCAAACTATCATATATTATGTATATCATAGATCATGAAAAAATATCATACAAAAATCTACTCCAAGAGCTCTCAATACAATATACAATCGTCTCACACTGTCATACAAAATTGGCTTAGACATGCACCAATTTACTGCCTCCTAACAGCCTGCCTCCACTGCGCAATCCCTGCTGATGAGGATCATTGCATGAATTTGATCTTGCCTTGCCTTGACTGCGCAAGCCTCATTGGCATCTCCAATGTGTGTTTAGTTGCATTGAATGCACCATTATAGTCATAACTAATAGTCAACCAGGCCCTTTCACCTATCTCTCAACTGGGTCTCCACTAGATCTGATATTCATGTAGTTAACAGTAGTATTTCTTCAGGTGCATTTGAGATCATTCCATGTGAATTAATTAAATAATTAATTCACTGATCTCTCACTAGTGTATCTTTAGTTACAACTAGCACAACTGAGTTTATCTCACTTAACTGATTTAAACTAAATAACAACTCACATAACTACACATCCAACCCTGTTACAACTTTGTATCACTCAGTTACAATGAAGTCCACTGCATGGTCCACCAACCAACGACTTCAACTTGAAATCCACTTAGCTAAATTATTTGCCACTTTAGTCAACTAGTTGCAAGTTTTCATTGAAAGTAGATAATTATTTATTGTCTAATTTGTGTTAAGGGCTTAACAAAAATCGACATGCATTCTAATGTTAGACATGCATTCCATGAAACAACTTCGCACATGCATTCCAAAATTAGATGCCCATCTGTCCATATAATTTTCTCAATCAGCTATAAATAGATTACTACTAAAAATAGACTTTGATCCAAATTCTAAAAATAGACATATCACCTAAAAATAGCCTACAGGCCCCACCTATTGTAGATGCTTAATTTTCACTAGGATCATCATCTTGTTGAATCTCAAAATTTTTGACTTCTTTGTTATTCCAACACCTTCATTATGTCATGACACCTTGCAAACCATCGATTTCCCTCCATAAAACATGCCAAATTGAGTTTTAAATAAAAAAATCACCTACAGGAATTTTGGTAGCATATTTCTGGCTTTAAGCCTAAGGTACGCTACGAAACTATGCAAAAAACCAGAAAATTTTGTTTTCAAGCTTGTCTTCAAAAACTGTTCTCCAGCTGCAAAATTTTGACTCTCAGCATGTTATGAACCTCCTAAAACATATTCCATCTTAACATATTACTCCTGGGGTGTTTCTTCCTCATTTACAATCAGTTGACTAATAAGCTCTTCTACCACTGTCATCTTCAATCCTTTCTTTTCCAATTCCACATGAATCAAATCCAATTTCTCCTAAAGATCTTGTACTTTGTCCTTTAATGCCCTTTTCTTGGATTGCAAGTGCAAGTTTACCTTTTTGATGTGTTTGAATTCTCCTCTCTCCTCTTAGTGGTTGAGTCCACTTAATCAACTTTTATGTATTGTCCAAGGTTTTTAAAACACTTGTGACTTGATCTTCCCAAATTTTCCTCATTTTCTCAAATTGAACCTTCTCAGTTCTATGTTTCTTTGCCTCTTGATTCAAAACAGATATCTCTTTACTCGCCTCTTTTAACTACTCTTTAAGGGTTTCAATCTCATATTTTTAAATAATTTTCTCTTTACCCTTTCTTTGTTTGATAACCAACTCTTCTTTTGCAAGTGAAGATAGATCTATGATATTTGTTTGCTGTGTTAGCTCCCCGTAATTTGCTAGATTGATTGAGATACAAATTGAAAAGGCTAACATCAAACCAAGCTTTGGAATCCAAGGACCTAGCCTTCTTGGATTCGGAGAGGGATCTCTCAATGTAGGCAAAGATGTGAACTTGTTTACTGATTAGGGTTGATTTTAGGCTAGATGTTAAGTGAAAGGTATTTTGATTGTTTTTTGGTTGGGTATGATACTTTGATAGACTTTAGATAGGAAACATGGAAGATTTTTAATCTATTGGGCAATGGAGTCTAACAAGGTCCAAATAAGTTTTTCAATGGTGTTAAGAGCATTTGCAAGGAAATTTTCTTGGTTGGTGGTTCTTTTAAGGTTATGAAAGATTTATGAAATGGACATAAAGATTGAGAACAACAAACTAATAAAGGGATGAAATCGAATCTTTTATATATTTGTAACTGAGGGAGTTAGAAAATTGATAAGAACAACAAAATAATCAAATGCATAAGAAAAACCTAATCCATTTGATTTCAGACTTAAAACAAATAATTGACCAAGACAAACGTTCAGATAAAAACACAGAAAGGTAAGAAACTTATCTAGCTTTCAGAGCTTTTATCATCTAGAGCGTAAAAACATTTAAGATATACAAGTAACTATAACCATAGAAGGAGAGAAAACTTTAACATCCAAGGTTACAACTATAAGGTTTCCTTAAAACAATTTTAGCAAAGTAAAGGCAAAGAGCATGATTTTAAACAGACTTCTTTGACAAACCTAGACAAAGCTTCTTTAAATAAATGATTCCAAGAATAGAATATTTCAGTGGCAACAATATGCCGAGCTAACAATAAATCATAATTGATGCTAACTGATCTAAATTATTCAAGAAATGGATGAGCTAAGAACTTGTTAGAGAGCAAGAAATGATTTCCCTAATATATCTTAGCAGAAGAAAAAATTAAGGCAGTGAAGGACAAATAGATTTAAGGTGCCATTAGAAAACATTTCTTAATCTAAATTCTTTTTCCTACTGCAAAATAGAAATATGGAAAACATAATGGAAAAATAGAAAACACAAACAAAAGAAAACTTCACCATCAATCAAGCCTATGGATCTTGCAACCAATCATTCTCCATCAACAAGCCAATCTGATCATGCATGAGTTCCAAGACATCATTTTATCTTCAAGAGCTTCAAAGGACTATGTATTATTCCAGCATCAGTCATCAAAATCCAACATTTACAATGAGTTCCAATGCAGTATTTATGCTGCAAATGAGGAGGTGGAATTGATATATGGTTTTGAGGGTTATTAATTACAGAGTAAATGCATTTCTAGCCTTGAAAACCATGCAAGGCATAAGGAAGAAATAGGTGCAACTACTTCTCTATTTAATAACTCTGTCTTTAATTTCTAAGGGTAAAACAGGTGAAAAGATTGACTTTTAAGGCTCTACCCTATCTTTACAATAACTGTTCTGACAGTTTAAAATATATTCTTTTGTGTAATAACTGCTTGTTTGCCTTTATAGATAAAGAATGGCCAAAGGAATCAGTTGATATTTCTAATGAAATAACTGCTTTCTCTTGATGTGTTCGAGGCTATATTTAGGCCTAATTTTCATTTTTCTTTCATAAATTAACATGTTGTGTTTAGCTTATCTTTCCTTCACTTCATCATCAAACTTAGTAATGGGCCTTTAACTTTGATTTGCCTTTGATTATGCTTTAAGGCTTTCATTAATCATCTTCCAGCTTTATCACTTTAAACATTGTTTTAGCCTTTGACTTTATCTGTCTTAACTATGATTTATCCTTTGAACTGCAGATTAAGCTTTAATATTTGAATTTTATACTTAACCATTTAACTTTATCTCTGATATCCTTCACTGTTTTCTGACAGGGAGCTTCTTGGCACTGGAGGGTTTTGATATATAACCAATGCTCATGAAACAATTGGTTAAAAATTTGAAATTCGACCCTTTTTTTTCTCTTTTTGCAATTTATAAAGCTTTGAGGATTGTCACCCTCGGCCCTGTGTATCTGGCCTCCATAAAACTTGCAAACAAACAATCAAACCCTTATATAATCCTGCGCATTGGATAAAATGCATTGGAGGCATTGGGAGTTGTCGGAGGAGCATTGAGGGAGAAAACAATATGCAGAGGGAAGGATTTCATGGAAGAAGTTATGTGGAACAGGGGAAAATTTGAATATTGGCACGAAATAGTGGAGGCGGTTTTGGAAAACCACAAATGGTTTTCATGTAAGCAAAGGGTGGTAAGCGCTTTTCCGCAAATCAATCGTGATATGGTTGATTGGATGACACGTGCTCCCCATGAAACCACATGTTTCGCGCAGAAGATGCACATTGAGGAGTTTTGGGCGGATCAAGCGCGAAAAGGATTTGGGGCTGTCCGATCTGGGCAATCCAGATTGACGGTCATGGTTGCACGCGATGGTTGAAAATTTGCACGGGAGAAGAACGATGGGGCTTGATGGTGATGTCACTTTTTATTGTGGAGCGAGATTTGTTCAATTGGTAGGTTGAATGATCGGATCTCTAGGAACCGTTGGATCTTAAAGATCAATGGTTGAGATCAAATCGGGGAAGGTAATAGATGGAAGATGTCCGGATGGAGAAAAAGGAAAGGAGCCTCGATGGTCATTAGATCTTCTAGATCAACGGTTAAGAATGTATCGGGGGCACAATCGTCGGGTTGAGGAATTTATAAAGGAACGAGGTCTTAAAAGGAAAGGTGCAGGAATATAAAGTGGAGGAACAGGTCCCATGGGGAAAATCATAGGACCAGGAGCAGAGATAAAAAAAGGGATTAAGGCTTAGCACTTCGATCATAGGCCTTTGTTTTATGGAGGAGAAAGGCGGGGGGCTTAAGCCAAGGGGGCTTAAAAGCCTGAAAGGAGTGGAAAGGCTTATACAAAGGATTTTATGTGTTTTTTAGTGTTTTTTAGGTTTCGGGTAAGGTAAAAAGGATTTTTTTTAAAAAATGAAAAGGGGTTAAACGGTTTTTAAAGAGGATTTTGATGAAATGGAGTATAAAAGGGAAGAAAAAGAGGGATTTGACAGGAGGAAAGGGGATTTTCAAGGAAAAATGATGGAATGGGTGGAACGAAGGAAAAGGGAGGCTTTGAAATAGTCTTTTATACTAGCAGGTTGCCTTGAAGGTTTTTTAAGTGAAGATAATAGTGAGATGGGTTCTTTTGGACATGAGGCACAGTGAAGTTCCAAGAACTCACATATTTGCAGAAATTTGTTTCTTGGAAACTTAGGAACTTGATTTAGCCATCATTTTATATGACAAAAGTTTATGGATGGCTAACAATGGCTCCACTTGGGGAGGAAAACTTGCTTTTTTAAGGTGTCCAGAACCTCAGAAAATAAATCTTTGAGTTTCAGTAGACTAGTGCCTCATCCATTGGGCATAATCTCTTTTCTTTCTTGCTGATCTTTCTTTGAAAAAGACAACTTTTATCAATCTAAAACATGTAATCTCTTTTAAAAAAACATTTCTACCTACCCAATCTTACTTTGTCCTAGCATTTTTTCTTCCTTTGAGTGCATTTGAACTAGAAAAATCTTTGACATTTTATTTTTGAAAACAAAAATAAACTATCTAATCCTATCCTTATTTCTTCCAAGAGTCCAGATTAAACTGTTGAACTCTTTATTTCTTTACCTAACTATCTATCTGTCAAGATTAGGCTGTTTGATAGATTTTATTCTCTATTTCTAAGACAGGAAATTTAAACACAGTCAAATCAGGATTAGGTATTCCGATTTGCTATGGAGGTTATGGCATTTATGTATAAGCTACACATAGACTTTATTTGCAGAAAATTTTAAAAACAAAACTGTGAAGGCTTAAGATCTGAAAATTATGAACATCCTTCTTTCTTTCTTTGGTCCAGGTTTTGAGCTTGTTAGAACCATTTCTTTTCTATCCTAATCTATTCTACTGATAAGCCAAGTCTGAAATAATCTTATCAATCAGTGATTCTATTAACTTAACAACATAAATTTAAAGCATGTTCAGCCATGATTAGGCTAGATGACTGAACAAGATATCATTTTGAAATAGTAGTGCCATTTAGACTTGCACACTTTCATAAAATTCTCTTTTCGGGTATGGGGCTATACCTTTTCTTTTGACTGTCCTCTTTTTCTTCTTTCTACTGTTTTTGTGTTTTTCTTTTTCAAAATTTTAAAAAGAAATGCTATATACAATGAAAAAAAAATTGAGACTAATATTCTTGGTAGAGATAGTGCTTGAGCGTCCTATCATTGACAGGACCTCCAAATAGATCTTCTCCATTCATTTCTTGCAGGAAGAATGCATTATGGCCCCTTATAGAATGAATGATGTATGGCCCTTTCCACAGATTCTCAAATTTTCCATGCTTTCCTTTATCTTCCCTTCTAGAATCCCACTTTGGAACTATATTTCCAACTTGGAAATCAGTTTCTTTAGTCCTTTTGTCAAATAGTTTCTTGATGTTCTCTTGGACTATTTGTGTTCTTTTGTACACTTCCTCTCTTGACTGCTATAAATGAATGGTTTCATTGATCCTTCTCTGCATATCATTCTCTTTAGCTTGTACCTCTTGAATAAGTTTCATGACTGGAACTCCTAAGGATGTTGGGAAGACTGCATCCATACCATAAACTAGCTGATAGGGAGACATATTTATTGAATTTTTGGTGGTTAATCTATCACCCCATAAAGCATAAATAAGCTTACTATGCCATGATTTCTGATTCTGATCCAACATTTTTTTGATAATATTGAAAAGTATTTTATTGGAGGATTCAGCTAATCCATTTCCTTGGGGATAGTAGGCAGTAAAATGACCCAATGTGATATGATATTTATAGCAAAAGTCAACCATTATTTTAGACTTGACGGCAGCAACATTGTCTGTGATAATTTTAATAGGACAACCAAATCTGGATAGTATGTTGGTTTCAAGGAATTTGATGATGACAGAGTCAGTAGCATATCTAGAAGGGATGGCTTCTATCCATTTGGTGAAGTAATCAATGGCAGTGAGGATCCACTTATGTTGGGAAGATGAAGTAGGATGGTTCTCACCTATCAAGTCCAATCCCCACTTTTGAAAAGGGGGCTTCGACACTGATGGGATGTAGAGGCAAGGATAGAAGCTTTCTTTTGCCATCAAAGATTTGGCATTTATGGCAATTCATGACTATTTTGTGAGTATCGGGTAAAAGGGTAGGCCAATAGTAGCCAGCTTTAAGGATCTTGTTGGCTGTGGTCTTCCAATAGAGGTGGCCCCCACATTCTCCTTCATGTAATTCATGCATGACCCTTTCTGCATTATCTTTAAGAAAACATTTAAGTAGAAAACTAGCAAAACTTTTCCAGTACAACACTCCATCCAAGATGTAGAAATTTAAATATTTTTATTTAAAGAATCTAGCTTTGGTTTTTGACAAAGAAGGGGGAGCATTGAGATAAAGAAGCACATAAATAATATCAGCATACCACGGAGAATTTAAAAACATTTCTTCAATGTATGGTGTTGTAAATTCTTCAGTTTCTTCTAACACATCAACCATGTTCATGTATAAAGCTTGGAAATCTGATTCAGCCATAAGTTTTGCAAGTCCTTGACCTTTAATCAATTTAGTGGGTCTGATTTCTAAATCATATTCTAAGAAAGTAGCAATCCACTTGCCCCTTTTACCATCAGGGTCGTGATTAAGTATGTCTTTAACAACTGTGTGTGGGACAAAATCTATAATATGTGAATGCAAAATATAAACTCTAAAATCCTTCAAGGCTTTGACTAAGGAAAAGGCTTGTTTCTCCATGATGTTATATTTTATAGGAGCAACTATTAAGGATTTTCTGAAGAAAGCTATGGGCTATTCTTGTTCCATGATGTTATTTTACAATAATGCTATTGCCACAGTATGCTCAGAGACAAAGGAGAAGATGTAAAAGTCCTTGGTGAAAACAGGGCTGATTAAGATTGGTGTTTGTGTGAGTGCCTGTTTTACCAACTTAAAATATTGTTTTGCTTCCATATTCCACTTCACTCCCACTCCCATTTTCAACATATTTGTGATATTTCTTAGGATCTCAGCAAGGTTAGGGATGAATCTTCTTAGGAAGTTAATATTTCCAATGAAATATTGGAGCTCTTTAATGTTTCTAGGATGACTGATTTGTAAGATGCCTTCTATCCTTTTGGGATCTATCTTGATTCCTTCCTTAGAGATAATGTGACCTAAGCGTTTTCCTTCCTGAAGGTGAAACAAATTTTTCTTAGGATTAAGGGATAGGCCATACTTTCTACATTTTTCAAAGACTTTTCTCAAATGGACTAAGTTCTCTTCATCAGTCTTAGAATAAATAGTGATGGCATCAAAGTATACAACTATAAAGTAACCTATGTCTTCTGAAAAAGCTATGTCCATTTCCCTTTGGAAAGTAGCCCCTGCATTCATTAAACCAAATGGAATTTTAACATACATGAAGGTACCCCAAGGTGTAGTGAAAGAAGTTTTGAGTTGATCACCTGGAAAAACTAGAACTTGGTTATAACCTGAGAAGCCATCTAGTAATGAGATCCTTTGTGAGCCAACTACTTCTTGGAGTATGTGATACATTTTGGGCAAGGGATAGTTGTCTTTTAATGAGGCTTTATTTAAGTTTCTAAATTCAATACAAAGCCTTATTTCTTCGGTCTTCTTCCTAACTGACATAAGGTTGGACACCCATTCTGAGTATCAGACAGGGACTATGATCTCGGGATCGTACATATTTTTTATTTCTTTCTCAACTGAGGGTAACAAGAGGGGGTTTATTATTCTCAACTTTTGTTTGAATAGTTTCTAATTTTATTTGAGAGGAATTTTATGTTGGATGATTTTGGTGTCATAGGAATTCAAGTCTTCATACCCCCAAGCAAACACATCTTTAAATTCTCTAAAAAGCTCAATGTATTTTTGTTTTGTGTGAGATAGGATAGTTTTGGAAAACTTGATTATTTTGGGCTCTTTCATCCCTCCAATGTTACACTCTTCTACATTTGTTTCAGTGGGTTCCATCTTCGGCTTTTTAGCTACATCATTAAAATCAAACAACTCTTCTAGTGGTGTAAGGCCTCTTGGAAAGGTGTCGTATTTGTAATGCAGAATTTCAAGTTCTCTTTGATCTGATTTATCAAATACTTTTACAACACAAGGGTTTTGAAGGTGGTTTATATCATCATCAAAGGGTAGCTCTATTTTGGGAGTTTCTTTTTCAATAGAATTATTTCTTTCAAATATCAAACTCTGTTTTGTGCTTGTAAAGTCATTTCTGGATTGTAGAAAATCATATATTTGGTCATGATTTTCAAACACTTGCCAATGGTTCAAGTTGTCTAGTACAGTAGGCATATTCTTTATTTTGATGAGGCATTGATTATTTTCATAAGGTAAATAGAAATTGTTGGCAGCAAAGGCAAGCTCATTGGCAAGGCAGTTTTGGGCCCTAGGGATGAAAGTAAGCTCATATTTCTCGAAGGTTTTGAGAAGGTCTAGGGCAGAATTTCTATATTCCCTTATCCTAGGGTTCTTGGCTGAATATTCTCCATTAATTTGATTGATGATTAGTTCAGAATCTCCTTGGATCAAGATTTTCTTAGCTTTGAGATTTTTAAGTAAGTATAGACCAATAAGGAGAGCCTCATACTCTGCAACATTATTGGTGCATTGAAAATATAACCTATAGGAATGGCCTTCATTTGTGTTGTGGATCCAAACACCAGCCCCTGATCTGGCCTTACCATAAGAACCATCAAAACTCATATGCCAAAGGGTGTCAATTTCAGTTTTGTCAACGTTCTGTACTTTGGGGTTGCTAGAGTTTTGGGAGTCATTTTCTTGATTAGAGAGCTGGTTTGATTGTTCTGGGGGACTTAGTTCTCTCTCATTGTCATTTACTTGTTCACTTATGTCATTTTCATTGTACAGGATGAAGGAGTCAATGTATGAGTGAATGGAATAAACTGGTGTGCTATTTGGCCTATCTATGTTACTCACCATGTATTTCATGTGGTATTCCCGGTGTTATGACCTAAATATACCTCAGGCTAAGAAATATAGAATCTAGGGTAACATCAAACCATGCTTAACCTGGTAGCTAGCCCTACTAGATCGGGAGAGGGCTCTCTCCTGGTCAATCTCAACAAAAAAATGATCAGTGAGGTTTGAGATGACTTGAATGAAGGCTGATTTTAGGCTAGGTATATATGCAAAAGAGTTTTATTTGATTTTGAGTGTGTTTGTTGGATCAAAGAGAAGGGAAAATTTTGGGTCTGGGGAATGATGCCTAGTTTTTGTAGAGATCTGAATGGGGCAAGGTAGGAAATTGTTTTGACACTTCAATTTTGAATGAAATGGATAGCTCAGACCAGTGAGGAGTTGAACAGGGCAAGAAAATTTCAGGAATCCTCTTCAAACAGTTGAAAACATAGAAAATTAAACAAACCCTAGGTAGAGCACTGCAAATTTTAATGAATTCCACCTTTATCCTTGTTTGTTTAACTTAAGAAGAAATAAGAGGGAAAATGATACATATGAAACATCAGTAAACTTACATTAACAAAGAGAAACACATCATCAAAACAAAGAGCCACATGAATCCCAAGGAGTGCTGCAAACCCTGGTCTATTCCTTTGCCAAACTGCAGAGATGAATGCACAATGATGCTCAAAGAAACCCTAAGTGTCCCACCATGCTAATGACTGAAAAACTACAAGATATAGACAACACTAACTCATCCCCAGCCTCTAGGGGTCGAGCTCACAAGTTTAGGAGATGTTTCAAAAATATCTAAACTGAGAACTGGAAAATAGGCAGTGGAACAGCTTGCCTCTATATGATAGGAAACTGATTCATTCAATTGCAATTCACCTTTTGATGGATGAATCTACCTCCATGAGTAAAAATTTTAAAAAATTACATCAAGATCCATCAAAATACATCCAATTACGTCATGATTTTAACATTTGGAATTAAGAAAGTCAAAATGTCAAAAACTAGGCAAAAAACAGAGTTACTGAGTCCAAAATGAGCAAAAATCCCCAATGCGCCACGCTTGATTTCTCTACGTGTCGTGCCAGTTTGGAGCTGATTTTGAAGGCCTTCTCAGTGTCCAAATTAGCTCCAAGTGGGCTTGTTGTAAATTTATGCCTATCTTCTTTCCAACACAAGTGGAATTTCTGAATTTTGCTTCCATTTTCCCCTCGAAAAATGAGTTCTCCCAACACTGCTTCCTGTGTGTCCAAAAAGGGGAAAAAAGGTCATTTTTAGGGTGTTTTTGACCCTTCTAGAAGCCCAAAACCTGTCAAAATTTCTTGTCCATAGGTAGGCATGCATATTTTTCAATGAAAAATCCAAAAATTCTCAGTTTTCATCAAAAGGAGCTTCCAATCATAAGCGCACTTCAAGTGGCGTGGCGCATTGGGCAGAAAACTCTCTTTTGTTAAGGCAAAATTTCCAAAATTCATCTCAATGCGTAGCGCCATTTTGCAGGAGAATTTTGGAGGTCTTCTCAATGTCAAAATTGGGGGTGAGATAGATCGTTGGAAATATTATTGAGTCTGATTTCCAACCCAACTTGAATTTTTCAATTTGGAGTTCATTTTCCTTGTCAAAACTCAAATCTCCCAAGACTGGTCAAAATGTGCAAAATGAGGCTTCCTCAAGGTAGAGTGCTGTTGCAGTGAACTTTTGAAGGTGTTCCTAAAATCCACATTGAGATCATGATATCTCATTGGAAAGATATTTGTGTCTAGTTATCATTTGACTCATCAATCAAGTCATTTGGCCAACCAAGCTAGGAGAAAACTTGATTTTCCCAAGGTCACTTCAGAGGTGCATCAATTCTCCTGAGGCAACTGTATTTTTGACATTTCTCTAAAACCATGACACTTGTGTAAAAATTGAAATATTTTTTCTTCATTGGCCTATTTTGGACAAAAACCTCTCTCAGATTCCCCAAATTCATCTTTTCTTTCTCAGAAACATCATTGGACTAAAACCTATCCCGATGTGTGGAACAAGAGATTTTTCGAAATGAAGCGAAATTAAGGGGATAAGGGGCTTATAAATTCTTTATAAAATTATGGGAAGTAGGGAGGGATGTTAGGAATTAGGGGAAAGTGTAATTTCAAATATTGAGTGAGGGGAAGGGGTCCAAAAGGGAAAAACACATGCCTAGCCTAGAAAATTGCCAAGTTGTAGCAAGAAACTGGGGTTTGTGCGAAAATGAGGAATTTGGGGGATCTCAGTAGTGGGAAGTGTTTAATAAGGTACATTAAGGATAGGGGAAGGTGTATGAACATCAAGATACAAGTTTTTCTAATTATTTGACCATCCAAGAGAAATTACCTTCAAAACCCTAGGAGAGGGAAATGAACCTTACCTAGGCACAACTGAAGCATGAACAAGGTGTAAAATGACCCTTTGGAACTTGAAATGATGATGAAAAACCTCTGAATTATGGTACAATCAGCTGAATGGTGACATGGACCGACATTTGGACAACTTTGAAAGGAGTGAAAACAAACCCTAGACATAATACCTAGTGACCAAATTTTACTTGAAAACTAACTAAAATGACATAATTTGACCTTGAGACCTTAAAATCACTTTGTAAGAGCATGTTTGATCACTGGAGGAAGGCTACAAAGACTGACACTAACATTGGCTCCAATGGGGATGGTAGCTCCTTGGAGGTGCCAAGAACTATAGATCTTTGGAAAGCAGACAGTGCCTTCATCCATTGGGCAATGGAGTCATAAAATCAAGCTGAAATGTATGACTGAAAACTGATGAATTGATGACACAAATAGACTCTCACTCAACTAAAAACTAACTCGATACTTAAACACAACCGAAAAACTGGAAAATATGCTCAATATGAAGCTTATTCAATACAACCTACTCTAGTTGTTCCATTCATCACTTGATCAAGTGAAATGAAACAACCAATGAAACCAAGTAAGTATTTTGGTTGCTGTTTGAATTCTCCACAAGTGCTTGCTTATGAACAACAAGATAGAACTAATGAAAGGAAACTCCCATGAAAACTTGGAAACAGATCCGTTGAATGATATGGATTCTCTATCTGCCTCCAAAAACACTGCATAAGGATCTTGAAGTTCATGCACACTGGGAATTAGCTCATCCAATGGATTACTTCTCTTTTCCTCACACCATGAATGAAAAATTTCATCTGAGCTTTGTGACGAGACTCCTGCTGAAAATGATAATGAAATCGGCTGTCAGATCAAGTTTATATCAGCACACGTTTCAAGCTCACATGTAGTCAATGGAAAAAAAATTTGATTGCAGGAATCAGCCAACACATCAGCTATTGGATCGTGAAAAAATTGAAAATAATGGTGCAACCCATTTTCTATTGGTTCTGATGAGATTACATGATTTCCTACAGGCTTCTCATTTGAAGATATACTATGCAATTTACCCTTCAAAAACTGAAATGATTCAAAACAAAATGGTACGGAATCATCTTGTATCATTTGATCATATGTGCCAACTTCCATGTCTTCATCTGCAAATTGAAAATCAATGGCATTCAGGGGCTGCAAATCTGGATATGAGAAGTCTTGAACAAGGTTTTTATTTCCCTCAAGATGGTCCAGATCAAGACTTGTCGATAGTTGATTTCGGATTGCATGAATTTTGTCTTTGATGAACTGAAACGAAGCAAAACAAAAAGGCAAAGATTCTCTTACTTCAAAATTTGGTGCACTTTCCTCATCACTATCATAGCTGATATGCATCAGTTGATCACTGTACTCGAGCTACTAAAAGTGAACTTCCTCCTTCCACAAAATAGCTACTGATTTGTCTGCAAGATTAGCTTCTGTTTGGAGAACATAATCATCATTATACTGATCAAACTGAGGCAAATCATCAGTATAAAACACATCATCAAGCATACATGTCATATCAACGGCTCTCTCTTCTCCAAGATGATCTATAAAACAATCATTATCAGATCTATGACAACTGGGATAAGAAATTAAATTTTTTGGATCAGCAACTTGTTCTTCTTCAATCAGCGAGCCATGGGCTTGAACATTATACTCATTCCTTGTGGTGATATTTTGCATCATCTCTTCCACTACACTTACCAACATGTCAATATTTACCTCTAGAGATGTCGATTCCTCTAGATCTATGTTTTTCATCTCTTCTTCTTTCAACTTTTCCCTTCAGATCAACAAATGAGCCTCTACATCTACCGCACTATTCTGCATCTCTTCAAGTGTTGAAAGATTCTTTTCTCTCATCTGAAACTTCATTTTCGGATAAAAATCACCTGGGAAGTGTAAGAGAGCAGATCCAAGAGGAGGTCTTATATTAACTGGCATCGAATAATAAACTTGGTTAAGTCTGGTAGAAAACTGTTGTACTATCTCCCCTGGCAGTCTTTTCAGCTGGTTATACTCTTCTATAATCAAGAAAGGGTTCTGTCTGATCACCCACCTATCGAGGAAAACTTTGACAAACTGCTAGAAATCTGAGATGCTCGCATCAAACCGGTTTTGAACCAACTCTTGACCTTGCCTTGAAAAGAAAGAGAAAAAAGCCTAATACTGACATCCTCTTCATCAACTTCAACAAGGTCAAGAAAAGACTCAAAATTCAGAACATGTCTCTCAGCAGTGATGTTGTCGCGTTCTCCATCAAATCTTGGTAGATATAGATCATGATTTTTAGGGAAAGCATGGGATATAGGAGGTAAAATCAGAGGCTTGTATCGATATGGAATTTTACAAGGTATAGGGGTATGTAAAAATGCTGCAGAATCAGTCTTCTTGAGGCTCATCATTTTGAAGACGATCATCACAAGATTCAGAAAAATGGTCTTGATCAAGTTAAAAAGCATGCAAATCTTTGGTATTCACAATATTCAAAGGGAAGGAATCAAATGTAGGCTGAGGATCTTTTCACAAATACAATATACTTTGCAAAGACTTCTTGACATTCTCGGGAAAAGAGAAGAAATAATTTATGACAAAGAACAAAATGTCTTGGATGAAATTCCAACTTGAATACCTGATCTTTCCATATTGTCCTTTCATGTTTCTACTGGTCAAGTTCATCTTCCTGTGGAGTCCTTGGATCTAATCTCGAAACTGATTTAGAGTCGCTAGGTGAATGATTTCAGCCTTCCGATGTCTGATCGTTGTCCACCATCAAAAATCAGATCTGAACTTGATTAGATCTTACTGAGGAAACTAGATGTTCATTTCATAAACTAGACCGGAGATTGACTGAAGCAGCATTCATCTACTTTCGCTAATGCAAAGCAAGAGCATTTCGAAGGCTACCTGGCTAACTTCAGGCTCTGTCTGTAGTTTATAAAGAAAAAAAAAAAAACTTTTCATTTCCCCAGTATGGTTTCCACTATGTTATGACCTAAATCTACCTCACGCTGAGAAAGTCAGAATCTAGGGTAACATCAAACCACGCTTAACTTGGTAGCTAGCCCTACCAGATTGGGAGAGGACTCTCTCCTGGTCAATCTCAACAAAAAATGATCAGTGAGGCTTGAGATGACTTGAATGAAGGCTGATCTTAGGCTAGGTATATATGCAAAAGAGTTTGATTTGATTTTGAGGGTGTTTGTTGGATCAAAGGGAAGGGCAGATTTTGGGTCTGGGGAATGAGGCCTAGTTTTTGCAGAGATCTGAATGGGGCAAGGTAGGCAATTGTTTTGACACTTCAATTTTGAATGAAATGGATAGCTCAGACTGGTGAGGAGTTGAAGAGGGAAAGAAACTTTCAGGAATCCTCTTCAAACTGTTGAAAACATAGAAAATTAAACAAACCCTAGCTAGAGCACTGCAAATTTTAATGAATTCCACCTTTATCCTTGTTTGGTTAACTTAAGAAGAAATAAGAGGGAAAATGATACACATGAAACACCAGTAAAATTACATTAATAGAGAGAAACACATCATAAAAACAAAAAGCCACATGAATCCCAAGGAGTGTTGCAAACCCTGGTCTATTCCTTTGCCAAACTGCAGAGATGAATGTACAATGATGCTCAAAGCAATCCCAAGCGTCCCACCATGCTAATGACTAAAAAACTACAAGATATAGACAAAACTAACTCATCCCTAGCCTCTAGGGGTCGAGCTCACAAGTTTAGGATATTTTTCACAAAGATATAAACTGAGAACTGGAAAATAGGCAGTGGAACAACTTGCCTCTATAAGATAGGAAATTGATTCAATCAGTTGCAATTCACCTTTTGATGGATGAATCTACCTCCATGAGTAAAAATTTAACAAAATTACATAAAGATCCATCAAAATAAATCCAATTACATCATGATTTTAACATTTGGAAGTATCAAATTCAAAATGTCAAAAACTAGGCGAAAAACAGAGTTACTGAGTCCAAAATGAGCAAAAATCCCCAATGCACCGCGCCTGATTTCTCTATGTGTCACGCCAGTTTGGAGCTGATTTTGAAGGCCTTAACGGTGTCCAAATTAGCTCTAACTGGGCTTGTTGGAAATGTATGCATGTCTACTTTCCAAAACAAGTGAAATTTCTGAATTTTGCATCCATTTTCCCCTCCAAAAATGAGTTCTCCCAACACTACTTCCTGTGTGTCCAAAAAGGGGCAGAAAGGTCATTTTTAGGGTGTTTTTGACCCTTCTGGAAGCCCAAAACATGTCAAAGTTTCTTGTCCATAGGTATGCATGCATATTTTTCCATGAAAAATCCAAAAATTCTGAATTTTTATCAAAAGGATCCCCCAATCATAAGCGCGCGCCAAGTGCCGTGGCGCATTGGGCAGAAAACTCTGTTTTGTTAAGGCAAAATTTCCAAAATTCATCTCAATGCGTAGCGCCTTTTTCTAGGAGAATTTTGGAGGTCTTCCTGGTGTCCAAATTGGGCGTGGGATAGCTTGTTGGAAAGCTTATTGAGTCTAATGTCCAACCCAACTTGAATTTTTCAATTTGGAGTTCATTTTCCTTGACAAAAATCAAATCTCCCAAGACTGGTCAAAATGTGCAAAATGAGGCTGCCTCAAGGCAAAGTGCTGTTGCAGTCAACTTTTGAAGGTTTTCCTAAACTACAAATTGATATAATTATAGCGAATTTGAAATCTATTTGTGTCTAGATATGATTTGACCCATCAAGTAAGTCATTTGGCCAACTGAGCTAGGAGAAAACTTGATTTTCCCAAGGTCACTTCAGAGGTGCATCAATTCTCCTGAGGCAATTGTATTTTTGAAATTTATCTAAAACCATGACACCTGTGTAAAAAGTGAAGGATTTTTTTCTTCCTTGGCCTATTTTGGACAAAAACCTCTCTCAGTTTTCCCAAATTCATCTTTTCTTGCTCAAAAACATCATTGGAGTAAAACCTATCCCGATGTGTGGAACAAGGGATTTGTCGAAATGAAGCGAAATGAAGGGGATAAGGGGCTTCTAAATTCTTGAGAAAATTTTTGGAAGTATGGAGGGATGTTAGGAATTTGGGGAAAGTGGAATTTCAAATATTGAGTGAGGGGAAGGGGTCCAAAAGGGCAAAACACAGGCCTAGCCTAGAAAATTTCCAAGTTGTAGTAAGAAACTAGGGTTTGTGCGAAAATGAGGAATTTGGGGGATCTCAGTGATGGGAAGTGTTTAATAAGGTAAATTAAGGATAGGGGAAGGTGTATGAACATCAGGATACAATTTTTGCTAATTATTTTAACATCCAAGAGAAATTACCTTCAAAACCCTTGGAGAGGGAAATGAACCTTACCTAGGCACAACTGAAGCATGAACAAGGTGTAAAATGACCCTTTGGAACTTGACATGATGATGAAAACCCTCTGAATGATGGTACACTCAGCTGAATGGTGACATGGACCAACATTTGGACAAATTTGAAATTAGTGAAAACAAACCCTAGACCTAATACCTAGTGACCAAATTTTACTTGAAGACTCACTGAAATGACAAAATTTGACCGTGAGACCTTAAAATCACTTTGTAAGAGCATGTTTGATCACTGGAGGAAGGCTACAAAGACTGACTCTAACACCCGATACAATTTTCTTGTTTGATTGAAGACTGGGATGGTGGCATAGGTCATGTCCATTTGAAGGCTACCCTGGAGTTTGGCCCCCCATGAACTAGATAAAAGCATGCCATATTTTGGGGGGATATCAGCCACAACTATATCCATGACTAGACTCTTAGCGGGGATTTGTGCTAGATTGACACACAAATCCTTGAATAGGCCCAGACACTTAACCCTACTGGAATCAAAAGAATACAAGTCTTTGTAGGGCTTTGTGATTTCTAGGCCCAATATCTCCATCACAACCTTTGGCATGAGATTGTGTGAGGCACCAGAGTCTAGCAAGCATTATGCAGAATTTTTTCATGTATATTCAGACTTACATAGAAAGGAAGGACTACTCCTTCTTGATATCTTCCCTCTACTTTAGGACCAAACAAAAATTCTAGTTTATCATCAATTAAGTTTAAGGTATCAGTATCCTTGCCTATGTTTAACACTTTGAAGATCTGGGATCTATATACCTCTTGGGTTACCAATTCAGTGAGGGGTATAATGATCTTGATTTTGGCAATCTCCCCCTCAAAACTGAAAGGCGCAAGTGTCTTTATTGTATTTACATCAGTTTTATCAGCCATGAACTTTTCTACATTTTTAATTTGCTGATTCTGATTTGATGGTTTGGACAGTAAGGCTTTTTCACGGCCACTATTTGAAGTACTAGGACAACTTGAATCATTACTAGGCTGGCTAGTCTTTTTTTTGTTTAGTTCAGTTTTCTTAGCTGTAGTATTTGTGCTTTCTGTTGGTTTTTTAGGAATAGTTTCAGAGGTCTTTCTAATAACAGCATTTGGCTGATCTATTTTAGGAACATCTTGATTATTTTTTCTCCTAAGGTTATACTGCCTATGGACTTCCATTATGGCATTCTCAAATCCTAATCTATAGTCTTCAAAATCTTCATATGATTTCTCATTTGGCTTTGAAGAAAAAATCATTTGTTCTTCTTTAGTAAGGAATGTGTTATCCTCATCATCATAACCTATGACATTTACATGGTCTTATTCCAAGTGCTCAGGCTCTCTTTCTTCTTCATCTACATAGTTGTCTTGGAAAGGGGGTCTGATTTGTTGGTCACTCTCTCTTTGTCTGACTGGAGGAGGGTCTCTTCTAAAATTTTTATTTATATTCCTATTTTGAAGATTGGCTTGATTTTCCCTAGGGGGTGTTCTCTCATTCAAACTGAATTTTTCCATCACCCTCTCCATTTTCCTAACTATGGAGTCAATTTTGGTGTCGAAAGAGGAGGGTGCAGGTGTTGTGTCATCTCTATAAGTCACCATTTTTTCTGATCTCACCCTAGCCCTTTTCTCCATCAAATTGGCCTCTACACTTATAGCCCCCTTTTGCATGTCTTCTAGAGTTAGGTAATATCTCTCCCTTAGTTGATAGGCCATATCAGCATCAAAGCCTTCATGATATTTTACTAAGGCCAAGCCTTGGGGAGGTTTTATGTGAGGTGGGAGATTGTTGTAAATACTGTTAAACCTAGTGGAGTAGTCATGAGCACTTTCTCCCGAATTTCTCTTAAGATTTTTATACTCAGACAGAATTTGGATGGCATTATTCTCAATTTCCCATTTGTTCACAAAGGTTTGGTATGGAGTAGGGAGATCATGAATTATGTTGGGAGGTAAGTCTTTAAACCATTTCTTGGGTTCTCCCCCTAGGCTCTGAGCAAAAATATTCATTTTTATGGTTTCTTCTTCTATCTACATATAGTCAAAAGAATCATTAATTCTATCTACACATTTTTGAGCAGTAATGGATTCAGTCCCTACAAAGTGAGTAATTTTGGACTAATAGTCATTTGGAAAAGGTAATAGTGGTTTCTGTAGAGCCAGTGGAGCATACTAGGCTACCATGATTGGAGGGAAAGGAAACAAAGGTTGATTTAAAAGGGGGGTATTTGTGAGAGGTGGAGGAGGGTGGAGTGAGGTGGTTTGCACACTGGTGGTATGGATGGGTGTAGCTGAGGTACTTGGACCGGAAGACTGATTTTGAGTAGATTTGAGATGAAAAGGGTTGAAGTGATGTAGAAGCTGAAAATCAGGTGGAGTGGAAGGAGAAGCTTCTCTACTGGAGCTTTGTTGCAAATCTATGAGCTCAAAGTCAACTTGGTCAACCCTATTCTGTGACTTGGTCCTGAATAGGTTCTTGGTATGTTGCAAATAAAACTGAGGATATTTTGAAACTGTAATGTGTTCTAGTGCAGAACTTTCTCTAAGGATGGTCGTAACAGTGGGTGAGTTTCCAGCTTTAGGATTTCACCACAAAATATTTTCTGGGTTATCAACTACAGTGGGAGGATTTGGGTCCGGGTGTGATCTGGTATAGATCCTTCGTGAAGCCAGATCTCTTTATTCACACAAGGTATAACTAGGCCTTAAAAATGTTTTGGACTGATTTGACACAATCCTAGAACAACCTATGGGACTAGTGGGATGAGGAAGGCCTACTGGAGGCTAGTGGAGTCGCCAGGTGGATTTTTTTTGAAATTTTGAAGATATGTATACAATGGTCCACCACCAAATTCTTGATGAAAAATCAATCTAGGGAGTACTTTTTGGTTTTTAGTTTCTTTATGCAGCCTTAAGGTTAATGAGCATCCCCTAACTAAGTTATTATCTTGCTAAGATGATGAAGTAATTAGTTTCTACTCTGGCTATGGGTTGGTTTTTAAGTCAGACTAGGGATGTATATGAGTCTATAAGAGTATGTCAGGCTACTATGAACTTTGTCCCACTATGATCGCCATTATGTTAGCTCCCCATAATTTCTAGATTGATTGAGATACAAATTGACAAGGGTAACATCAAACCAAGCTTTGGAATCCAAGGACCTAGCCTTCCTAGATTCGGAGATGGATCTCTCAATGTAGGCAAAGATGTGAACTTGTTTACTGATTAGGGTTGATTTTAGGTTAGATGTTAAGTGCAAGGTATTTTGATTGTTTTTTGGTTGGGTATGATACTTTGATATATTTCAGATAGGGAACATGGAAGATTGTTAAGTCATTGGGCAATGGAGTCTAACAAGGTCCAGATAAGTTTGTCAATGGTGTTAAGAGAATTTGTAGGGAAAGTTTACTTGGTTGGTGGATCTTTTAAGGTTATGAAATATTTATGAAATGGACATAATGATTGAGAACAACAAACTAATAAAGGGCTGAAACCGAATCCTTTATATATTTGTAACGGAGGGAGTTAGAAAATTGATAAGAATAGAAAGAGAATCAAAGGCATAAACAGAAACTAATCCATTTGATTTCAGACTGAAAACAGATAATTTACCAAGACAAACATTTAGATAAAAACATAGAAAGGTAAGAAACTTATCCAACTTTCAGAGCTTTTATCATCTAAAGAAGAAAAAAATTTAAGATATACAAGTAACTATAACCATAGAAGGAGAGAAAACTATAAAATCCAAGGTTACAGCTATAAGGTTTCCTTAAAAAAAAATTAGCTAAGTAAAGGCAAAGAGCATGATTTTAAATAGACTTCTTTGACAAACCTAGACAAAGCTACTTTAAAGAAATGATTCCAAGAACATAATATTTTAGTGGCAACAATATGTAGGGCTAACAATAAATCATAATTGATGCTAACTGATCTAAATTATTCAAGAAATGGATGAGCTAAGAACTTGTTAGAGAGTAAGAAATGATTTCCCTAATATATCTTAGCAGAAGAAAACATTAAGGCAGTGAAGGACAAATAGATTTAAGGTGCCATTAGAAAACATTTCTTAATCTAAATTCTTTGTCCTACTGCAACATAGCCAGATGGAAAACATAATGGAAAACTAGAAAACACAAACAAAATAAAAATTCACCATCAACCAACCCTATGGATCCTGTAAACAATCCTTCTCCATCAACAAGCCAATCAGATCATGCATGAGTTCCAAGACATCAATTTCTCTTCAAGAGCTTCAAAGGACTATGTATTATTCCAGCATCAGTCATCAAAATCCAACGTTTACAATGAGTTCCAATGCAGTATTTATGCTGAAAATGAGGAGGTGGAACTTATCTATGGTTTTGAGGGTTATTAGTTACAGAGTAAATTCATTTCTAGCCTTGAAAACAGGGAAGATTTTAGGGGAAAATTTTAGCCCAAGGGCGAAATTTAAGAGGTTTTAGATTTTAGAGGGGCGAATTTTTTATATAAAACCTATTTTGTATATTTTTGTATAAATAGCCCCAAAATTATTTTAAAAATAAATAATTATTATCATTTAGCCAAAAAAAATAAGGGCGGATAAAACAAGAAATGTTGGATTTGCCTTCAATTCACTGGTCTGTGATTGTATTGGGTTGTATTCGCCCTCGATCTACTAAGTTGGAGGGTTTTGGATCTGCATTCGCCCCTGATTTATGTTGATGATGAGGGAAGTGGAGGGTTTTGGGTTGCCAGATTTACACTGATGATGTTGGTTTTGGGTTGCATATGCCCCAAATTTACAGGGAAATGGAGATTTATGCTGCTGATGCTGGTTTTGGGTTACATATGCCCTAGATTTACAGGGCAATGGAGGGTTTTGGGTGGATTTTTTTTGGGACCAGAGATCTCCTGCTTGCTCCAATTCTGATTCACAGGTATTGTTGTTCTTACCAATGATTATGAATGTTTTCAAATTGTCTCGTATGACTAATCAATGTTGATCTTTGAAGTTTTTTTCCAATATGCTTGCAGGAGTGAACAGGGCACATTATTTTCAAGCTTTTTGGGTAGCATCCAAGCAACTTTCCTGTGGCATTGCGTGGGCAGGTGAGCTTTCTAGGGTAACACTCTCTAAGTTTGTGGTTCTTTCAAGCTTGTAATAATAAATGTGGTTTCTTAATGGATGCAGATTCTGGAATGGCTCTCTCACGGCCCGTCTGACATGGAAAGCTATATAAGGCCTGGATGTGTGATTCTCTCGATATTTGTGTCCATGCCATCTACGAGCTGGGAATGGGTATGTGTCCATATTAATCCCATTTGTCCATTCCCATTTGCCATCATTAACTGTAATAATGAACTTTGAAATTACTATGGAATCTCATTAAGTGACATGAGAAAGACCTGTAAGATAGAAGGATTAGGAGATCTTCAAGCAGCTGAAGGATTAGGAAATCTTCGGGCTCTATCTTAGAGATCTATAGTTTTAATTTAATTGATCAATGCTGAATATAAATGGTTGTTTGAAACTCTTACAGCTACGAGTAGATTTTCCACAATGCCTGGAACTACTCGTTGAAGATTCCAGGACTGATTTCTGGAGATGTGGCAGAGTATTAGTGCAAGATGAGCATAGATTAGCCTCTTCCAATGATGGTAGTTAACTAGTGCTAATGTATATATGTATCCTGTCAATTTCGAATCCTCGTTGATGTAATTTCCATCAACGTGTATTAACTTGAATATACCATTTTTTTATAGGTAAAGTTAGGTTCTGCGGATCTTGGAGGTCGCGGGATGCTCCAGAAATTTATTTTGTTTAGCCTGTAGTTGTTGTAGCTGGCCAAGAGACCACTATTACTTTGAGAGGCCATAATTTGGCTACTACTGGCATGAAGTAAGTTGTGTAATTATAGTTGTGCAATTGATAATAATTGCATTGATTTTCTAGACTTATATTTTTTGTTGTGTTTCGGATGCAGAATTCTTTGTGCTTACAGAGGAAAGTATTACTCTATTGATGTTCTTCCCGAAGAAAAAAAATCAGAAATCATATCGACTGATCATAGGGTGAAGAATTTTACATTTTCAGGGGGGGCACCTAATGTTTTGGGCCGTTGTTTTATAGAGGTAGATTGAGTTTGAGGAATCTCTTTCAGTCATGTTTTTTGTGGCTTTAGCATTAGTTTTGGGTGTGCAATTAATATGGTGTTGGTGTAAGTTCTCTGATAGTGGGCTTGTTTGTGGCATTGTGTAGGTGGAGCATGGTTTCAAGGGAAATTTCTTTCCTGTTATTGTTGCGGACCCTACCATCTGTAGAGAGCTACAAAGCCTTGAATCTGAGATTGAAAATGAGTTCTCGAATGACAGAACAAGCTCCCTAAAATTTGAACGTTCACAATAACATTTTCAATATTACAGTGCAGTAACAGCTAGGGAAGAAGTAATCAGTTTCTTAAATGAGTTAGGATGGCTCTTTCAAAAGAGTAGCGAGCGGCAAGTGGAGCTAAGCGTTGTGAAGGATGCTTGTTTTCTTGAATTTTCCTCTGATTACTTCAAGTTTACTTTCATATATGTTGTAGAAAGGGACATGTGTGCTCTTCTGAAGAAGCTTTTGGACATATTTTTTTAAATGAATGCTGGGCAATAATCTTCAGCTCCAGAGTCATCCAAAAAATTTCTTGAAAGTAATTTATTACATAGGGAAATGAAGAGAAATTGTGAACAGATGGTAGATTTTCTCCTCCACTATGCTCCCTCACGGAATAACATGAATTTGCAAACAAAATCTTTCATCTTCCCACCCAATCTGGGCCTGCAAGATCTTCTATCCATTGAAAAAGTTTGCAAGTCTCTGCATGCTGCAGTGAAAGATGATCCTCATCTATGGAAAACTATACATACAATGTAATCCACTTAATCAATTATGTAGCATCCGTTGCACCACCAAGTAGAAGTAAGAGGGTCCACAACCATCATACACAATCTCCAAGAAAAAATCAAGGTTTGTGCCATTAGCATACTTGTGAATTAACCTTGAAAAACTTGTCATGCGATGAGAATCACAATTTATCACTCATGCCAATATGAAGGGTAAGAACCATAACAATGATTGAATGGCTTTGGTCACCAATCATCATCATAGTTCTAAGTTTTCTTTCTAGTTTATTTGCAACCAATCATCATCATGAGTCCACAACTATCATACACAATCTCCAAGCAAAAATCAAGGTTTTTTCCATTAGCATACTTGTGAATTACCTCTGCAAAACTTGTCATGCGATGAGAATCACAATCTCTCACTCATGCCAATATGAAGGGTAAGAACCATCACAACGATTGACCAGATTTGGTCACCAATCATCATCATAGTTCTAAGTTTTCTTTATGGTTTATTCGCAACCAATCATCATCATGATTTCTCTATGGTTTTCCCTCAACCAATCAAGTGCACAATAGGTGGTCAATAAGATCTATCATTGTCTTCCACCCTGCCATGTCTTATCCTCATTAATCTCAATGTTTAAAATGTGAGCAATCTGTGAAGCATATAATAGAACATAAATCATGACTCATTAGCCGAAATGAAGTTTATGATAACTTTGTATTTATTTTTGCATTGAAAATTTACCTTGTAAACCTTTACATGTATTATGTGTGTGTGTGTAAAAATTAAGTGTTTTTAGATATGAAATGGTATGGGTATTACTATTACATATACATAATACATATAGCTTCTTATTCCAAACTGCATGACATTGTTAACTTAATTCCCATTTTGGGCACCACGACACTGTCAACGTCAAGCACTAGTGGGTGAATGATAGTTAGGGCAGATCTTGGAGTGAGCACAAGGGGTACTAAAATTTAACGAATACAAAGTGGCAGTGGAAATTTATTTACTTTACATATTTTGAAACACAAAAATTGCAAGAATTGCTATGATGCTTGGCGTCTTTTTTCCAAGTGATGGGTCCATTCCGGTCTACTTAGGAAACATATATGAAATTGATCCATCTCCAAGATTGATATGTCCAGTAATATAGCATGGGTGTGACACTTTGCTTTCATGTGCCTTTATTTTAGTAATGAAGCTCCTATTCCTATGGCTAAACATATTCATGTGGTTTAACAAATTTTGTTGTTGAACTTGTTTCCTTGTACAAGGTTTTTGTTGTTAATCTTTTCCCCTCTATATGTACTTATTCTAGAGGTAAATGATTCACTCACTATATGAGGTTCCCCTCTTACAAACTAGTTGTTCCCATTTCTTGTTTAACCACAAAACCAAGTCCATCATTTCCTGTCGTTGTACTTGGATCCATGGGCTTTCTAATTCTTTGCCCATATTTTCCTAGACCTTTGCTGCCATGAAATATAATCTAAGATTGGAATCAATTTCTTTGGTAGTTTTTTCAAAACACCCTATGCATTCATATTTAATTTTTGGTACGTCATTTTCAGAAGTCCCATATCATGCAATAGACACATCATCATTATTAGTAACATCAAGAAAACTTTCAAGCTTTTGAACTGTGTCAAAGGTGTCACAAGAAACACCTTTCACAAAAATCTCCTTGCAGTCATGTTTTATGATCTTCTGTTTGTTTAAAAACATTTTTATAGAATTTAAAAGAAATCTATCTATGAACCAGTTCTATGTATAGGTTCTTGGTATTAAAGATTTTGTTAGCATCTCATGTGGTCCTCCTAGGTGGTCTTGCCACAAGAAAATACGTAGGCAGAAATATAGTGACTAGTGCCTACTGGGATGTGAATTTGTTTTGTGTAAGCGCATTGTTTGTTTGGGTTAATGTTTTTTATGTTTAGCTTTCATTTTGATAGTTTTTTGTTTTATCCAGTGATGGTGAAACTTTCATATTAGCGGATGACCTAAGAATAAACTTATGGAACCTGGAAATATGTGATCAAAGTTTCAACACTGTTGATGTCAAAGCTGCCAACATGGAAGACCTGACTGGTAATTGTTTCTTTCCTGGTTGCAAAAAAACATTGGTTTATATGTATATGATAATTATTTGGAACTGTTGCTTTAAGATTTAGCTTTATTGTCTGAAAATGGTTTATGTCTGTTTCAATTTATATGTGTCAACTTATTGATAAAATTCCCAATAATACCTCTTCATTTCATGTGTGTGTTTTACCCCATATTCCAAACAATAATTATATGATCAGGGCATCATGTAGTGTGCTTCACTTGTTACCATAAATATTTTGTTGGTAATATATTTTCTGCTTATCTCTTTCATTGCCATAGGAGTAGATTTCTTTTTTATTCCATTTAGCTAGTTTCAAACATGTAGTGGGGATTTTATAGTGTTGTACCATACACTAAGCCAGTGACCTATAGATTGTTTATAAAAGGTTCATTCACATTTCTTGGTATGAAACTCTTGAGTTTTCTAGAGATGAGGAATTTTTTGTGTGCATTTTGATTCTGACAGTAACATCAAATGGGTTATATGTTGAAGTTATCCCTTTGTTTGAAACCATCGAGGCATTTTTGCAAATTCTATATGCCCTTATCCTGTTGGGTACATGCAATATTGACCATTTATTTGTTTGTTGCACCATATCGATCTGTAGTTTATGTTGTTAAATTTTCTTTTACACCATGGCCATTGATTGTGCCTTAAACAGTTCCTTATTTTGTGTTTTCTCTACCTAGTGCATACTGTGATTGATGCAAGAATAAAAATCCAAGTCTATTATGGAAGGAAGAAGTCAAATGTGTATTTTTGTATAGAAAACATGTCTGAAAGGTTCTATATAACTCAATTTGTTTGAAAGGTACTATTTTTTAAGATGCTTCCAATTATGAATGTGTGGCAATATGTTCATGCTCAATCTGGAAATATTATAATGTTGTATAGTGGGATTACAACATTCAATGGAGATCCCTTACAGTAAGAAGTGACAGGTGGGTGGTATATATTCTGGCAAAGTCATCTAGGATCTGCATCAGGTCTCAACTGCTTCAGATGGAATGTTTATAAAGGCAAGACTCCACCTGAGTGGTGAAATGTGTCTATGGGGGATTTGACCCTTGCTGGGGGGTGTGAAACATACTCTACCTTACCATGTACTCAAGCTCCTGTTGGCAAAAAAAGTACTATTACAAGGAAATTACATAATATATTATCAGAATGATATGATTTGATTTAGAGAAATTGGAAAATATTATGATTTGCATTACAGGAAAAATGAAGATATTGTAGAAATTCATGGTTGGCTTACCTCTTTGTCATCAATTTAGAAATTGGACCATTAATATAGTATATACAGGCCAACCAAAATAGGGAAAATTTAGAGTTTTGCAAACCATTTAATTCTGGATTTTGAAAACAGCCAAATTCCATTTTGTAGTATGTACTATTTGACACAACTGCTGGGATTTATTTAGAAAAGGTATTGAAATGGTATTGACACACATAGATGTCCAAAATGTCAGATAGACTAAATATTTTATATGATACACGAAGGCAGTGTACCGGGTGTCTCCAGTCTATATCTAAGTGTGATAAAGGAAAACATATAGTAAGAAGCATGATCACCAGTGTAATTTCTTCTGACATTCTTAAGGACTGTACTAAATAGCTCTGAGATATTGCAACATATTACATATGCCTCAAACTTATCAGGCATTCTCAAGTTAAGGAGCACTAGTCACTAAAAATGTTATCTACAAGATATTGTGCTGTTAGTCTAGAAATCATGATAATTATTATGTACAATGTAAACATCAGGATGTCAGGCTTATTTATGTGGCTGACAACTAAACCCATGCCCCTAGTCCAGAAGCTCCCATCTCAAACTCTAGCAAGACTTCTCCCTTTCCAAGGATTAATTAATGTGAAATACCTCATATAAACATACAAATAGTTCAAGATAGACTTAGCAGTCTGTTTGATCTAGGAATACTTGAGGTGGCATTGCTCGTGTAGGGTTCCTATTTGATAATGGCTTCCCTAAGTCATGTTAGGGTCAACATGGATGCAATTATCATAGCACCTCAAGTATTTCTATATAATCCTACTTGATAATGTCTCCCCTAAGCCTTATCAGGGTCAATGTGGATGAAATTATCATAAGCACATGTTTGTATACACATTCACCAATATTTGAATAATATTTGTATGCATTGATAGTATGGATTCAAACCATGTGGATCCTTTGCACTGAAACAATTTTTTCATTTTAGTATCTATCTTGATTTCTTGCATTTCTTGACAAATTTGGCCAGAATGAGTTTGGTCCTTGGAGTATATTTTATCTCCCATTTTTAGATCAAGTTGACTGTTCTTCTTGCCTATGGCATGTTTTTTGCATGTCAACTGCCAAACACAATGGTGGCTGGTAACCTTGAGGGGCTTGACTGGATTGGAAATTTGTGACCATTGACTACACTTTGGATAAACATATCTTGGACAATTGTGCAACCGATTGAGCTTACTCATGGAAGTATTTCAATTAGTTTTCCTAAAAATAAATCATAAATGTATGTTGCCTTTTTCAAATTATATATTTCTTGAAATAATTAGTTTTTGATATATTTCTTGAAATAATTTTTTTTTCTTGTCCAAGTAGTGCTTGGAACAATTCCTTGCCAATGATAAATTTATGCATAAAAGGTGTCATATTAAGAGTTATGCGAGGGTTCATCTTACAAGGAAAAAATTAGTGGATTTTTCAAATATTGTTAAACCTGGTTTTGGTTCAATATCATAGAGATGATGAATAATTGTTACTACCACCATAATGGGATGTTGTCGAATACATTTCAAAAAGTGCATCCTGATTTGATGTAGCTACTAGCCGTATACTTGGCTTCTCTTTCTCTTCATTTTTTTCTTTTCTTTTCTATTGCTTTACAATTATAATAGATTAGATATATTTTTATCTAGGAGATGCAACTAATTCTCATAATTTGCACGTAGCTTATAAGCAAAGTGCTTCCCTTACAATTGTTGGGGTGTGCCAAACGATTTTTGTCATTACCTTGTGAATTTTTTTCTTATATCTATGACAGAGTGGTCATTCATCTCTCTGTCTCTCTCTCTCATGGAAAGATACTCCAATTTTGATGGTTCTTACCCTTCATATTGGCATGAGTGATAAATTGTGATTCTCATCACATGACAAGTTTTGCAAGGGTAATTCACAAGTATGCTAATGGCACAAACCTTGATATTTTCTTGGAGATTGTGTATAATGGTTGTCGACCCTCTTACTTCTTCTTGGTGGTGCAAGGGATGCTACATAATTGATTCAGTGGATTTCATTATATGTATAGTTTTCACTTAATTTCTACATTCAAATCGATGCATTGTATTTTCATAATCTTTGACCCTTTGGAATTATTAACTAGTTTTTTCCAAGCATTTAATGGTCTGCTAATGGTGGTTGTGTGCATTAGTTGTAGCATAGTAAATTGACTGAAGACAAGGGTAAAGGTTTGTTGTGTGTATTGCATGCAGCACGAGGTATGCTGACCAATGTTCCTTTCATGGGATTGGTTGATTGGGATACTTGTGGAGCCCAGATTAAATATCCAAGCTTGTTTCTTGAAATTGTTTGGTATTGGTGTGTAACTCAAATTCCAAGTCTCCTCCCTTCATCTTTAGAGTTTCTTGCTGTTGGGACTCCCTATGAAGTGGCGATTTCCTGCTTTATATGGAGGTATATTGGTCATGCAATAATTTGAATTAGGTTTTTCTCCTTGGCTCTAACTAGTACATATGATCTACCAGTCAATAAATATTTCAACGGAGACTATAATTTATCCTATTTGAACAAAAATATCATAAATTTGTCAAGGTTGGAACTGGGTTTTGTCTTTGCCAGTCGAGAACCCCTGCAGTCATGTTCTTGTCATTGTCCACTTGGTCACATTGGTGGTTTTTGTTACCCCTAATGTTGACATGATTGGTAAATGCATATTTTAGGGGTAACTTGTAGGATGCTCAAGGGCTATAGACACACACTTATTTTTGGTTGAGAGTAGTCCTTCATGTGATGATATTCCTGGATGTTCAACATAGTGATTCTCCTTGATAATAATGTGGCTGCCTTGGTTGGAATGATGATTCTAGCCTTCACAAGGTTATATTATCAATGGAGGTTGCTTCAGTGGTGCATAATGTTCTTCATGAACCAACATCAAGGTGGTCAAATAATCACATCTTGGTCACTTTCACCTTGTGTTGCATGGTTACATCATAAGTATCCTTTGATGTGGTAATACACTTACCTAGTTTCATTCATGTTCATGCAATTTTTCCATAGTTTTACCTTGGAAATTTGTTTTACCTAGGCAGGGAAGACTTTTCTTCTCTTTATATATAATCAATTCCAATTTTAGCAAAGTTGTGGGCCAAATTGATACTTGGAAGCTGCCGAAATACATATCATTCTAAAATAAATTCACCATAATTCTTTCTGCAACAATTAGACAAATCATTAAGATGAACGGGGAATTACTTTTTGGGTCTAGGTGAAGAACAAGAGTTGCACATATTTGAGTTGAATTCCCTCAGTTATATGTTGAGGTTTTTTGTGGGAGGACTAAATTTACATTCACAAATATTTACCAGATTGAAGACTGAAGTGCATAGTTTCTACTGCTGAGGTCCCCTATGAAGGAATTGGATTGGAGCATTCTGAATTTTTAGAGCTGAGTTAAGAAGAAAATTTCTGATGAAAATCCAAATATATCATGTCCCTTGAAACTTGTGCAGGAATTACCTAAACAATTTTTCATTGAACCCATACCTCTCAGTGAATAACTTAAAGAAATTAGAGTAGTTTTGCTTGTTCCAGAAAATAGTTATGAGTGTCCTCTTAATTTTGTAATAGGCGTGCCTATTGGAATTTGGTTGTTGATGGTTTTGGGAGACTCAGTACAATATAACCAAATAGATGTCAATGAATTTGAAGGAAATTGTGGAGTAAAATCCAGTTCAGTTACTTTTCCATTTAATGTTGTGAAAAAAGATTCATCATGTTTGTTAGAAGTTTCTGTTATGATGGAATGCCACTTTGAATTTGGGAGAGTTCTATTAAATAGATTTCAGGTTGGCTCAAAACGAGAACTTATTTCACTATCCCATGATGGGCTCCATTTTTCCCTTTGGTATTTGGGCCTGCAAGATCTTCTATCCATTGAAAAATTTTGCAAGTCTCTGCATGCTACCGTGAAAGATGATCCTCATCTATGGGAAAATATACATGTGGATGATCCTTCTTGGTTTAAACTAGCTCCTCTATATAGCATTGTTGAATATGGTATGCAGAGAAGAGGGTGGAGATAATATTGATTTTGATCGCAGACAATCAAGATTTCCTACACAGCTATCCCCCCACAAGTGATGGTACATATTCCTGTATCTTATCATTTTTGCTACCCCTGACCATATCACTCTGCACAATACATAAATTTAATATAGGAAAGGTAACAATTCTGGTGCAATATTGGTGCATGATTGTACTATTTTTGGCATATTTGATTGCATTATTTTGGTGCTACAATCAATGACTGTGTATCATGTATGGTAATGTGTTTGGCCTGAATGTTTGTGATTACAATTTGGTATCTTCGCATTTTTAAGTAAAAACAGATCAAACATTTTGTTTTTTTTTATGAATTTATGTTTATTTTTGATCCAGTGGAGATGATTGGTGACTTGGGTTCCTTTTAATCAGGCTTCACCATGTGGCCTTACCTAGTGATATACAACTCGTCTCTTGATGTTTTCTTCCCTTATAACCATGTCACATTATTCATACCATATCGAAAAGTACTGGTGTAATAATGATGGATGCTTGTACTATTTTCAGCATTTTCGAGTGCTTCATTTGGTGCTACAAACAAGTTTGGATGTGTGTTACTTAGTTTGGCATGACTTGTGAGTGTTTGAGATATTTTGTTTGGATTGAATACTTTGATTACAGTTCGATGCTTCTAGATATGGATTATTTTCAAGTATTTAATTTACTTCAACAACAATTTAGAAACTGATAGAAACCTGTTGTTTGTTGCTTCATTTTTGCTTAACTATCTCTTGCAATATCTGGTAGATATTGATATCAATATCTGTTTATCTATTGCAGGTCAATGAGATTGATTCCAGTGTAGCTCTGAACATGTCTGGGTAGACTTTGGAGATGATAACTTTACCATTAGCAGTTGGGAACATAAAGTACTGGTTAGCAGAGATGGAAAAATTAAGCTATCAACTAAAGTATTTTTTGCTTCAATTAACCAACGAAGTGAATGTGCTGCAAGGGAGAGTGCTTGTATTTCTTTGCTCGCAATTATTGCTGACTGGTTACAAAACAAATCCAATTATATGCCAATAAAATCACAGTTTGACACATTGATATGTGAAGGATATCTGGAGTGGAGGAAGCTATGGGAACTAGAGGAATATAGAGAGAGGTTCCCTGATGGACACTTTGATTTGGAAACAATATTGCAGTTAAACACGTTTTATAACTAGCATTGAACCTCCACATATTTTTAAATTGTGGCAATTGTCTTAAGATTAGATTGGGATGCAGGGGCTCTGAATTGGTTTTTCTTGGAAATATTATTTCTTTTAACATTATTGATTATGCACACAAGTGTCAAGGCTCTTCTGTGATGTTCTAGTGATATTTCAGTATTGTTTGTAAAGACTCTATTTTTCCTGTGAAAGTTGGCATCCCCTAAAAGTTAGAAAAGAAGGTGGGTTGGAATTCTTGGCAGGCTCTAGGACTCGACAGTATCATAATAATACGAAATAGAATTATATGTTAGTAGAATAGTATTCTATAATGTGATATTTACATATTAATACTACTGTGTTGTTAAATAATAGAATTTATTAGACAATAATGTGGAAGTTAAATAAAATCTTTTTCAATGACAAACTGTTGAAATAATTATTTAGTCTCATATTCTACTTTAGTTTTTGTGATCCTTCGAATGGCAAGGAACCTTCTATTAAGAAAATTTTCCTCCGTGAAATATCATGCTTGTAAGTTAATCATAAAATTGTAGATTGTTTTACTTACTTTTGATGATGGGTAGTTCCAATAAATGGAAATATTTAGTTGGGTTCAGTGTTTATCATCTTTATATAGGATTGAATTCTGATAATAGTGTTTTATTCCCTATATAGAAATTGTTCACTAGCATGGAAATGCTTAATAGAGAAGGCTTGGTGTTTTTCTTTTGAATGTGCATTGTAACTCTTTGTAAAAATACAGAATGTTTTAATTGTAATTTTCACTTCGTTGATCTATTTGCAGGGGCAGAGTGGTACCTGCAACTCTTGAGGTGCATGAGGATGAATGTGGAAGTGATGATCATTGATGATGCTGGTCATCAAAGACCAGCACCGAAGAAGCAAAATAAGTATCTCCTCTAAATTTCGCTGCCTTTTTGGGTTCTCTTTATTGGAAACCATCTCTATTTCTATCTATGCACTGTAATTCATATGGTAAGCTAATCTTTAATTTAAGAAATCTTGTATATAAACTATATATACTCCTACAATCTAAATATCATGGATAAATATTCAAAATTTCAAACTCATGAATTTATTTTGGGAAAAAGGTTTTATAGATGCTTTTATTTGAGGCATACTTGTGTGTTAATTCAACATTCAGATTTATTTGCAAAATTATTGTTTGTAAAATCAATGTATTTCTAACTATCTCTTCAGGTAGAATTTAGATATATTAAAGTTATAACATCTTATAGCTTTTAAGTTGCACTAATCTATCATTAAACACTGGTAAAATAAAATATATTATGTCAAACTCAATGCCATTTATTATGTACAACAGGATTGCTACATTCGTGCTTTACCCAAATCTCATTTGTTTTATATGCATTCTATATCATCGATCAAGGCATGAATGCTTATAATATATTGAGCCCTAGTTCTGAACTATCCTCTGTTCAATTTCTTTGTAAGGATTGAATACAATCTAATTTCATAAATTACAACTGGGGCAGAGTAATAAATCAGTATTAAAATACACCATAAGCATTAATTGCTTCAAAGTATTATAAATGCATTTTAATATTACTTGATTTTCCATGCTTATATGGAACATTGTCAAGAGAAGGAACTATAACAACAATGGATTTGCATGAAATATTTATAATTTTTTCAAACGTGAAAGTTGTGATGCATTACTAAGTTTCTTCATTATTTTATAGATCATTACACTTCAAACCGACTTTATACCTTGACTGGCATTGCATTCAACATTGTGCACAAGTATGATTTACATGTATCAATCAAAAGTATGATTTTATCTATATTTGATAATGCAAGTTGAATACATCATAAAATACATAGGAGTGTTATGGCTATGAAGTTCAATATGAAATAATCTATTGATTGCTACTATTACTATTATATATGGGGTGCTCTTCTAATGGCCATTTATTAGCTATGTGAAGAAGGCTTTGTGGAATTTTTATTTACTATAAGATTATGCATAGCTGAGTTGTAGACAACTAAGTAGAATTTGGTAGGAAGTTTGGAGTATGTGTAATTCATAATGAACTTGTCTTCTCTTCATTGATGAATTTTCAATGTGTGAGTTTTGACCTAAACCATTGCATTATCAATGTGTCAAGGCTCAAAACTCTACCTATATCTCAACTACTTATGATCATTCCTAGGAACATGAATCCTAATTTTTGTAGGTTTAAAATTTATCATAAGTTTTCTCTATTGTGGTCGAATTAATGGAGGTTGTCTCAAAATTTATTGAAGGTACCATGGATCTAAATTTCTTATGAACTTTCAACACTATAAAAAACTTTGGTGCAAATTGTTCATCAATTCTCACTTGGTTAGGGTTATAGATGTTGATGAAAATTTTGTGTGCATGCATGAGAGTTAGGTGCAAATGCACAATGTTGTGTAGCATTAGTGTGATAAATATGTGATAATGCAAAGCATATTTTTGAATATTAGTCTGAGTTGAATCGTATCTAATCAACTCAGTTAAGTTGATTGTTGGTTGAATGGTTAATTGTTGGTTCAATGGACATAAGATCTTGTAGGCCCAAATACCAAAGGGAAAAATGAAGCCCATCATGGGGTTCTCTTTGTAATTCTCCACCACTGATACCTTCCATGCTTCCTCAAAATACTCTCCAACCTCCATATTAGTGCTAGTAGTAGCATGAGAAACAACACTACGCTTAGTAGAACTAAAATGCATTTTCCAAACTGCACAAGAACTAATTCCCTCACCAGTCACCATGTGCCATGCTTGGTCTCGGTGGTTCACTTCCTTCAACTCCTGGTTCAACTAACATATCTTCATTAGAACCAACACTTAGAACTCCACTAGACAACAATTCACCATTTTGTACTAGTGATTTGCCATTTGTACTAGTGATTTTCCATGATTTTATAAGATAATATAATCTCGTGAGATATTCGCTAAAAAATTATATATACATATTATATTATTAATAATATCACCTTCCATTTTTCCTATGTATCACGGGGATTCGCCAATTTATTATATATATAAATTTAGGGGGGTTCTTAAAATTTTCCCTGCTTGAAAACCATGCAAGGCATAAGGCAGAAATAGGTGCAACTACTTCTCTGTTAATAACTCTGTCTTTACTTTCTAAGGATAAAACAGGTGAAAATATTAACTTTTAAGGCTCTACCCTATCTTTAGAATAACTGTTTTTCAGTTTAAAATATATTCTTTTGTGTAATAACTACTTGTTTGTCTTTACATATTAAGAATGGACAAAGGAGTCAGTTGATATTTCTAATGAACTAACTGCTCCATTTTTATGTATTCGAGGCTATCTTTAGGCCTAATTTTCCTTTTTCTTTCATAAATTAACATGTTGTGTTTAGCTTATATTTTCTTCACTTCATCATCAAACTTGGTAATGGGCCTTTAACTCTGATTTGCCTTTGATTATGCTTTAAGTCTTTCATTAATCATCTTCAATCTTTATCACTTTAAACGTTGTTTTAGCCTTTGACTTTATCTGTCTTAACTATGCTTTATCCTTTGAACTGCAGATTAAGCTTTAATCTTCGAATTTTATACTTAACCATTTAACTTTATCTCTAATATCCTTCACTGTTTGCTGACAAGGAGCTTCTTGGCACTAGAGGGTTTTGATATATAGCCAATGCTCATGAAAAAATTGGTTAAAACGTTGAAATTTGACCCTTTTTTGTCTCTTTCTGCATTTGATTAAGCTTCGAGTATTGTCATCCTCGACCCTATGTATCTGGCCTCCATAAAACCTACAAACAAACAATCAAACCCTTATATAATCCTACGCATTGGATAAACTGCATTGGAGGTGTTGGGAGGTATTGGAGGAGCATTGAGGGAGAAAAAAATATGTAGAGGGAAGGATTTCATGGATGAAGCTATGCGGAATAGGGGCAAATTTGAATATTGGCACGAAATAGTGGAGGCGGTTTTGGAAAACCACGAACGGTTTTCGCATAAGAAAAGGGTGGTAAGCGATTTTCCGCAAATCGAATGCGATATGGTAGATTGGATGACACGTGCCCCCAATGAAACCACCTGTTTCGTGTGGAAGATGCACGTTGAGGAGTTTTGGGAAAATTGAGCGCGAAAGTATTTGGGGCCGTCCAATCTGGGCAATCCAAATCGACAATCATGGTTGCGTGCAAAGGTTGAAAAGCTGCATGGAAGAAGAATGGTGGGGCCTGACGGTGATGTCACTTTTTATCGTGGAGCGGGATTTTTTTCAATTGGTGGGTTGAATGATCAGATCTCTGGGAACCGTTGGATCTTAAAGATCATTGGTTGAGATCGAATCAGGGAAGGTAATAGATGGAATATGGCTAGATGGAGAAAAAGGAAAGGAGCCCCGATGGCCATTAGATATTCTAGATCAACGTTTAAGAATGTATCTAGGGTACAATCTTCGGGGTCAGGAATTTATAAAGGAACGAGGTTTTAAAGGGAAAGTTGCAGGAATATAAAGGGGAGGAACAGGTCCCGTGGGGAAAATGATAGGACCAAGAGCGGAGATAAAAAAAGGGATGAAGGCTTAGCACTTCGGTCATATGCCTTGGTTTTATGGAGGAGAAAGGCAGGGGGCTTAAAAGCTCGAAAGGAGCAGAAAGGCTTATACAAAGGATTTTATGTGTATTTTAGGTTTCGGGTAAGGTAAAAAGGATTTTTAAACCAAATGAAAAGGGGTTAAATGGTTTTTAAAGGGGATTTTGATGAAATGGAGTATAAAACGGAAGAAAAAGAGGGATTTAAGGGGATTTTCAAGGAAAAATGATGGAATGGGTGAAACGCAGGAAAAGGGAGGCTTTGAAATAGTCTTTTATACCAGCAGGTTGCCTTGAAGGTTTTTTAAGTGAAGATAATAGTGAGATGGGTTCTTTTGGACATGAGGCACGATGAAGTTCCAAGAACTCACAGATTTGCAGAATTTGTTTCTTGGAAAGTTAGGAACTTGATTTAGCCATCATTTTATATGATAAAATTTTGATGGATGGCTAACATGCTGGGCAACAACTTCATTTATTTTCTCAATCTCTTTCCTTCTTTCCATGACTTTTCTTGCATGTCTAGTCATTGGCTTCTTAGGTTGAAAAATGAAACCAACATCATCACCTACAAACTCTAGTTTTTTAGTAGTCTTAGCTTTCTTAAACATTCTTCCTCCATCTTCAATGTCTTCAGCTTGGACAATGGGAGATTCTTCAATGTCAATTGCATGCAAGATATCCTCCAAGTTTCCTTTAGCCAATGTTTAGCTCTTAGTGACTCTCTTGCTGCCTTTTTTTCTAACTATTTGCTTCTGTTTTGTAGGTGTTGTTTTAGGAATGTCACTCTTCTACAAAGGTTTTTCTTCCATGCTCACTGGTTCTGGAGGAGATGATCTATTCCATTATTTAACTTCCTCTGCCACAGTTGGTGATGAAATTTTTCTTGGTTTGGAGGCTTTCTTAGGAGTGACAACATCAATTTCATAACCACTCATGAACAAGAAGAAAGTCCAATCTTTGTCTAATCTCTTCAATTCCTCTAACACCAACAAATTAATTAGACCATGATGAAAAAGAGAAGTTTCATTTCCTTTTGTTTTGATTTGAACCTTAACAACCATTTTCCCTAGAATTCTGTGTAAATAAAAAGGCAATTCAAGTGACCTCTTACCCATAAAATGCAGAAGAAGCCTGAGATGATATGAGTAGACCATGTGAAACCTTCCTTCACAAGTAAAATACTTCTGGATGATCATCATCAACTTTGAATAATTCTCCCTCATGAAATTCCTAGGAATAGCATTTGTCAAGTCAATTTCACTGTGTTCTATTTTGATGAACTCTTTGTAGTCTTGCATTGTGAATTTTATGCCTTTAAACCATTGTTCTCCTCCTCTAGGGATTCCTATTGCTGATGATATGGTCTCTGGTGTCACTGTAAGTTTTAGAATTCCAAATTTTGAAGTTGTTCCTATAAAATCCTTGGAAACCTATAGATGAAAGCCCTGAAACCTCTCACAAGATTGAAAACAACCAGTTTTTCTGAAAACCTCCATGGCAGTTGGGTCTTCATGAAGTACATTCATGTCCACAGGCTCATACATGTGGCAGTGACCACCTTTGTTTGTTTTCATTCTTGCAACCATGGGTGCTTTATATCTTCACAACATCTCTTGCTTGATGACACCTGTAAAGTTTAAAACAACCAACAACCTGCTTGGCTCGATGAAGAAACTATCGAGAGATCGAATTACATGTTGTAATATTCCTAAATGGGGAAATGCAACAATACAATGCAGAATGGGAGAAAAATAATGTAGATCATCATAGGAAAAGTAAGAAGCCAATATGGAGACCCTTAATTTGTATTTACAGCAGAAAAATAGATGTACAAGATGGCCCTTAAGATGTATAATAGGAAATATAAGTCTCCAATAGAAGAAAATCCTCAAAATGAGGTGCTGCAACCATGTATTAAGACTGGAAAAAGCCTTACAACGTTATTTTATTGGTCTGTAATAGTTGTAGATTAAAATTTATATCTAGAGTAGATAAGTGCATGAAAATTCAAATATATAACAGATCCATACACTATATAGGCTCCTCTTTATAATCCCCTTGGGGTTTTCCACATTACACCATGTACAAGTTGTAGATCTGAGATCTAAGTTTGTAGATCTACTGAAATTTATAGATATGGAAAGTGGATTTGATCTAATATGAACAATATAATGACCACCTCCAATATATCTCCAAATTTAAGGGCATATCCCCAACACTTGAAAACCAACTCTCCAAATGGTGTGCCAAAACACCCTGCAACTGCACCTATAGGAATAATGCAGATCTGGAAGTAAAATTGCATTTTAGGGATCAAAATGTGGTTGGCCACATGCCAAGATTAGAAAATGAAGCTCAAGTCCTCCAATAATCTCCTTCCAATGGATTAGAATTCTCCTCCACTAAAAAGGAGCACTGAAATGGCCTAGATTTGAAAGGATCTAGCCTCCACTTACTGCAGCTTGCAAAGACAACCAAACCCTCAATAGGATCTACATTGTAGTTGAAAGAAGAAGCTTGGCCTTCAGCTAGATGTGGACAATACAATGCAAAATCTCCCAAGAGCTACTCAATGGGAAGAGGTGGGATTCTCGACCAGGAACACCTAATGTTAAACAACATTAATTCTCAACTACACAACGAGAGAATGATATATGTCTAAACAGACAATATATTCAAAAATATAATGTTCATAAACAACCTTCTGATGTTGCCATCCTCTTCCTTTTATAAGTTAAAAGCTTTCAAACCCTAAACCACTTCCAATGAGATCACTTCTTTCACACAAGGCATCTCCATCTAAAACTGTGTCGTGCCTCATTGATGGCCACTTTTCCAAGACAGTGTTGTAGATTTGGTCAAGGTTGATCCAATCAAAATCTCCAACCCCTTTCACACCTAAGGGTGCTTGATGTAGCAGCCAAGATTTAGCCTTTTTACATTTGGCATTGATTTATTCATGATTAAGGAGTATTATGGATCTCCTTTTCTCTTTTATTCTTTAAACAAAGTAATAAAAAAAATGGATATTCCAACTAGCCCATGACTAATTGGGAATATTACAGTCCTCCCCTCCCAAATGTTGCTTTTCCTCAAGCAACTGACAAGGTGAGTGCTGCAACTCTTCTTCTCCTCCATTGGTGACACCAACATGTGATAAGCTTCGTCCATAAGCTAAGTGTTCACCAATCCATCCCTCCATGAATTGCTCCTCCAAGATTCTCATGATATGTAAATAATCCATCCCATAAGGAGACCATAGCTCAAATGAAACAAACATGGATGTCCCAATGCTCTCCCTAAAAAATGTAGCATAAGATACATGGATAATATCCATCCCATAGGGCACATACCTACCTCCCATCCTCCCTCCATACATTCCCATAAAAATTACAAGTACATCATCAATGTATGGGATCAAAATCAAATACATACAAACAAAAAGTTGTGCATATGGAGGTGGGTCATAGTCCCAGATGTGGAACCAGCGCAGTGCATCTCCTGACTGCATCTGATCATGATGTGGTAAGTGGTTTCCCTACCACTTACTTGCTGCCCATTTCATTTCACCATGGCTGAAAGTGTGTGATATATTTGGTGCTTTAGGAATGCACCCATCATGAAACAAAATCTCCCTTTGTCCTCCAAGAGAGTGGCCATGTTTAGAAATTTTTGTGGCCCAAAGTTGGCCATGAAGTTTATAAGGTACAATACTCCTCCTTGGAGTCATGTCCTGCATATACACGGTGAAATAATGAAAAAAATAATCAAATGAAACATTATTTACATGAGAATATTTTTCACCAAAATTTTTCCTCAAACAAATGGAGTGGTGCATGGATTTGTCCCCTTCCTCAAAAAGAGAAAGATATGGTTGGATTAACTCTTCCATAGAGTTATGTTGCTGCCCCATCTCCACATGGTACATGAATCTTTGAAAATGCTGAAATATTTCTCCTTCAAAGCCCTTCCAAGTGTATCTCCTCATGATGATGTTGTAGAATCTCATGGAGTATGTATGGCTGAAACATAACTCTTCATAGGCCCTTTTTAGTAAATTCTCCTTGAGCTTGGAGGCTCTAGACAAGAATATCCTACCATGATAATAAATTACTCCTTCTTGTACTAAGTATCCCTCTTCATGTAGCTAGTCATCAAGTATCATGCAAGTGTGAAGATCCTTGAAATAATCCACAAACAGCTGGGATTTCCAATATGGATCAATCTCCCATAGTGATAGCACTGATAATCTATCAACATAAATGTATTTCATATGTCTTCTCTCCTCCTTGACATCTCCCATGCCAAAGTTATAGGTGGGAAGGTCATTCCTTCCATGGTTCTCCTCCTTGACATTTCTCATGCCAAAGGTATATGATGGAAGGTTTCTGTTCCCTCCTTGTTGCCCTTCTTGCATATGCACATGCTCAAATGAGGATGGAAGTTCTTGGAAGTTAGTCTCCCATGGAAGACTATCATCTATCCAAAACCTCCTTGGTCTTGTCAAAGTATGCATGTGTGGCCACCATCCTCTATCATGTATGGAAGATTTCTCTCCAAGTGAGATCGCCTTCTGAGTCTCCATAGCCAAGGACTGCCCTCCTTGCCCCATGATGGTGTCATCCTCCAATCTTGTAGCATTTTATCTCAGCACAGTATGAGATGAGAGAGTGGACAATGGTGATAGTGGGAGAATATATCCCTCCTTCTTGAGCTCACCCAACACTTTTAGCACTATATTATGGTCTTCTAATTCTCCCTTCCTTCTTGGATCTATGAATGGAGCATCAAGATGTGAGACACATTTCACCAAATCTGAATCAGGTGGTCTCCCAGGGGGTTTACCATAAGATAATGATCTCTCATGGATCATCCTCATGTGCATAATAGATGGGATCATCATACCCCTACTTCCACTGCGCAAATTCATCTCTGTTTCTTCTGTGGATGTTTCATGATAATTGGGTATCACCCTTAAGGATGCGAGAGTGCTTCTGATTGGAGAAATTGCTCCATCCTCACCTCCATGTGGTGGTGGATCATCTCCTTCTATGTCAGCACTATGATCCCTCCTCTATTCTTCTTCTTCTTCTTCCTCATCATCTGAGAAGACCTCTATGTAATGTGAATTTCCAGCTGCACATCTATGTCTAGGTGCCCATGATTCTTGGAAAGTGAAGCAAAGCATACTTCTTCGTAGATCTATCTGGACTTCATCATCAAGAGGTTTCTTGTATGAGCTCTCCTTGGAAGGAGCAGCTTTTTCTTCCTTTCCCTTTGAAGGAAAAGAGGGCTTATGATGAAAAGTTACATTTTTTTTTGGCAAGGCATCTTGAAGGTCTCTAGCCCTTTCAATAGCATCATGTAGGGTAGTGGACTTGGAATATTTAACCAACCCATGAAGAGGTTCATCTAAACCATCAATGAACATGTACACCCTTCTTTCTGCAGACAAATCGGGAACCATAACAGAAAGTCTTAAAATTTCAGAGATATAAGTTTCTGTATTACTTGATTGTTTCAACTTTGCAAGGCTCATTAATGGTGCCTCTGGATCTCTTCTATCAAATATTTCCACGAGCCTTCTAGTGAACTCTGATAAGAAATCACATTGGCATGACCCAATGTAGACAAGCCATGGAACCACCAGTCATGTGCTTCACCTTCAAGGTGTAGTGTTGCAATATTGATAGACTCCATCTTTGGAAACTCGTTCAACTGAAAGTAAATGTCAAATTTTTCTACCCAAGATTTGGCAGAACACTTGGATGACCCATCAAAATTAGGTAAAAAGAATCTTCCCATAGCGTGGTGTTGATCATGATTCTGAATGAACCCACCACCTCTATGATGATGCCTTGGTCTTATATTGTCCTTTATGTGACAAAACTCTTGAAAACTCAAGCGATATTTGAATCTCTAATTTTGAGACTCATATTCTTCAAAATAGTCTTCAAGGGATTCATGCTCTTGAAACACTTCATTTCCCACAACGAAAAATGTAGGCATGGTAAAGCGTTGGGAAACTTGTGGCTAATGCATTGGTTGGTCATTCCAATGATGAGACATGCCAGATCCTTCTCCAAGATAAAATAATTTAGGGGATTCCTTGATTCTTTCCATTCTCATCTCTTTCATCTCTCTAGCAAGATCTTGCATGGCTTTAAGAAGGATCTTAGGAAAATCCTTATCTTCATCTTCACCTCTAGATAAAGGGGCTTTACCCTTGTCTTCATTATCATTTGTGTAATCAAAATTCTTCTGTATTCTCTTTAGATACCTCTTCTCTCTATCAGTAAGAGGCCCTTCTTCTTCAGAGGACATATTGGCTTCTTAGAAAGCACAGGCTGTGCCAAGATGATGCTCTGATACCACTGTAATATTCCCAAATGGGGAAATGCAGCAATACAATGCAGAATAACAAAAAAATAATGTAGATAATCATATAAAAAGTAGGAGGCCAATATGGAGACCCTTCATTTTTATTTACAATAGAAAAATAGATGTACAAGATGGCCTATAATATGTATAAAAGGAAAGAGAAGTCTCCAATAGAAGAAAATCCTCAAAATGAGGTGCTGCAACCATGTATTAAGACTGGAAAAGCCTTAAAATGTTATTTTATTGGTATACAATAGTTTTATATTACACTTTAGATCTAGAGCAGATAAGTGCATGAAAATTCAGATCTATAACAAATACATACACTATATAGGCTCCTCTTCAGAATCCCCTTGGGGTTTTCAGCATTACACCATGTACAAGTTGTAGATCTGAGATCTATGTCTATAGATCTACTGAAATTTACAGATCTGGAAAGTGGATTTGATCTGATATGAACAATAGAATGACCGCCTCCAATAGATCTCCAAATTAAAGGGCAGATCCCCAACACTTGAAAACAAACTCTCCAAATGGTGTGCCAAAACACCTTGCAACTACACCTACATGAATAACACAGATCTGGAAGTAAAAATGCGTTGTAGGGATAAAAATGTGGTTGGCCACATGCCAATATCAGAAAATGAAGCTCAATTCCTCCAATACTTTCCTCCCAATGGATTAGAAGTCTCCTCCACTGAAAAGGAGCACTGAAATGGCCTAGATCTGAAAGGATCTAGCCTCCACTTGCTGCAGCTTGCAAAGACAACCAAACCCTCAACAAGATCTTTGTTGTAATTGAAAGAAGAAGCTTGGCCTTCAACCAGATAGTGGATAATACAATGCAAACTCTCCCAAGAGCTACTCAATGGGAAGAGGTGGGATTCTCAACCAGGAACACGCAATGCTAAACAACATTAATTCTCAGCTAAACAGCAAGAGAATGATATATGTTCATACATACATGATATATGTTCATACATACATTATATTCAGAAATATGATGTTAATCAATAAACTTCTAATGCTTCCATCCTCTTCCTTTTATAAGTTAAGAGCTTGCAAACCCTAAACCACTTCCAATGAGATCACTTCTTTCACACAAGGCATCTCCATCTAAAACTGCGTTGTGCTTGATTAATGGCCACTCCTCCAAGACAGTTGTTACACCATTTTTTGGTATTCTAACCTATTACTATTAGATGGACCTAAGTACACCATGTAAGACCAATTTTACCCTAAGTAAAATTGCTTTCACTATGAAAATAACTTAGTAAATCACCTTTATTAAGTTGTTCATGGTCTAAACAGGAAACCCCATGAGGAAATATTAAATAAATCTAAATTTGTTTGATTTTCCTCAAGGAAAAATTAGTTAAACAATAGTTTAATTAATATTCCTGGTCATATTTAACCCAAAACAGGAAAATTAATACATAAATTATTATTTATCTTATTATTTTCTAGGAATAATTATTTAAACCTTATTTAAATAATATTCCTTGTTAAATTTGACTAAATCACTCATAAATAATTAAATAGATCATTATTTATTTGATTATTACTCAACCACATCCTTAAAATAATAAATAAATCATTTATTTATTCATTATTTACAAATAAAGGGATTTTACCCAAGTCAAATTCTTTTTCCCTCCAACAAATATAATAAAATATTCCATAAAAGTTGGATCTTGATTTGGTTAATAATATTTTAATTATGCACCAATATCTAGAATAACTAAATATTTTGTTATAAATAGAAGGGTTTTTCCATTCACTCACTACCTTTTGTTGCCTAAAGATCACTCTGGATCTATACTTTTGGTCTGACTTTGATCCACCATCATTGCCATATTTTTCTATCTTTTTTCTTATGAGCTCCCTTTGAGTTCCATTTTTGTCTGGGTTTTCTACACCATCAAGAGAGAGAAATTTTAGATCTGAGGTGCTGAGGACTTACAAGAACCCATCTCATTGAGGAGAACTGGTAACATCCTTCTATGTTTTCCTCCCAAGTGCCCTTAATACAAAATTCATTCAACATATTCTTGTATTGTCTATTGGATGCATGGAGAAACTATTTTTTTTATTTACTTCTTAATGTCTTTTAATGCATAGAACTAGATTTTTGCAGCATTTATCTTGGTCACCTAATTGTATATCTAAAGATATTGGCAGTCAAATTTGTTGTTAAGGTTGTTTTTTATGCACAACTAAAGTGGTGTTTTTTCGTACACTTGTGATTAAGATTCATACTAACAACTGGCGACTCCACACGGGTTTATGATTACGACCTCTATCATTTTTCAGATCCCTGCATATCTAGCTGCTTCAAACCCTAGGATTTCTCTTCAAATTATTTTTTTGATTTTCTTGATGTTTTTTTTAACCTATAAAACCCTAAAACATTAAAAATTCTAACTTCCGTGTGTTTTTGGACCTATTGCACAGGTGACAGACATTAGCCGTAGCTGAGATGACACATTCTGCTGAAACTTGCTCCTGAGAGTGTCGGAAGTGCAGATCACACATTTTGGCCCCAAACCTGCGACCTAGAGCTTCAGGACATGGAAAATTGACCAAAACCTGCGACCTCACCAAGAAGTCAGAAAATGCGACTTCACTTTTTTGCGGGAATTTTTTCAGAAAGTTTTCTGGGTTGGTTTGGGCCTCTGTTCAAGGTTTTCTAACCTCCGTCACCACCCGTTTTGGACCTGTACTTGTTTTTTTTTCTCAAAAAAGTGGGAACCTAGCCCCCTAGGGCTTCAGTACCCTCCACACTTTGTGGAAGAGTTTTAGCTATTGCAGGTTGTCTGAAATTTTCAGAGCGTTTAGCCATTTTTTAGATCTGATACCTCACTTTCATATCCACTTCAGATTGGCTATTTATCCATCGAAATCACCTCCTTTATTTTTGTTTGGGTTTTCCTCTAGGGTCCCCTCCGCTTCCCTCCAGGTTATAGCACTTCACCATCTCATTTACAACAATTTTTCCTCTAATTTGTTACTGTTTGTCTGCACCTATTTCCAATAGATATGACCTTTCGATCCCTGTCCCTCCTGACCTTAGATTTATTGGCTATTTTGGTGTGTTTTGACTAGTTATTTTTCCCCACCTACAGACTACTTGTTGAGAGGCCCGCCTCCCTGGGTTTAGATTATTGCATTATTAGATGTTTATTTTCTGTTATTTCAGTTTCATATACTGTTATCTGCAGGTTTATTTACAGTTATACAACACAATTTTTCTTTTTCTCTACAATTTTCTAGGTTTAAAGATTAAAATTTACACACACACCTTAAGTGAAGAAGAGCTTGGTTAACACCGCCAAGCAAATACTTTAACATTGAAATCAATTTATCCTACACCTATCTGCCCTTGTTTCGACATTGTAATCAGTTGATCCTGCACCTCTCTGCCCTTATTGGTCTCTCTTCCCCTTGTGTTGTGCTTGTGTCATCATCATTGCGCCACCAAGGCATTTATCCTGGAGACTTCTTGGCCTTCATCCTCAATTTCTGATAGGAAGACTTACTCCTCTACGTAGGATTCGAGTTAGTCCTCCATCGAGTCTGCACTCCGACTCCTCTTCTGGTTCATTGGGTTCCCCTTGTTCTTCCACCCTTGGTTCACCCCCTGTCACCTTCACCATGTTTGGTTCAGAACCTAATGCTGGTGGTAGCCCCAGCCCTAATGCTGGGAATACTACTAGTGGGACCGCAACAGGAACTATCCCGACTACTCCCTTTCTCCCCTATATGGCAGGCCTCAGTCTTCCCAATTTTAACCAGTTGATCAATGACCCTATACACCATGATGCTAGTTGGCCTGCTATGCCAACCAATATCCCTTCCGACATCCCCAAGTTTGAAGGCATTGCTGGAGAAGATCCTACAAATCATGTTCGATATTTCCACATATGGCGTTCGTCTAACTCCATTACGAATGACTTTGTCCATCTTCGGTTGTTCCAGCGTACACTTATAGGTGAAGCTTATAAGTGTTATGTTGATCAGGCATCATCCTCTCATACCACATTTACGACTCTTGATCGGGCTTTTCTATCTTATTTCTAGCTTCCCCTTCATTACGACACTGGTACTGAACTCTTGACTTCTTTCCGACAATCATCTGCGACCCTCCTATTCGATCATGTTGAGGAGTGGTGGAGAAGAAAGAGGGTATGTCAAGCCCCTACCTACAAAGATTGTGTCTACATCGACTAGTTCCTTAGATATCTCTTTCCTACTATCGGCAAAGATGTCGCATCTCATTTCCCTCAAACCGAAGAAGCTAGTCTCCAAATTGTGTTAAAATATGACCTGATCTATGCTCAGTTGGGTAATGTTTATACCGTTTTACCTGATCTTCCTAAACCCGATGGTGCCAACGCACCGGGGGCATCTCTTGCCACCGATGGTATCGTTGGAGCTCTCTTTCATCCATATTCTCAGCCTCCCATGGGCTATGGTTTTCCTCAAGGGGGGGCAGCACCTCCTACACTTATCCCCCTCCCGATAGCATGTATCCAGGATATGACATGCCTCCTCCTTTTTCCCAACCTCTTGTTTACCACAATGCTATATAACCTCCTTATTATATGTATCCACAGCCTGGTGCTCCAGCTCCTCCAGCATTAGCACCTCCACCTCCCTTATCTTCTCAATCCCCACAACATCAACCACCACCCCCTCAAGGATAGGTGTATGCACAGTAGGGTGTGACTAATCCTCCTCCTTCCAAAAATAAGAGGAAAGACACTCAAAATAAATCTACCTCCCGTAATCCTGGACTTAATCCTCAAAATAATTCTCCTAACACTACTAACCAGCAACAGGGAACTCAGTCCAAGTAAGACAGGCCCATTCACACGAACAAACCTTGTTCTTGTTGTGGTGTTTATGGTCATTACACACATGATTGTCCTCTTTTACCATAGATGAAGAAGATGTGGGATTATCAAGCAACATTGTGAGGACAGCAAGCCTCCCCTTTCATCCCTCCCAGTGCTGTGCCTAGTCAACCGACTATGTTTTCTAATCCTTTCCCTCAGCAAGGATTTGTGGCTACCCAACCACCTAGAGGTCAGGTGGCCACTCAACCTCTTCCATTTGGTACCCTCGATTACCAGATTCTCATGATGAATTCTGACCAACCTATAACCATAGATATCAATCTTCAGACTCAGTCCCATCAGTACAACAAGCCTCTCGCTACGTCTATCCCCGAGCCACCTCCTTCGGTCTCTACAGAGCCTCTTTCAACACCTAAAGGTCCCTTGTAGATCCCTCAGCCTAAGGCAGAGATTCATACCAAGATCCCTAAGGGACCACTATGCCGAAATGCTTCTTCTAGAAAATTTTCCCATTCGTATAGTATAGTAGATGATTTGGCGCAATCCCCTGCTGCCATCTCAATGTTGGAACTCCTCCAGTCATGCCCTTCACACCAAAAAGCTATACTATCTCCCATGGGAATTATAGATCCTTTCTATGATCGATTAATCATCTTCGATGTTGACCGGTCAGAACATCCTCCTCTCCCTACTTCTGTCGCATTCCAAATCCCAGTCAAGATCCGGAATGCCAATGTTTCCGAGTGTATCATTGATGGGGGGGAATCCACCTGTGTGATGTCTGCTTTGGTTTGGAAACAAATCGGATCACCTGAGTTGGATCCTTCCACGATCACTCTCCGAGCATGGGATGGCCACACCTCCCAGCCTATTGGCATATTCCACAATTGTCCTATCACTCTTGTGGGCAAGAATGTCCGCGTTGACATAGAAGTCATAGATTCCCCCTTAGATTACAACATTCTATTGGGTCATAGCTACACCTATACGATGTCTGATGTCCCATCTGCGGTCCACTACAAGATGTCATTCCCTCATAATGGAAAGATAGTCACCATTGACCAGTTGACATATTACGAGCCGAAGTCTCAGACCTCCCCTGAGTCCATCATCCCTTCGGTGGCCAATAAGCAAACCGTCGATCCTTTGACCAGTGTCTCACCCGAAGTCTACAAAGACTCCTCTTTTCTTGGTACATTCCCTGGTCTTCCTCCTCTAGTCTCTGATTCTATCTCATCGAATTTTTGCATGATGCAATCATCTCGGGCCTCCTTCAAGTGGCCCGGTTCAGCTATTCAACAGCCTCACCCTCCGCATCCTACTCCTAGCCCTTTGAATCAACCTTATAGACCCCCTCCTCCTAGCCTCTCACCCACAGTAGGTGTCCATGAGCCTTTCTACCCCCCTGGAATGGTTCCTCTAGGCCTTAACCATCTTGGAGCCATCCCGCCTAGCCATTACCCCTCCAATCAAATACCATTCCTAGCTCCCCCTCCTGGAGTGTATTCAGTACCTATCATGGCTACCCTATCTCTTCCTAACCTGAACCTCAGGATTCCCGTCTGGTACCTTGATCCTCCAGCTACTACTCCACCTATCAACACAAACCTTATCTTTCTTTGACCCCAGTTCAACCGACCCCTATGACTTCTCCCGTTGCTATAGTGCCTCAGCCACCTCAACAGGAACCTTCTCTTGTTGCAACCACTTCGGATAAGAAGGGAAAATCTCGCAAGAGGGCATCAAAAGACAAGGCTTCCCCAACAAACCCTTCCCCTCCTCAGCATCCAAAGTGTACCATCCAGTGTGCTTTGTGTGATGTTGTCGATCATACCGCCCATATTTGTCCGGAGTTGCCTCATCTCAAGCCCATGGTTAATGTCGTGTTCCTTGAGTCTACAGTCCCAGAAGCCTCTGCTCCTTCCTCAACTACAGCCAGGAACCCCAAGACTATTCACGCCAACCACCCCTGTGCTTTGTGTGATCTCCATGGCCATTATACCCACCTCTTTCCTTGCCTCGAGGACTTCTGCACCTCTCTAGCAGTAGTTTGCTAATTCGAGGCCAAGCGCAATGAGTTCACCGCTCCCTTATTTGCATGTTTTTATTTAGTAGAACCAGAGGACACGTTGACTCCCATAGAATTTCCCCCTCTAGATGTCGAAATGATAGAGTCTTCGGCCATTTTCCACTACTTATCATCATTCATGAGATCCATGGTGGAAGCTCCCTTTGAGACTTCCCCTTCTGTTTCACCCTACCTCCCTTCAGCGATCACGCTGGGCTCAACATCAGTGGATCCCTTATCTACTTGTTCTTCCATCACCACCCATGACGATGTGCATGTGAACCTCTCTTCTCATGATGATGAGTCAGGTAGCTTCGCCGCACCAAGTGGTATTTCTTCCACCAGTCACCCCATCTTCTATTATGATGATGACATTATGGAAGTAGTCACCAACCCTAACTTTATCTATTCCCCCTTATATCGAACCCATGCATTCAAACCACATACACCTTGTGGCCATTACATTGACACCCAATGTTTGGGTAAGGGGGCACCCATATTTGAGAGTCCAGGAGAATAAATTCTCCACAACTCTCCTAGTGTACCTGTTCATGTCGACTCTAGTACCATTATTCTTCCCCATTTAGAAGAACCTCTAGAGTCCCATATCACTTTAGATCACTCTAGGGATGATACCCGTAATCATTCCTTCATCTTACATCAGCAACCCAGTCCCCTAGAAATTTTTGTTGACCAACCTATGGGTTTTCTAGGAGAGCACCAGTTCATTATCTCCAAATCCTCTCTTTGGGATAGTCACACCATGTATGCCAACCTAGAAACTTAAGTCCATTTGATTCATATATGTAGAACCAAAAGAGATTGGTAATCCTCCATTCCCTTTCTCGAACTGCATAACCATAACGAAAACAAATGACACACCACATCATTAAAATGTGTTTAGATTCCCCTTTATCTAAATACATTTTTGCATGACCACAACATGCTTGGGGGCACCTATGCCCCTCAACCCTAAAAATCCCAGATCTCAACCAAAAACAACATTGAAACCTCTTTTCTCTGACAGGTCGTACTTTTCAGGTCATTTCCTAGAACAGGTCACAGTTTTTTTCCCATTACTTTCTACCTAGGTTGCAAAATAGACCCCAAAATGTGTGACCTAGACTGTTCATGAGCTCCAGGAACCTAAACTGAAATTTCAATCCATTGAAATGGAAGAGTAGGGTTAGGGCTCTTACCTGCAATTGATGGATCCCAATTCCAATGGTTGGTTTTTCTGCTACGCTTGCCACAAGATTTAGGGCCTTCTCTCCTATCTCCATTCACCACAGGTCCACTTGAAAATGAGTGAATTTAGAGGGAAAATGCCTTATTAAAAGAGAAACTCCTGATTTTTCTTTCGCCTCCTGCGGCCAAACCGTATCTCAATTTGACAAACCGTTTCTATCTTTGGAAAGCTCTCACCGAGCCCTCAAATGGGTATATGTTAGTTTTTTGTGATTTGATACTTCATCAAGACACATTTTTTCCAATAAGGGTCACTTCACCACTCCTCCAAATCGAATTTCATCACTTGAAACACTTTTACTTAGGGCACCACTTTGCCTGCATACTTATCCATGCTCGTGTTGATTTTCGTCGTGAGTAAACATCTTGTACTCATGTATTTATGGTCCCCACCAGACCTTTTATGTCTGGCAGCATCATCGAGTCACCCTTGTTTAGAGCATCCGAGTTGAGTTGTCATCACATCCATGGGGTCTATCCTGAGTCCCTTTATATCCCACTATAGTCCTCCACCGTTCATTGCTTGGTTCCTCTCTTGTGTCGCACATTATAGATTTTAGTCCTACTATCCCCTATCCATTATGATATTGTGTCAGTCGTTTCCAAGTCATCCATGCCCTTTATGCTCTCAAGGGAAGTTGTCTGTTCACTACTCAGTACCCCCCATTTCATCATCATCCCTAGTGTCAGTCTGTCAGTCGCTCTACTATTTTCTTTCGTGCCTTAGTTGAGCATCCCTTATTGCCTCACCTATGGTGGACCTCCTTTTGTCGACATCAGATCATTCATTCCAGACGACAGGTCTAGAGGGCGGTGTACCTTGGTTCCAACTTCCACTCTTGTTGAGTGCCTCGGATTGTTGAAAATGGCAACAAGAAATAGTGAAGGAGGCCTCCTGAAACATCTTTCCTGATCCTAGTTGGAAAGTGATCACCTAAACTAGGTGGGGACCACACATGTGATTTTTGTCGAAAAGTCTATTTTTAGACTATGTCTATTTTTAGACATATGGAGCATGGTCTAGGAGTTGCAGTATGCTATTCTTGGATGATTGGTCAAGCTGGTGCAACATATGGACCGCTATTTTTAGACATATAAGAAGTCTATTTTTAGACTCGCTCTGGTTTGTAAATAGGTTTACCAAATATTATTAGCTCTTAATAATATTTGGACTATAAACATTATCTTATCCTCTTGCAGCACTTCAGTTCGAGCTACGGATGTGGCACATGCAGCTAACAGAAGGAATTACACTATTTCTAAGGTTTAGTTGAGCTATTGCATGATGGACTTCAGTTAGAACTCAGGTGATTGAGTTTGGTGGAGTTGATTGAGGAGTTGATGGAGTTGTGTTTAGTTGAACTTAGTTGAACTAGTTGTGATTAGTCTAACTGATTAATACACTAGTGATGAGTGGTGTGAATTAATTATTAATTAATTCACTAATTATTAACTCATAAATCAACTAAAGAATACATCAGTTAACTACAATGCATGGACAGTTCAGTGGAGACCAGCGTTAGAGGTGGGTGAAAGGGTGAGTGTGGCTATCAGTTGTGACTATACTTGTGCATGAGATTTGCACACACATTGATTGAGATTGCCAATGAGGATTTTTCAGTACAAGACAAGGGGATTCGAACTTGGATCTCATTCATTCTCATCTTGGATTTCACAGTAGAGGTAGGCAAACAGTGGAGGAGTTTTGAACCAGTGACTTGTTCAAAACTGAGCTAGTTTGTGTGTAACTTTTGGGATATAGTACTAAGTACTTGTGAGGAGTATTGTACTATGATTGTTACATGTTCTCTATCATTATACTATACAGATAGTTGGGGGTTTTCAGATATTTCTTTCCCCATTACATACTGTGTTCATGTGTGTTTGACTATTGTGTTTATGTGCGCATGCGACTGCTTTCTATTTCCGCATATTCATGATCAATTGTAGAAGAGGTTATGTATTATGCATGAAGCTCAAATAGTGTGTAATCAGGATAATCTCGGTGAATAATTCAGCAAATTATTCAAATTTCTACACGGTTCAGGCAAAGGGACTCCTTATCACCCTTTGACTTGATTGTTTCTCATCTCTAGCTCCTTTTTCATCATGATCGAGATCCGTATACTCGATGGTTTAGTGATGTAGTAGTTGATACTGGCGATTCTCAAGTGTGTGTGAGATGTTTCAACCCTCACGAGGGGGTGGCCCTACAGGTAGCCCCCCACATGCCCGGATGACCTCTTCATTACAGCCTTTGATGCAGTTCCATAGATTTGAGGATGACGGCCTCAGCCGCTTGCAACACCTTTTTGTTCGCATGTATCAGTTATATTTTTAGAGCCCTTTCCTATTTACAAGGGAATTTGGGTTGCATTTTTATCTCATGTACTCAGATATTATTGTATAAGTCTTGGCTGTTATCCCAAGCACAGTATGTGTGTGGGATTCATTAGCATGTTTTTACCTAGCTCATGTTTATGCCAGCATGTACTATATTGTTCAGTCCCTTGTTTACTAGATGCATTATTCTTTGTACTTTGTCTCGGCTGGCATAGGTATGCCTCCCCCACTACCTATAGCATAGGTACTCACTCATAAAAGAGACTTGTCGCACTTGTAAGTCCCGCCTCCTCATGGTCTAGTCCTCTAGCACTTTGGTCTACCTCATATTTCTCTCTCTCTGAATTTCACTTTGGTGTCTAGTGATTGAGTTGTTACAACGTACTTCGGTCATACGATTAGCTCTTAATGCTCACACGCTGGGGGGCAATCTGTTACACCATTTTTTGGTCATCTAACTTGTTACTATTAGATGGACCTAAGTACACCATGTAAGACCAATTTTACCCTAAGTAAAATTGCTTTCACTATGAAAATAACTTAGTAAACCACCTTTATTAAGTTGTTTATGGTCTAAACAGGAAACCCCATGAGGAAATATTAAATAAATTTACATTTTTTTTATTTTCCTCAAGGAATAATTAGTTAAACAACAGTTTAATTAATATTCCTAGTAATATTTAATCCAAAACAAGAAAATTAATTACATAAATTATTATTTATCTTTTTATTTTCTAGGAATAATTATTTAAACCTTATTTAAATAATATTCCTTGTTAAATTTGACTAAATCACTCATAAATAATTAAATAAATCATTATTTATTTGATTATTACACAACCACATCCTTAAAATAATAAATAAATCATTTATTTATTTATTATTTACAATTAAATGGATTTGACCCAAGTCAAATTCCTTTTCCCTCCAAAAAATATAATAAAATATTCCATAAAAGTTGGATCTTGATTTGGTTAATAATATTCTAACTATGCACAAATATCTAGACTAACTCAATATTTTGTTATAAATAGAAGGGTTTTTCCATTCACTCACTACCTTTTATTGCCTAAAGATCACTCTAGATCTATACTTTTGGTCTGATTTGATCCAGCATCATTGTCATATTTTTCTATCCTTTTGCTTGTGAGCTCCCTTTGAGTTCCATTTTTGTCTGGGTTTTCTACACCATCAAGAGAGAGGAATTTTAGATCTGAAGTGCTGAGGACTTACAATAACCCATCCCATTGAGGAGAACTGGTAACATCCTTCTATGTTTTCCTCCCAGGTGCCCTTAATATAAAATTCATTCAACATATTCTTGTCTTGTTTGTTGGATGTATGGAGAAACTCTTGTTTTTATTTACTGGTTAATGTCTTTTAATGCATAGATCTAGATTTTTACAGCATTTATCTTGGTCACCTAATTGTAGATCTAAAGATATTGGCAACCATATTTGTTGTTAATGTTGTTTGTTATGCATAGCTAAAGTGGTATTTTTTCGTACACTTGAGATTAAGATTCATACTAACAATAGCGTTGTAGATTTGGTCAAGGTTGACCCAATAAAAATCTCCAACCCCTTTCACACCTAAGGGTGCTTAATTTAGCAGCCAAGATTTAGCTTTTTTACATTTGGAATTGATTTATTCATGATTAAGGAGTATTATGGACATAATTTTCTCTTTTATTCTTTAAACAAAGTAATAAAACAAAAATGGATATTCCAACTAGCCCATGACTAATTGGGAATATTACACATGCAAAGATAAAGTGCAATATGAAAAAAGGATAACTTGGGTAAGGTTTTATGGTTTAACTAACAACTCATGCTTTAATCATGGCACATACATGCCAAAAAAGGTAATGATGACCTCAGATACAGCTATGTACCTTTGAATTAAATATAACAGACTTGAATGAACTCCACCCTAACTCCTCCAATCATAGAATGACACTTCATACCGAAATTAACAAGACAAGTAAAAAAAAACAGATTTTCGTAGCAAAGTTAGTTTAACCTCTGATAGATTCGCTACGAAAATATTAGGCAATTTCGTAGCAAAACCTGTTGTTTTGTTGTATAAAACACTACAAAAATTTGAAAAACTGACAAAAGCGTCCTTTTTTATTTTAGATGCATGGGGAATGAAAACTGACACCAAATGAGGACTGATGTGACATGAAATGACATAAATGGAGATGACCATGAAATTTAGGATAGGCTAACAATGTAAAAAAATAAATAAATTTTCCTAAACCAACTTGAAATGGTTAAAGAGACCTTATCCTTCTGATGAGTGAACTATATGACCATGTTGTAATATCCCAAAAGGGGGATGCAACAATACATGAACACAAAACTGGAAATAGAAATGAATAACATCATACCAAGATGTATGGAAACCATGGAGCCATTTTATTATGTAAATTAGCAGCAAATGAGTACAATAGAAGTGTTCACAACTCAAATAATCAAGGCAAACAAGCCTCCCACGAATACATATGCCAACAGTGAAATGCTGCTATATTGCAGAATGTTCATGAACATGTATAGTGCAGTCATAGATGGTACACTGCTACATGGGAATGTGAAATAACATAAATATGCAAATATATGGCTCATACAATGTTGGGATAAAATATCTAAGCTCTCAAACACAATTTCAAGACAATCCGGAAAGGATTTCTTGAAATATGAAAAAATACAAAATTGTCGGAGTTGCAATCCTAGGATTGAATAACAGCTGCAACTCAAGAACTGGATGGAGATGGCTGAAGATGCTGCACAAGATGAATAATCCTCCTCCAATGGATCTTCCAAGTGAAAGGCTTATCCTAACACTGAAGACTCACCCTCCAACAATCACTGTAAACCCTCACTACAAATGCTCACTGAAAATAACACAGTCAAGGAGAGGGACTGCGCTGTAGGAGATAGAAAATGTATTGGCCAAGTTCCAAGGTCTGTAATAAGCTCTAGAATCTTCCTCATTGATTTCCCAAAGGAAAGAAATATTCCTCCTCTGAAAAAACAAGCTCTGGAAGTGGTGTTGTGAATCCTCCACTACAACACCCTACAACACAACCTAGCTCTAAACAGAAACTGCGTTGTAGCTAAAGGAGGTAGCTTGGCCTCAAGCCTATATGTGGAGAAATGAAGTACAAGATCCCTCAAGAGGCCTCTCTTGAAAGGATAAGGAATTCCTAAACAGGAATGCCTTGTGCTAAGCAGCATAGAATTCTCAACTAAATAGTTGAAGAATGCACAATAGTCATGTAGACCACAAATTCAATAATCCATAACACGTCTTGCTATGGATGCCTTTCCCTCCTTTTATACAAATGGAAGTCCTCTCACATTGGGTCCCACTCATTAGGGTTTCCTCCACCAAGGAATCTTCCTCCCACTATCACTGCACTATCTCCAAAGATGATCTCTACCTCTTATCCCAGCATTGTTGACTTGGTCAAACTTGACCTTGTCCACATGAAAATGTCCCTTTTCACACATAAGGGTGTGAAATAAAGCCCTAATAATGATCCATTTTCACATCATGAGGGATTTTATTCCTATTTCTAAAATTTATGGGCCTCCTTACCAATTTATTCATCTCCTAAGTGTCAAAAGAAAAAATCAATATTCCAATTAGCTGCATGCTAATTTTGGAATATTATAGTCCTCCCCTCCCAAATGTTTCTTGTCCTCAAGAAAATGCAAGGATAGAACTGAGAATTCTCCCCTCCTCTTTCTTTATCATTCACATCTGATAAAATCCTCCAAGGAATGAGATTTTGTCTCATTAATAAATCTCCATATTTCCCCTCCCAAGCATGCAAGCTAGCTATATAGCTATCATCATGAATAAGTAAAGTACTCAAGGAGGCATTAAGGTGCTACCTAGAGGTCCATTTGAGGCATGGGGTTTGAAATTCGTGGGGAATCATGATTCCCATGTGGATCCTCCATCCCCAAGCTATCATCCATACAAAGTGAGCCACCCTCCAAAATGGTAACTCCTGAAAATTCTCCTCCACCTTTGGCTCCTACAATGTAGGTGGGCTGAATAAATGAACATGGTAGACAAAATAGCCTACCCCAAATTGTCCTCCTATCCAATTATGATAAGTGTAGAGTATCTTTTGATCTTGGGCTGCAATAATGTTGCCCTCAAGTGGCAAGAAGAAGACTGGATCTCCAAAGACCTCCTCTCCAACGTTATGAATCATGCTAGCCCAAACCATCCCATATGTGATGGATGGGAAATCACCACCATATGGCATCCAAATAAGAGGAATACTAAAGTTTCATGTAGTTCTGGAAGGTACCAACAGTTTCCCAAGTGGTCACATCGCAGTTTTCCTAACTGTTGTTTCAAAAAATAACAGGCAAGTTGTTTCTTGACAAATGGCTAGTTGTGTATGTCATCACCTCTACTAGTGAATAGTAAATGGCCTAGTATATCAACTAAGCACACATGAAATAATATAACACTTTCCCAAGGCCACACAAAAGATGATTGTCTCCATCATATAATTTGGCCCAAAATTGACCATGGATCCCAGTGAGAATCTTGCCCTCTTGTGGAGCAATGCACTGTATAGAAATGGTAAGAGTATGCAAATACTATGTTAGATAATCGATAAGTGAAAAAACAAAGTTCTTACCATGTATTGGAAGTAATATGATACATAGATCCATGAATAAGTCCTCCATAGTGGTATGGAATACTCCCATGAAGAGGAATGAACCATGTGTTGCATGAAGATCCTCCTTCTTATGCTTGGAAATCCAAGTTAAGAAGATCATATCTCGGTAATAGATGTCTCCATCCACTACTCCATCAATCTCACCTCCTCCTTTTTCACCAAGTGCATCAAATGTGAAGTGATCCTAGGGACACTCCATCAATAAGCCCAAGCTCCAAAGTGACAGCATTTTTGTCCTATGTAAATAGGCTCCTGCCAACTCATAGCTCCATTCTTTGACATGCCCATTGTCAAAGACATCTCCCATAATGCTGCTAATATAGGAAACTCCTTCCAAGGTGGAAGTAACTCCTGATCATCCAAGGCTAAGGAGTAACCCCTTTGCACCATGATAGTGCCATCCCCTGCTCTTGCAACATCATGCCAATCATGGGAGAAAATCTTCCCATGCTTTCCCAAGAACAACCAAAGAAACAATAGTTTTTTCTGCCTCATCATACCTCCATCATAAAAATCCTGTGGTGAAAACATAATGATTGGTATGAAGAATGTCATATCAAAAAAATGCATCCATACTCCTTGCTGCCCCACGATGCAAGTATCTTGCCAAACTTTCTCCACCCACAAACCCTTTGAAAGAGGGTATTTCACATGATGGCCAAACTCCTTCGAGAGTAGCCAACGCAGCCAAGCCTCCTGCTATCCAGTGTCAAAAATTTTCAAGTAACTCTCCAGTATCTTTCTCATAATCCACACCCATTCATCCAAATGAGGGTGCCTCCCATCATGCTCTACCTTGGTACTCTTCCAATGAAGGCTACCATCCTCCCAATTCAAATTTCTTCTCTTTCATTTCACGGGATGTTGAAATGCAACTCCTTGGAGACCTCCTAGAGAAGATCTCACACCAATGACCATCTTTAATCCATGAGGATCCAAGTGTGTTGGAGGAAAAACCTCCTCATTACTGCTTAATAACAACATTGTTAATCTCCCCAATGATGTAGTGGTTGTATCATACTCCAACTCAAAGATGAACATATGGTTTTCTATGAGATTTTTTTGGACAAGGTTCATCTTATCCCCCAAAATTTCACACCCCAACCTCAAGTGTTGTGTGCAACTCAACAATGACACATGAGGATAATGGTCCATCCCTTCATTGAAAAATTCATGGTGGCACAGCACAGTGCAATTATTTTGCTCCATATTAGCAGTATGAAATGGTATATATCCCTCCATAAGATTTTCTGAAATAATAGGAAGTGGAAACTTAGGCATACCTTCATGGAATTTGGGATTATCTTGTATGGATGTAGAGGTTCCCTCCTCTAATGTGTTGGCTCCCTCAACTACTGATGATGATGGTTTCTCCTCCATACTTGTATCAGCACTGGCACATGCCTCCTCCAATGGTGGTGAGGGCTTCTCCTCCTCTAATTCCTCCTTGCCAAATTTTCTAATCAACCTTTGAGTAAAATCAACAAAAGTAGTCACTCTTGCATGACTCAATTGGCTAAACCACGAAATGTTTGATTCACCCTCAAGGTGAAACATTTCAATCTCTAGAGCCTCTCTTTCTACCACAGGATGTAGTAGGAAGAATGCATCTAGTTTCCTTTCCCAAGCCCTTGCTATAGATGACCCATCAAAAGTAGACAATAGAAACCTATTGCCCTTTATTATCCCTTTGCTAGAAGGTCTCCTTTCTTCCTCCAGTTGAATGAAATGTCGTAAAGCTAGAGTCTCCTTGAAGGCTCTAGGTTTAGGTTTGTACTCAATAAGGTATTCACTTATAATCTTGTGATCCAAGTGTCCTCCATCTCTATGCAATTTGTCCTCTTTTTCAAAAGGAAAGGGCATAGTCCCACTGCTTCTTTCTTCTCTTCTTTACTTGACCTCCTCGTTGAGGTCCTTCTTGCTTCTAAAAAGAGATGAGATAAATCTCATTATCTCCATCATTCTGATCTTTCTCTTCTTCTTCTTATTCTATGATAACATAATGGCTTAGATCCATAGGCTGAGCCAAGATTATGCTTCGATACCACTATAATATCCCAAAATGGGGATGCAGCAATACATGAACTCAAAACTGGAAATAATAGTGAATAACATCATACCAAAATTCATGGAAACCATGGAGCCATTTTATTATGTAAATCAGTAGCAAATTAGTACAATAGAAGTGTGCATAACTCAAATAATCAAGGCAAACAATCCTCCCATGAATACATATGCCAAAAGTGAAATGCTGCTATATTGCAGAATGTTCATGAACATGTACAACGCAGTCATAGATGGTACACTGCTACATGGAAATTTGAAATAACATAAATCTACAAATAGATGGCTCATACAATGTTGGGAGAAAATATATAAGCTCCCAAACACAATTTCAAGACAATCCGGAAATGATTTCCTGAAATATGCAAAAATACAAATTTTACAGAGTTGTAGTCCTAGGACTAAATAGCAGTTGCAACTCAAGAATTGTATGGAGATGGCTGAAGATACTGCACAAGATGAATAAACCTCCTCCAATGGATCTTCCAAGTGAAAGGCTGATCCTAACACTGAAGACTCACCCTCCAACAATCACTGCAAACCCTCACTACAAATGCTCACTGAAAATAACGTAGTCAAGGAGAGGGACTGTGTTGTAGGAGATAGAAAATGTATTGGCCAAGTGCCAAGATATGCAATAAGCTCCAGAATCTTCCTCGCTGATTTCTCAAAGGAAATAAAATTTCCTCCTCTGAAAAACAAACTCTGGAAGTGGTGTTGTGAACCCTCCACTACAATACCCTGCAACACAACCTAGCTCTAAACAGAAACTGTGTTGTAGCTGAAGGAGGTAGCTTGGACTCAAGCCTGAATGTGGAGAAATGAAGTACAATATCCCTCAAGAGGCCTCTCTTGAAAGTAGAAGGAATTCCTAAACAGGAATACCTTATGCTAAACAGCACAACAATCTCAACTAAATAGTTGAAGAATGCACAATAGTCACGCATACCACAAATTCAATAATACATAACACATATTGATATGGCTACCTTGACCTCCTTTTATAAAAATGGAAGCCCTCTCACCTTGGGTCCCACTCATTAGGGTTTCCTCCACCAAGGAATATTCCTCCCACTATCATTGTTTTGTCTCCAAAGATGATCTCCACCTCTTATCCCAGTGTTGTTGACTTGGTCAAACTTGACCTTGTCCACATGCAAATGTCCCTTTTCACACATGAGGGTGTGAAATCCAGCCACAATAATAATCCATTTTCACATCATGAGGGATTTTATTCCTATTTCTAAAATTTATGGGCCTCCTTACCCATTTATTCATCTCCTAAGTGTCAAAAGAAAAAATCAATATTCCAATTAGTTGCATACTAATTTTGGAATATTACACATGTCAAGAAATGTTTCACAATTTTATGAGTGATAATAGTGGCTCCACTTGGGATGGTATGCCCCTGTAGTATACCAAAGAACCTGTAGTTCGAGTGCCATCCATATTTTTGGAAATAAAAACTCTGAAAACTACCAAGCCTTCTTCAAACTCTATTGGCCTTCACCTTGGGCTCAATTTTGATGATTAGCCTATCTTTATTAGCAGAAAATCATAATAAAATGGAATATGTACAATGGAGTGAAAAATAAATAGAACTTAAGAGGAATAGTGCTTTAGAAACCTTCCATTGACAGGCCCTCCAGCAGAAGGTTGTCCATCCCTCTCCTGCAATAGATAAGTGTTGTTGCCATGGAATTCAGCTACTATGAATGGTCCTTTCTAGATGTTCTCAAACTTACCATGTTTCCCATTTTCTTCAATTCTGGCCTCCCACATCAACACCACATCTTGAATATGAAAATTTCCTTCTTTAACCTTCATGTCAAATGTATTCTTTATTATGTTTTTTGATTACTGATGGTTGTTATATACTTCCTTCTTTTTTTCCTGCAGAGCTATTGGCTGGCTTATTCTTCTCTGAATAGAATTAGGCTCCTCCTCTAGTCCTTGCAACAACTTCATAACAGGCACTCCCAAGGATGTGGGAAAAATAGCTTCGGCTCTAGACACCAACTCATAAGGTGAAGTACCAATTGACCTTTTTTTACATAATCTATTAGCCCAAAGAGAATACTTCAGCTTCAGATGCAATGATATTTTGTTTTCCTGCAACACCTTCTTAATAATTCTCACAATGCTTTTGTTAGAAGACTTAGAAAGACCATTACCTTGTGGATAATAAGAAGTAGAGTGTCCAAGTGTTATGTGATACTGATGAAAAAAGATAATAAATATTTTGAATTTGAAATCCTATGCATTGTCAGTAATAATATTCATAGGATAGCCAAACCTGCACAATATGTTATTCTATAAGAATTGGATGATGACTGAATCATTTTCTTGCCTTTTTGGGATTGATTCAATCCACTTGGTGAAATGATATGTTGTTGTCAGGATACAACGATGTTTCCCTGAAGAATATGGTTGTATTTCAATAATAAAATCTAGCCCCCACTACTGGAAAGGTGCCTCAACATAAATTGGAATCAAGGGTAACGGTACTAGCTTTTTCTTACCATCAAAAATTTGACATTCATGGCAGGAAGCTATCTTCTTATAAACATCCATGAACATGGTGGGCCAGTAGTACCCTGATCTGAGAATTTATTTTTCTGTGGCCTTCCAATAGTGATTCCCTCCACAATATCCTTTATGAAACTCTTCAATCACCTTTTCAGCTTCCTCTTCCATCAAATAATTCAAAAGAATGCCACCAGTATCTTTCAAGTACATATTTTTATCTATAATGCATTACCTTAGAGATTTCAGCTTCAAATACCTTGATTTATATTTATTAAATTCTACAGGATCTCTATGATGGTGTAAGACAAAGACAATGTCTCTGTACCAGTGTAATGATCTTTTTTCAGGAAATTCAACAAGGTGCTCAAGAGAAACGTTGTATAAGTAAAACTGTGCAAAAATAATGTAGATCATGACTTGGTTCCCCTTATTTAAATTTTATGAGACTTATATATGGAGTTTCATAAAAAAAAAATCAGTTTAGACTCATTAAATAGATCTCCCAAAAACTTGACTAGCTAAAAAGCACCCAAAGAGGAAGGCTGCAGCCAAATGCAAGCACTGCTTTAGGAATTGCACAATTTTAGTAGATTTTCAAAGGAGATCAGGAAGGAGACTTATATTTCAGTCATATAGAATAAAATAAACATTATGATAAAGCCCCTTCATTATATAGTAGAATGCATGACTCAATACAGCAATAAATCTTTAGAAAAGAGAGCTGGAACACATGTATATTTGCATAAATGCTTCAACAACATTATTTTTAAGGAGCTTCACTAGCTGGAAGTTACAACTCAGATAAAGGATATATCTATGGATAAAACATCAGATCTATATCAGATCTAGAAACTATATATTTTTCTCTTCAAGATCCACTTGGAATTTTGACAAAAGCATGCATGAATAAGAGTAGATTTGAGAAACAAGTTGCAGATCTGGAAACTGCTACAGTAAATTTCTGAATATAAAATTTCATTACAAAGGATCAGATCTAAAAATAACATAGATCAGCAAGCTAATCCATGGATCACCAAGTGGAAGGCAAATCCTAGCACTAGAGATCTCTGATCTAAACTATGAGCAAGACACCATGAAAACCCTCATAGAGAAATAACACAGTCTACTCATGGGAACAATGTTGTAGCTAAAATGACAAAGAAAACTACTGTAAAATTACAGATCTGAAGTACAAGAAGAAGAGAAACTCTTTCAGGAGGTTAAAGAACACACTCCATGAGGAAGAGGCTCCAAAAATACACTAGATCTCTACAGATGTAGACTCCCGCTTGCTGCAGCTCACAAGATAGTTCAACCCTCAAGATGAGTAGTACTGTAATGTAAGATGGAGCTTTCCCTCAATCCTGATTGTGGTTCAATTCAACAAACTTTCCTCCTTGAATCCTCAAAGGAAGAGGTGAAATCCCTACATAGGAATTCCAGATACAATCCTCCACTAAACAGTAGAGAATGGTATTTGTCTATGCAGACAAATACTCAGAAATATGATCAATCAACAACCTTCTCTTGCGGCCCTCCTTTTCATTTATAAGATGAGAAAGCTTTTGCAAACCCTAAACCATCTTGATGAGTTAGCCCTTTTCACATGAGAGGCTTCCCTCTAGAACTGCGTTGTTCCTTTTGGAGATGCAATGAACCTAGACAGCGTTGTTGATTTGGTCAATGTTGACCCAGTCTTTAGCTCAAACCTCTTTCACACCTGCAAGTGATTATTTACATGGCCTTGATTTGTCTTTGTTCAAATGGGCATTGATTTATTCAGAATTTTTAGGAGTTTTACATTTCCTCCTTTATTAATTTATTCATGAAACAGAAATTAAAACAAAATTGAATGTTCCTCTTAGCTAAGGCTAAGTGGGAACATTACAGTCCTCCCCTCCAAAATGTTGCTTGTCCTCAAGCAACTGATAGGATAAGAGCTGTAGTTATTCTCCTTCTCCATTGATGGCACCATCAAGGATAAATTTTTTATCATGGACCAAGTGCTCATTAAGCCAATACATCAAAAATTGCTCCTCCAATGCTAACATGATAGGGGCATAGTCCATCCCTTCAAGAGTGTAAAACTGAACAGAAATAAACATGGGTGAAGCAATGTCACATCTAAAGCATGTATCATGAAGTACAAGATGAAGTTCCATCCCATGTGGTACATATACACTGCCCACTTTTTGCCCATACAAACCCATAAACAATACCAATATATCATCTATGTATGGAAATAAAATCACACATATGAAAACTAAAATTTTCACTTGAGGAGGTGGGTCACAATCCCACATAAGATACCAATGCAATGCACTCCTTGTCTCGAGTAGATATGAGTGTGGTAAGTGGTACTCCCACCACACCTTTGCTACATGGGTCACTTTGACATGGCTGAAAGTGATACCCAAGTTAGGTGCCTTTGGGAAGCACCCATTATGATAGAGAATCTACCTTTCCACCTCAAGGGAGTGTCCAGATTTAGAATTCTTAATGGCCTCACCAATGCCATAAGATCTACATGTAATATCACTCCTTGTAGGAGCCATGGCCTGCATACATATGGTAAGAGAATATGTCAAATAAAAAAAATAAACATGCTCCATAAGATCAGATTCTTTACCATTCAAGTCTCCCACACACATGGAGTTGGACATGGGAATTTCTCCTCTTTTAAGAGAAGGAAGAGATGGCTGAAATGACTCCTTCATAGATTCCCTTGGCTACCCCAACTCCTCATAACTATTGCACTCTTGTAAGTGCTGATGTAGTTCCTCCCAATTATAGTGCTAATGTAGTTCCTCCTCCATACCCTCCCAATCAAAACTCCTCATGATGAGGGTGTAGATCTTTGCTGACTACATATAGCTAGAAAGGAACTCTTTGTGTGCTGTTTGTAGTATTTCTTGCTTAAGCTTGGAGGCTTCAGACAAGAATACTTTACCAAGATGATAGATGACCCCTTCATGGACCAAATAGCCTCCCCCTTGCTTCATGCCATCTAATATCATCCCAGTGTGAAGATCTTTGGAGTACTCCACAAGGAGTTGAGATCTCCAATATGGATCTACACAACTCAACAAGGACAACACTGCTGATGTATCTATGGTGGTGCTTGCCTTGTTGTTGATTGCTCCTTTGACATTACACATGCCAATTTTTTTTGTGGGAAGGTTGATCCTCCCCTTTCCTTCCTCCCACAACGTTGTAGCTTGCTCTCCAATCCTTGCTTGATCTATTTTTGGAGCAACACTTTGTGAGGCTTTTCCCACAAGATCAGAATCTAATGACATTCCAAGTGGCTTGCCATAAGGTAGGAATGTTCCTTGCAGCATTCTCATAAACATGAGAGAAAGAACTGTGAGATCATTTCTTCCACTGCGCAAATCCATCTCTTTTGTTTGTGTGGAAACATTAGGTGTGGGATAAGTGTGCATGCCTTGAATGATTTGTGGTTTCCCACTCTTCAAGTCCACCCACTCCATTTGCAAGGCCTTCCAATCAGTGGTAAACTTTCCCAAGGTAATCAGCCACTGGACACCCAAGATGATATTGGTTTCTGGTATGTCCACTACAAAGAAGTGATCCACCAAAGTGTAGGACCCCATAGTGACAGAAAGTGATGGAACATATTACATGCATTGCATAGTTCTATATCCTGGGACCAAAACAAAGAACCCATCAAATGTATCAGTGGGGATCCCTCTCCTTTGCACAAGGTGAGCATAAATAAATTTATGGGTTGCCCCACTGTCAATCAAAATAGACACTCTCTAGTTCATGACTGAACCTTGTACTCTTAGGGTCAAGTACTTGGGCACTCCTCTCAAGGAAGCAAGAGTCCCACTTGTTGGAGCAAAGGCTCCCTGTTAGGTCCCTATATTACTAGTATAGTCTCTTATTGTTGTTAGTGTAACACCCTTATTGTTATTATTGTACCCCTGTAACCCCCATATTGTTATTATTGTGCCCTTAAATTATTATTGTTAGGTCGGCTAGGATTACATTGTGGCCCCACTAGGGTTACATTATGGCCCCATGGATTCCTATATATAGAAAGGAGGTTTTGTAATTTGTATCATCCAATAATTGTTCATTCATTTAATGTATTGGAGGTTCTCCCCTCGAAGTGGCTTATTTCTAAGGCATTGATATCTCTTTTCTTCTATTTTTGGAGCTGGTTTCACAACATTTGGTATCAGTGCTTTTGATTCTAGGGTTTCGCTACTCCAAACAGGTCATCGTGGAATTTTCGCTATAAATCTTTTTCTACGAAGTTTCAAAAGCTGAAATTTTTAGGGTGCGAAGCCGAAATCTTGAGGAACATCGTCAAAAACTTTTAGAGCTTCGTTTGCAACATTTTTGGATATATTATATGTGAAAGTTAGGTCTTTTTTCAGGCTCCTCAATTTAATATAAACAGGTCATCATGGCATTTGCGCTATAATGTTTTTTCTACAAAGGTTCAGAATCTGAAATGTTTAGGGCGCGAAGCTGAAATCCTGAGGAAACGCATTGAAAAATTTCAAAGATTGGTTCGCAATATTTTCGAAGATATGATTTGTGGAAGGTAGTGTTTTTTCAGGCTCCTGAATTTCATCTCAAAGAGGTGATTGTGGGAAAATATTCATAACTCTCTCTCTGAGCATCGTATTGGAGTTCTGTAAAAAGTGGTCAGAAGTACATGGACTCTAGTTTCTTTTCTATAAATTTCAGAGCTAAAAGACAAAAACAATGACATGTGGCAAGTCGTACAATTTCGCTCTACTGAACCAGTCCATAATTAGGTCATTGTGGGAGATTGGACATAAATTTTCCTTGGAGAATCCAAATCAAGTTAAACCCATGGCATTCGAAAGATAATTTTTAAGGCTACCTCATTGCCAAATTTTAGATATTGAAGAGCCACAATCACAAAGATAATCCAATTTCAATATTTAGCTCCTCAAAATCAAGAAAAAGGTGTGAATTTTTTTTACAAATTGCATAAGTCTTGTTTGAAGAATAAATTTGAATTGATTCCAAGGGAATATTGTAGAATATATATCAGTATTGGGTTAAAAAAAAATGCCCCATAAAAATAATTCAACACCCATTAAGCCTTCAAAAGGCTCTACTATGACTCATGAAGATGAAGAATTGCAACATGGTTTATCAAAATTACAAGAGAAAGTGCACCAAATTTTGCTCTCGCAAAGAGCAAAAAAAAATGAAATGGATGTTTTGAAGAAAGGCGTGGAAGCGAAGATGGATGGTTTGAAGAAAGGTGAGGAATCTAAGATAGATGGCATGGAATCTAATATGGATGACATGGAAGCTAAGATCGATGAAAAAATGAAAGACAACATGGAAAACATGAAGAATGATCTAAAAGCAGACATGGAAGGTTTGAAAAAGTTGATACAAGAAATGTTTCCTAATGGTGAAAATATAGTAGAGGAAACTCATGATGAGAACAAAATAAATGTTGATCGTTACTTCATAAACTCTAATGTTAGCGGGAAGAACCACCATATTCCAAAAATGGATATGAGGAAGTTTGATGGAAAGGATCCTGTAACATGGATACTACATATGGAGCAATATTTTGATCTCCATAATGTGCAAAACACACAAAAGTTACGCATTGCAACTTTACATTTAGAAAAAAATACATTTGTATGGTATCGATGGCTTTGCTCCCGTAAAAAAATTGTCACTTGGTCAATTTTTACGGAGGAAATGATAGCACATTATGAGGATACAAAGAGCAACACCTTCTTTAGCCAATTGATAAACCTCAAACAAAAGGGTTTAGTGGGGCAGCACATTGAGGACTTCCAAAAATTGAATATAAGGGTAACTGATATTCCAGAGGAACACAGGAACGATCTCTTCATAGGCACTCTAAAGGATAACATCCAACATGAAGTTCGTGTTTTGGAACCGAATTCATTGGAGAAGGCATTCAGGTTGGCAAGAAAAGTTGAATGTAAAATAATGGCGACAAGGAAGCCTACCACTCAATTCTATAAAGAAGGAAGTGTTGTTACGCCTAGATTTCCACAACCTACAAGGTTGACACCACAACAATTGGAAGAAAAAATAGAAAAAGGGCTTTGCTACAGTTGTGATAGCAAATACACTAAAGGTCATAAGTGTGCTGAAAAGAAATTATTTTACATAGATTGTGAAGAAGAAGAAGAAAATGAACAAGAAGAGGATACACACCAGGAACCAGCCATAGAAGAGGAAGAAATGAATCCGGCCATATCATGTAATGCACTGGCAGGAATTACCACTCCTCAAACTCTCAAGATAGCAGGACAGATCAAGAAGAAAAAGGTAATAGTGTTGATTGATTCAGGTAGCACCCATAATTTTATTCATTGTAAGGTAGCCAAGGAATTAGATTGTTTCCTATACCCAGCACCAGAATGTCAAGTGATGGTTGCAAATGGAGGAACTATAAATTGCTCTGGAAAATGCCATAATATCAAGCTAACCATGGGGGAATATGTATTGACTAGTCCAATGCTTCCCATTCCTATGGGAGGTGCTGATGTTGTACTAGGAGTACAATGGTTACAATCTTTGGGGACGGTAGCTTTTAATTTTCAAGAACTTTTCTTGAAATTTTTTTCAGAAGGAAAGGAAGTCGAATTACGGGGTATTGCAGGGAAGCCAGGAAGGATAATAAGCTCTAATGTCATGACAAAGCTTCTAAAGAAGGAACAGCGAGGCGTAATTGCACAATTATGCTCACTAGAAGTTCCAACATCAAAATCATCTATTTCTGCAGATCTCCAACAAGTCTTGGACAATCATTCCAAGGTGTTTGAAACTCCCAAAGGACTCCCAGCTATTCGTGATCATGATCATACTATTCATTTGATTCTAGGAAGTGTTCCTCAAACATCAGGCCTTATAGATATCCTTATGTTCAAAAGAGCGAAATTGAACGTATGCTTGCAGAAATGTTAGAGGCAGGTATAATTCAACCTAGTCAATGTTCTTTCTCTTCTCCTGTAGTATTGGTACACAAGAAGGATGGATCATGGCACATGTGTCCGAATTATAGGGAGCTCAATAATCTCACCATTAAAGATAAATTTCCCATTCCTGTGATTGATGAATTATTGGATGAATTACATGGAGCAATTTATTTTACCAAGTTGGATCTTCGTTCAATATATCATCAAATTAGAATGAAGATTGAATATATTCCAAAAACAACATTTAAAATTATGAGGGTCATTATGAATTTTTGGTGATGCCTTTTGGCCTTACCAATGCACCTTCTACATTTCAAGGGTTGATGAATTCCATTTTCAAACCCTTCCTTAGAAAATTTGTGCTAGTATTTTTTGATGATATACTAATCTACAACAGGTCTTGGAAGGATCATGTTCAACATGTTGACAGGGTGCTCAAAATATTGCAGGAGAAACAATTATATACAAAAACATCCAAATGTTTCTTTGGAGTACAAGAGGTGGAATATCTGGGTCATATTGTATCTCACGAGGGTGTTAAGGTAGACCCTAACAAAATTAAATCCATTAAGGAATGGAAAGTCCCCACAACCATAAAGCAGTTGCGAGGATTTCTCGGGTTAACAAGGTATTATCACAAGTTTGTTAAGATTTATGGGAGAATAGTAGCACCTATAACAACATTATTGAAGAAAGATGCATTTTCATGGACTCCTGAAGCAACTAAGGCCTTTGAACATCTTAAAGAGGAAATGTGCCTAGCACCGGTCTTAGCTATGCCGGACTTCACAAAAATATTTATTGTGGAATGTGATGCCTCAAGAAATGGAATTGGTGTTGTTTTAATGCAGGAAGGAAGACCCATTTCTTTTGAAAGTCATCCAATCAAAGGAAAGCATTTACAGAAACCTATTTATGAGAAGGAAATGTTAGCAATACATCATGCACTAAAGAAATGGCGAACTTACCTAATGGGAAGACACTTCAAGGTAAAAACTGATCATGATAGTCTTAAACACTTTTTGGAACAAAGACTATCTTTAGAAGAGCAGCAAAAATGGGTCACAAAGATATTGGGTTATGACTTTGAAATAATCTACAAAAAAGGGAAGCTTAATGTTGTTGCAGATGCACTCTCAAGAAATAATGAAGAGGTGTAAGTATTGCTTTGTGCCATTTCTATTATCCAACCAGATTGGATAACCGAAGAAAGAGATGAATGGAAGAAGGAAAAAGAAGTATGGGCACTCATTCAAAAGTTGCAGCAAGATCCTAGTACATCTGATACATTTAGTTGGAAAAATGATTCTTTATGGTACAAATATCGCTTATATATTTGTAAGAATTCCCAACTAAAACAAAAGATTCTTTTGGAATTTCACACTTCCCCTTTAGGAGGACACTCAGGATTTTTAAAAACTTACCATAGGGTGAAGAAAGAATTTTTTTGGGATGGCCTTAAATCTGATATTCAAAATTTTGTGGTTGAATTTTTGGTTTTCTAGCAGAATAAAATTGAGACAATTAAGACCTCGGGACTTATACAACCTTTATCCATTCCAAGTCAACATTGGGAGGATATTTCAATGGATTTTATCACAGGTTTACCTAAGTCCGAAGGAAAGAGTGTCATCATGGTGGTAGTTGATAGACTTACCAAGTATGCACACTTTTGTGCATTATCTCATCCATTTAAAGCAAATACAGTTGCTACTACATTTATGGACAGAATTCAAAAGCTACATGGAAGCCCAAGGGTTATTGTGAGCGACAGAGATCCCATTTTTACTGGAAATTTTTGGACGGAGTTATTTTCTTGTTTGGGTACTCAATTATCTCATAGATCATCTTATCATCCTCAATCTGATGGTCAAACTGAGATAGTAAATAAATGTTTGGAAGGATATCTTCGTTGTTTTGTATCTGATAAACAAACACAATGGGTCAAGTGGTTACCTCTCGCTGAATGGTGGTATAACACTTCCTTCCATATTGCGGCAAAAATGACCCCATTTATGGCACTTTATGGATATCATCCACCATCCATCACATCATCTTTAAGAGAAAATTTGAAGGTTCAAGCAGTGGAAGATCACATCGAGCATCAACAAGAAGTTCTCCAACTCTTAAAGGAAAACCTGAATTTGGCACAAAATCGAATGAAACAACAGGCAGATCAACATCGTAGCAAGAGAAGTTTTGATGTAGGAGACTGGGTATTTTTACGGCTACAACCATACAAACAAATGTCCCTCAAGCAAGCTAAGAAGGATAATAAATTATCGCCAAAGTACTATGGTCCTTACAAAGTGTTGCAAAATATTGGTACTATGGCATACAAATTGGAGCTTCCTGCTTCTTCACGAGTGCATCCAGTTTTCCATGTTTCATGCTTAAAGAAGGTTATAGGTGAAAATATTCCAGTTCAAACAATATTTCCAGAACTTGATGAGGAAGGAAAAATCATATTGGAACCTAAAGCGGTCATGGAAACAAGAACTCGACATCTACGGAATCGATCAATTTCAGAGTATCTCATCAGGTGGAAGAATTTACCCACTAAATATTCTACATTGGAGGATGAGAATTTTATACAGAAGCACCCAGAGCTACTCAAGTGTTGAGGACAACACTTTTTTGAAGGAGAGGGGCATGTTAGGTCCCTATATTACTAGTATAGTCCCTTATTGTTGTTAGTGTAACCACCTTATTGTTATTATTGTACCCCTGTAACCCCCATATTGTTATTATTGTGCCCTTAAATTATTATTGTTAGGTCGGCTAGGATTACATTGTGGCCCCATGGACTCCTATATATAGAAAGGAGGTTTTGTAATTTGTATCATCAAAGAATTGTTCATTCATGTAATGTATTGGAGGTTTCCCCCTCGAAGTGGCTTATTTCTAAGGCGTTGATATCTCTTTTCTTCTATTTTTGGAGCTGGTTTCTTCTATTTGATATCTCCTGGGACCAAAACAGAGAACCCATCAAATGTACCAGTGGGGATCCCTCTCCTTTGCACAAGGTGAGCATTAATAAAGTTGTGGGTTGCCCCACTGTCAATCAAAATAGACACTCTCTGGTTCATGACTGAACCTTGTACTCTTAGGGTCAAGTACTTGGGCACTCCTCTCAAGGAAGGAAGAGTCCCACTTGTTGGAGCAAAGGATCCATATTCATTTCTGGATGGTGTTGGATCTTCCTTCTCATCTTCACTAGAATTGTGACCCCTCCTAGGTCCCTCATTCCCATCTTCTTCTTCAAAATCTGAGAAGACCTTTATATAGTGTGCCCTTCCAGCAACACATCTATGTCCCAGTACCCATGGCTCTTGACAGGTGAAACACAATATATTTTTTCTCAACTCCCTCCAGAGATCAATGTCAAGAGGTTTCTTCAATGAGATTTCCTTGGGTAGAGCATCTTTCCCTTCTTTCCCCTTAGAAGAGGGAAGGAATTTTCTTTGGAAAGTTGCCTTTTCTCTTGGCAAGGCATCTTAAAGATCTCTAGCCCTCTTAATGGAATCATGCAAAGTGATGGGCTTAGTGGAATTAACCAACCCATACAAAGGTTCCTCTAGGCCATCAATGAATATGTATACTCTCCTTTCTACAAATAGATCAGGGACCATAACTGACAATCTCAGGAACTCAGAGATATAGGCCTCTGCATCACCTATCTGCTTCAGCTTTGCAAGGCTTATAAAAGGTGCCTCGGGATCCTTCCAGTCAAATATCTCCACCAATATTCTAGTGAACTCAGCATAGGTAGACACATTACTGTGTCCTAATGTAGATAGTTCATGGAACCACCAGTTTTGGGCTTCACCCTCAATGTGAAGCACATAAATCTTGATGCCTTCTACTTCAGGGACTTTGTTCAACTGGAAATAGATATCCAGCTTTTCCACCAATGCCTTGGAAAAGCAAGAGGATGATCCATAAAACTTAGGCAAGAAGAATTTTCTCATAGTGTGGTGTCTCCCATGAAAGAAACCACCATCTCTATATTGCTGCCATGGTCTTCTCCGGTCCTTGAGATGGCAGAAGTCTTGGAAACTCAAGTTATTCTTGAATCTCTAACTCTAAGAGTCATACTCGACAAAGTAACCTTCAAGGGAGGTTTTCTCTTATGGTCCTTCATTATTTACAGCCAAGAAGGTAGGAATAGTAGAGCATTTTGAGGCTTTTGGAGCTTGTGGCAAGATCACAGGTTGTCCAGTCCCATAGTGAGACATGTCAGAAATCTCTCCTTGATGAAATCTCCCAAGAGATTCCCTCATTCTATCCATCCTCATTTCTTTAATATCCTTGGAGAGATCTTTCATGGTCTCAAAAATAGTTTTTTCAAACTCCTCTGCTTCCTTATCCTTCTCATTTTCAGGGGCTTTCCCCTTGTCTTGACCCTTGTCAAGATCATCAGTGGTGAAGTCATACTTTTTATGAATTCTATTTTGATACCTCCTCTCCCTCTCAGTGAGAGGATAATATTCTTTAGAATGTAGCATGACTGGTTCTCCAAGGAAAGCATAGGCTGTGCCAAGAGTGGAGCTCCGATACCACTGTAATGATCCTTTTTCAGGAAATTCAACAAGGTGCTCAAGAGAAACGTTGTATAAGTAAAAATGTGAAAAATTAATGCAGATTAGGACTTGTTTCCCCTTATTTATGTTGTATGAGACTTATATATGGATTTTCATAAAAAAAAAAATCAGCTTAGACTCAATAAAAATATCTCCCAAAAACTTGACTAGCTAAAAAGCACCCAAAGAGGAAGGTTGCAGCCAAATGCAAGCACTGCTTCAGGAATTGCGCAGTTTTAGCAGATGTTTAGAGGAGATTAGAAAGGAGACTTATATTTCAGTCATACAGTAGAAAATCAGCATTATGATAAATCCCCTTCATTATACAGTAGAATGCATGAGTCAATACATCAATAAATATTCAAAAAAGAGAGCTGGAACACATGTATATTTGCATAAATGCTACAACAACATTATTTTTAAGGAGCTTCAGCTGCTGGAAGTTACAAATTAGATCGAGGACTGATATGTGGATAAAACATCAGATCTATATCAGATCTAGAAACTATATATTTTTCTCTTCAAGATCCACTTGGAATTTTGACAAAAGCATGCATGAAGAAGAGTAGATCTGAGAAAAAAATTGCAGATCTAGAAACTATTGCAGTAAAATTCTGAATATAAAATTTCATTACAAAGGATAAGATCCAAACAGAACATAGATTAGAAAGATAATCCGTGGATCACTAAGTGGAAGGCAAAGCCCAGCACTAGAGATCTCTGATCTAAACTATGAGCAAGACACCATGAAAACCCTCATACAGAAATAACACAGTCTACTCATGGGAACAACGATGTAGCTCAAATGACATAGAAAAATACTATAAAATTATAGATATGAAGTACAAGAAGAAGAGGCACTCTTTCAGGAGGTTAAAGTACACACTCCATGAGGAAGAGGCTCCAGAGATACACTAGATATCTGTAGATCTAGACTCCCACTTGTTGCAGCTCACAAGACAGCTCAACCCTCAAGATGAGAAGTGTTGTAATGTAATATGGAGCTTGGCCTCAAGCCTGATAGTGGTTTAATTCAGTAAACTTTCCTCCTTTAATCCTCAAAGGAAGAGGTGAAATCCCTGCATAGGAATTCCAAATATAATCCTCCACTAAACAACAGAGAATGGTATTTGTCTAAGCAGACAAATACTCAGAAATATGATCAATCAACAACCTTCTCTTGCTGCCCTCATTTTCATTTTATAAGATGATAAAGCTTTTGCAAACCCTAAACCATCTTGATGAGTTAGCCCTTTTCACATGAGAGGCTTCCTTCTAGAACTGCATTGTCCCTTTTGGAGATGTAATGAACCTAGACAACGTTGTCGATTTGGTCAATGCTGACCTAGTCTTTACCTCAAACCTCTTTCACACCTGCAAGTGATTATTTACATGGACCTGATTTGTCTTTGTTCACATGGGAATTGATTTATTCAGAATTTTAGGAGTTTTACATTTCCTCCTTTATTCATTTATTCATGAAACATAAATTAAAACACAATCGAATGTTCCTCTTAGGTAAGGCTAAGTGGGAACATTACAACTAGTCATATAGAATGTACTTCTCTTCAATAGGAATCAGCTCTTCATCTTTATCTGATAACTCTAAAATTTCTACAATAAGATTCATATCAAGATAGCCAAAATTGGACTGTGCCATCAACTTTGCTAGCCCCTGTCCTTTCACCAATTTTTTAGGTCTGATTTCTATATCATACTCAAGAAAATTAGATATCCACTTCCCTCGCTTACCATCAGGATCAGCTTGAGTCAAGGTGTCCTTCACCACAGTGTTAGGCACAAATGCTATAACATGAGAATGCATAATATAAATCCTGAAATATTTAATGGCTTTGATCAAAGCATATGCCCGTTTTTCTAAAATATTGTACTTCATCTCTGAGTTAGCAAGGGTTCTGCTAAAGAATAAAATGGGCTGATCTGTACCTTGATGTCCTCTCTGTAGATAAAACTCCAGTAATGGTATTTTCTGATGCAAATGTAAAAACTATAAATTATTTTGAAAAAACCAGGCTAATCAACACTTGAGCCTGAGTGAGTGCTTTCTTAATTTCTTCAAATGACTGCTTTGCTTCAACTGTCCATTTAATATCATCTCATTTCTTCAACATATTGGTTATATCTTTGACAATATCAGCAAATTTGGGGATAAACCTTCTAACAAAATTCACTCTCCCAAGGAAAGAATGAATTTCATTTTTATTCCTTGGCAAGTCAAATTTTTGAATGGCATTGACTCTATTTGGATCAATCTTTATCCCATATTTTGATATAATATGCCCAAGAAACTTTCCATAAGTTAAATAAAAAATACTTTTAGTGGGATTAAGAGAAATACCAAATCTTCTGCACTTCAACAGGACTTTCTCCAGATGCTTTAAATGGTATTCCTCTCTTCTTGAAAATAAAATTATGTCATCTAGATAGACCACCACCAACTTATCCTTCTCCTCAGCAAAGGCAATGTCCATTGCTCTTTGAAAAGTCAGTCCCGCATTCATAAAACAAAAGGGCATCTTGGAACACATGAATGTCCCCCATGGTGAGGTAAAAGAAGTTTTCTCCTAGTTTTATGGGTACACTAATATCTGATTGTATCTTGGAAACCATCCAGCATATACATCCTTTGGGTACCAACAATATTCTGGAGAATTTGATCCATCTTAGGGAGAGGGTTATTGTCTTTAAGAGAATCCTTGTTCAAGTTTTTGAAGTCAATGCAGATTCTAATCTCTCCACTCTTTTTTTTTTGACTGGTACCAAGTTAGAAAGCCATTTTAAGGATATGATAGAAACAATAATTTTTGCATCAAATAGCTTCCTAATTTCCTTATTAATCAAAGGCATGAGAAATGGATTAATCCTTCTCAATCTCTATTTGAAATGTTTCTCATTTTCTTTAATAGGAATGGTATTGTGAATAATAGTAGGATCATATTTCTTCAAATCATAATAACTCCATGCAAAAACATCAATGAAATTTTTCATCATCTCAATATATTTATGTTTGATATCTACAAAAATAAACTTAGAAAGATTTATCATTTTAGCCATTGCTACTATACCAAGATTACAAATATCTACCTCTTCATCATTAGCTTGCATTCTAGGAGATTTGAACACATCATTTTGGTCAAAAATATTTTCAAGTGGAATAAGACCCTTGGGTATACAATTATTCTTTAGCTGCAAAACTTCAGAATTACCCTTAGTTTCAACAAGCATGTTTTTCTAATCTACTTATGTGCTTTCAAACTCCTATTTAAAATCTATGAAATTCTTGACTTGTTGGTCATCTTCAAACACTTTCTGATGGATGATTTTGTCTGGGATAGCAGGCCTATGACAAACTTCAATTGTGCAGGGATAACAAATAGACTTGAAACAACATCTAGGGAATGAGCTACTGAGTTTTGATCCTTAGTTTTCACAATAAATGAATATTATTGAAATTTTTCCCACATATCCTTGATCAAATTTTTGTATGCTCTCATTATCACATTCTTGGTTTGATATATTTCTTTAACTTGCTTAATTACCAATTCAGAATCTCCACAAACTGAAATTTTTTGGGCACCCAATATTTTCAAAATTTCCAAACCCAAAAATAGAGATTCATATTCAGCCATATTGTTTGTACAATCAAAGTCCAGTTTGAAAGAATAGAACTTAATTTCATCATCAGGAGTTGTGATCCAAGTGCCTTCTCTAGCCCCCTCTCTTCCATCTGATCCATTAAAGTGCAACAACCACCAGCCCTCTGCCTTTTCTTCAATGATTTCCTGATTTTCAGCTTGCTGATTTTGAACCTCCTGAATTTTTTCTTTCCTTTCATCTTCTTCTTCATCAGTTAGCTCATTGAAAAGAATTACTAATCCTAATTTAGTCTCAACATCATAAATTGGAAAATTATGAGGTTTATCCTTACTGCTTACCATATAAGCCATCCTTTTCTCCCTGTAAAATCTCCTTTTCTCACCAGAAACAGGAATGGTGGCGTATGTCAAATCCATCTGCATGGTATCTTTGATTTTTGCTGCCCAAGATCTAGATAGAAGCTTGCTAAACTTGGGTGGAATGTCTGCTACCACAATTTCCATTACCACTGTCTTGGAAGGGACTTGTGTAAGGACAACAACAACATATTTTATCAATCCAATGGATTGAACTCTTTTTGAATCAAAAGAAAAAAAATCCTTGTATGGCCTAGTGATTCCCAAACCCATCCTCTCCATAATCACCTTAGGCATAAGGATATGAGAAGCCCCTAAATCCAAAATGGGATTGTCTACGGTCATGTCATGGATACTAAGGCTAACATAGAAAGGAGGTACTTCTTCATTCTGCTCATATTCCAATCTTGGTCCCAAGTAGATGGTAGGATGGTCTTCTTGTACATTAAGGATATTTGCAGCTCCTAGTTAAGAATTCAACATTTTTACAATTTTACTTCTGTACTCATTCACCTTAATAATTTCTCCAAAAGGGTCTAGGATCTTGATTTTGGAAATCTCATTCTCCAAACTAAAAATAGAAGTAATATTTTCACTCTCTTTGACAGGGGTAGGAGCTGGTAAATCGTTTCTAGCCTCAACTTCTTTAGGATCATATTTCTTGGGTTGTGTTTTATTTGCAGTAATAGGGACATTTCTGTTTCTGAGGTTATATTGCTTTTTCATCTCAAAGATTGCATGTTGATAACCCTTAAGATAGTCAGATGGTTCCTCACCCTTGTTTACATCATGATCAGACTCATCATGCTCTTCTTTAGTCAAAAACATTCCAGACATGTTTTCATCTAGGTAGTGAATGGAGTCTTTTGGAATCTCAGGCTAATCTTCATTTTCATCAACTAAATTTTTCTGAAAAGGAGGCATTACTTGAGGGCCAGGTTGATTTATGTTTTCCCTTGGTCTTTGTTGATTCAGAGGCCTTCTAAACTGTGGATTTATAAATTGTGGCTCATGTTGTGCAAGAGGTGCAAAATCATTTCCAAGGGCAAGCCTATCCATAATTTTTTCCATAGTCTTCATCATGGAATCAAACTTATCATCTGAGGTGGAAGGCATATCTTCTTCTTTCAATTTTGTCTTACCCATATTATAATTCTTAGCTGCTATCATATTAACTTCTACCTTCATAGCATCATTCTCCATTTCTGCTAGTGATGGAGATTCTCTTTCTCTAAGTAGGATAGAGAAGTCATAATAAAATGCCTCAGCATAGCACAATTGAGCAGCTCCTGGTGGAGGTTTAAGATGATCAAGGATGGAATCATATAATTTATTGAATATCTTGGAGAAATTTTGGATAGTTTCATCTACAGCTCTTTTTAGACTATTGTATTCAGTGAGGGCCTACATAGGGTTTGTTCTATTTCCCCATTTTCTTAAGAAATTATCCTCAAACTCATTCCAATTATGCAAGCTTCCTGGAGCTAAGGATTTAAATGATTTTCTGACATCACTAGTGAAACTTTGAGCAAATAGTGTCATTTTTACATCTTCATGGTATACCTCCTCTTTGTCTATGAAGTCATTGAATTGGTCTACATGTTCCTCATCTGTAATTTATTCATCACTCCCACAGGTTTTGATTCTAGCAGAGTATTTACTTGGCAGGGCATTAAGGAACAATTGGGAGAACAAGTGGAGCATACATAGAAGGTGCAACAACAGGTGGAGGTGGAACATTTCCAGCCATGATGACAGGGACTGTGGTATTTTTAGGGATAGTACTAGTAGAAGAAGAACTGTTAGGAGGTGGTGTAGTTGGTATTTGTAGTCCAGTTACAAATGAGCTCCAGTCAAGTAAAGGAATACCTGATTTTCTTCTTAGAAAGATTTCAAATCGATCTAATTCCTTCAACTTATCCAAATATTCCTTCTCTAACAATAACTATGATGTGACTCCCTCCCAAAATTATTCTCTATATTTTTGGGTCACTAAGGTTGAGGTATCAATACCTCTTCTTTGCATGTATATATCAATCTTAGTCAATTCATTTCCATTTTGAGACCTAACCAAGACTTCCTGAATTTTATCATTAAACTTCTTATCTTCAAGACTTCTTAAAATTTCAGAGGAAAAATCTCTTGAATGTGATGGAATACCCGATTTTGAAGAGCTACCTTGAATTCCTCTGGAAATTGTATTTGGATTATCCAAAATAGCAGGTGGGTTAGGATCTGGATTTCTCCTCATGTATCTCCTATTCAAAGCCACCTTTAAACATGAAATTTTTGAAATGGAGTCACCAAGGTAGTTGCAGCCTCGATCAGATTCTGAGCTCTTGATACCTCCAAGAGTTCAGCTTCAATATTTGCACAAAAACATTGGTAAATATGTCTTTAGGCTCTCGACAGATGCACCAAAATCTTATCACCAAATTGATCTTGATTGGTTGCTCATCAATCAACTCAATGTAACTCTTTCAAACCACTTCTAACTGAAGATTAGCCTCTTCAGTTTGAGAGGGATCTCTCAAAGGGGGTTTATGATTTTGAATAAGGATAGTACTAGATGGCTAACTCTATGGAATTGTAACTTTTTTTTGTATGATTTCAGGTTGAAAAATGAAGGCTTGATACCATTGGGCTTATGGAGTCAACAATCGGTAGTCTTATTGACAGTGGTTCTTCACATGGAAGTTGAGGCAAATAGAGGTTCTTAATAGAGATAATTCACACACATAACATAGGAAAACACAGTCATTTCAGCACTAAAGGAAGTCAGATCATAATATTATGAATTCTGAGTAATTAGAGATGAAATATACTAAAAATGATTAAACATAGAGATACATATCAATAACACATCAAAAAAACTCATGAGAATCTCAGGTCTTGAAGTAGAATGTCACTTTGTATTACTGATAATGGTCAAAAACATACAAGCAGCAATTTGGTGCAATATTCTCCAACCCCTTTATTCTTCGATGTTTTGTCTATAAATAGACATGATTTACAATGCAGATGACCTTCCTGGCTAGCTAGATCTTCTAATTCTACTATGACACCTATCATATTTGAAACCACTAACTTAAAATAGAAAAATTACAGCTATCTTTAAAGAAACAAACTCCTAATAGGACTCTATCTCCTATTTATTACGTTCCTTTATTCTATATGTGAAATAGTTACATAATGGTTAAATAATGAATGTCACATGCTTGAAGGACACATGACCAATTTCACCACCACTTTGCATGTTTAAAGCATCCCTAGATCTGTGGAAAATAACCCTGCTTTTTAGGAATGTATGACCTTCATCTTTAACGTTGTTTTGACTGATGAGATGGCTGCATGGCACTCCCTTTGAATCATAAATACTTTCTAATCAGGTCCACTGACGTGCCAGAGGTCTCCAACTAGAAAAATATGCCGTTGAGATGCCCAAAATCCTTCAAAAATTACTCGCTACGAAAACAGGGCAGTTTTAGACAGTTTCGTAGCGAGTTTTAGTAACATAGGAAAAATGGTTTTTCCTTCTATCTTTTTGACTTATTTGTTGTTCCAACACCTTGATTATGTCATGACACCTTGAAAACCATCCATTTCACTCCATAAAACATGGAAAACTAAGTTTTAACGAAAAAAATCACCTACAGGAATATTCACAGCGTATTTCTGGCTTTAAGCCTGAGGTACGCTATGAAATTGTGCAAAAAACCAGAAAATGTTGTTTTCAAGCTTGTCTTCGAAAAATGTTCTCTAGCTGCAAAATTTTGACTCTCTGAATGTTATGAACCTCCTAAAGCATATTCCATCTTAAATTATTACACCTATGGTGTTTCCTCCTCATTTACAATCAGTTGACTAATAAGCTCTTCTACTATTGTCATCTTCAATCCTTTCTTTTCTAATTCCACATGAATCAAATCCAATTGCTCCTAAAGATCTTGCACTTTGTCCTTTAATGCCATGTTCTTGGATTGCAAGTGCAATTTTATGTTTTTGATGTGTTTGACTTCTCCTCTTAGTGGCTGAGTCCACTTTATCAACTTTCATGTATTGTCCAAGGTTTTTGAAACACTTATGACTTGATCTTCCTAGATTTTCCTCATTTGCTCAAATTGAACCTTCTCAGCTTTATGTTTCTTTGCCTCTTTCTTCAAAAATGATATCTCTTTACCTGCCTCTTTTAACTACTCTTTAAGGGTTTCAATCTCATATTTTTCAATAATGTTCTCTTTACCCTTTCTTTGTTTGATAACTAGCTCTTGTTTTGCAGGTGAAAATAGATCTATGATGTTTTTTGGCTGAGCAACAACTTCATTTATTTTCTCAATATCTTTGCTAATTTTCATGACTTTTCTTGCATTTCTAGTCATTAGCTTCCTAGGTTGAAAAATGAAACCAGCGTCATCACCTGCAAACTCTAGTTTTTTAGCAGTCTTACTTTTCTTTAGCTTTATTCCTCCATATGCAATGTCTTTAGCTTGGACAATGGGAGATTATTCAATGTCAATTGCATGCAAGATATATTCCATGTTTCCTTTAGCCAATGTTTGGCTCCTAGTGACTCTCTTACTACCTTGTTTGCTAATTGTCTTCTTCTATTTTGTAGGTGCTATTTTAGGTGTGTCACTCTTCTGCAAAGGTTCTGCTTCCACGCTCACTGGTTTTGGAGGAGATGATCTATTCCATTATTTAACTCAGGGAAAATTTTAGGGGCGAATTTTAGCCGAAAGGAGAATTTTAAGGGATTTTAAATTTTAATAGGGCGAATTTTTTATATAAAACCCGTTTTCTATAGTTTAATAAAGTTAGCCCAATAATTATTTTAAAAATAATTAATTATTAAATATTAGCCTACCAAAAAAAAGGCACATAAAACTAAAAAAATGAAAATTTCCCCCGATTTTATCTGGTTGGAGTAGATTTCCATGGCATTCGCCTAGATTTACAAGGTCGAAGGGAGGGGTTAGAGTGATTCGCCCCATTTTTTCACTGGTTCGCCAGAATTTAGGAGAGGTGGCTGGGGCTTTGTGCATAGGCTTGCCGATGTTCTTGCTGGCTGAGCGAGGAACTTGACCGACCCTCTCTGGTCTGTTACGACCCTCTCATAGTTCGAATTCATTTTTGACTTATGATTTTATTTGATCTTTTCACTGTTCAGAAAATGGAAAAATCAATGACGATGCATGAGCGGCGGGGTGGTTGGATTCATCAAGGGATAGGTGCGTTGGGCTCAAATGTGGTGGATCTACTCAGTTGCACGCATTGACGAGGGAAACTGGTTCCATGGTAGCTGGATTTAGAGTTTCAAGGTCCAAGATAGCCCATTTCCTTGGTGCCATGGAGATAAAACCACGGGCGAGGAGGAGTTTGGGTAGTGTTGTTTGCCCTTGGGTTACAACCGTAATTATATTTTAGAACATACTTGCATCCCCTGTTCTGTTTGAATTTTGAAGCATTAATCTTCATTTGTTCTCTACATGCGGGTGCAAAACGGTGGATGCAGGTATGAAGATTGGTACACGTCTAGGGGAATTCATGCAATTACTTTCACAGTTCCTATGAAAGACATTTCCAGCTTTAGACCAAGAAGAAAAGCAGAGCAACAACTTGATTTTCTTGTAACACATCTAGCTCATTGGATGAAGGAAGAAAATAAAGATTCTAGAGAGAATCACCTAGTATTTCATACTTTTAGCAATACTGGTTGGCTGACATGAGTATACTCTTTTTATTTATTTTCTATACATTCAATATGAATTTCTTAAAAGTACTACATCTTCACCAGATGTAATATTTTATGCCTTGAGTAGTTATGGATTTATGCTTGAGAAGTTTTCGGCTTGTGATCATACTGTCATAGATAAAATCAAGGGATGTGTAGTGGACTCCGCTCCTGTTGCAACACCCGATCTTGAGGTCTGTAGTTACCATATATTGTTACTGGATCCTTCAAATCTTGCACTTTATTATTGAATGTCAAATTCGACCTATGGTTATAGGGGTTTTATTTGGCTACTAGTAATATTCAAGTCTCGTTGTGTTCTGTCTCTTGTTTCAGGTTTGGGTTGTAGGTTTTTCTACTGCATTGTTAAAGAAGCAGAGTGCTACGACAAAGGGACTAATAAAGGGAAGAGAAGGGAGTGAAGAACTATTGGGGTTTGATGAAGCTCATTCAAGTGAGCTAAAGCCTGATGTTACAAAGATATATTTACTTGTAATGTTGGAGAACTTTTTCAGAATATTTTTCAAGCTGCCCTATGTTGATAGGTATTTATATAGTTTTAGCTAGTGATTCACATATATGTCTTTCAGCAGGGTTTTAAATATTTTGGTGAATGAATTTCCTTTCTAACATCCTTTTCTAGGTTAGAGTCTATTGTGTGATGAAAATAGTCTAAATAATGTGTGATTTTCTCAGGTATGTTATATTTAACTCTTTCTGTTTCTTGTCCATAATAAGAGGTTTTCTGATGTGTTTATAATTTTATCACATCAACAACCACTTTTCCCTCAACTATACATCTATAGTTCTGTTGATAGTGTTATCCCTGTTGACTCTGTAGAGGCATTCATTGCAAAGCAAAAGCAAGCAGGATACAAAGTTAGCGTTTGTAATTTTGTATTGTCACCCCATTTGGACCATTTTTGAAAATTCCCAGATCTTTATAGTGCTCAGCTAGGTAGCTTTTTGGAAGAATACCCGCCTTGTTATGAAAAAAAAAAGGTAAATGTGTGATAGAAGACTATCTTATAAGTCATATAAATCATTAACAGGTCTCAGGGATATAGGCCCTCAACTGAATGAATTGTTGGAAGATTCACAAAAATCGATTTTCACATTTAGCATGGTGCATTGCCAAGGCATCAAGAATTTGCAGTGGATCTGTATACACCTTGGATGTGTTTGACAACAAGAAGAAAATGTGGTCCAGTTAGTATGGGAATATGCCTTGTATAAAATTTATTGCATTCTTTAATTCAATTCTAAGAGACTCAGAGTGAGGTCTCCATCCATTTCAATTGTTCAAATTTGAGATCCTATTATTCATATAACAAAAAAATGTAAAGATATTGAAAACCAAATTCAAGTTGGTTGATATTGTTTTTCTGGTGAGTTCATTTTGCAAAGGACCAAATAATTTTGAATATTTGATGTGCCCATGAAGTTTCCTTGTTTTGCCTACAGAAGGAACTATTGAATACACAAACTTGCAAATATTCAATACACTTGCAAATATTGGGAGAAGTGATAAACACTATTCAAAGTAAATAAAAAGCCAAAATCAAAACTTAGTGTAAGCCAAAGTACTGGAAAGATCAGCTGAAAATATAGTGTGATGGTTAAAATGAAACACTATGGTAACACTGGGTGGAAGGCATAAGCTTGAGTTTTTGGACAGGAATTGGACCTATCCCAAATCAAGAAAACTAGAGAAGGGTGTGGAAAACAGGAGAGGAGGAGGAGGTCACTAGATTTCCTGTTTTATTATGTGTGATCCAGGGCTCTGGTTTATTGGACTAAATGTCAAGTTCGATTAGTTCTTATGTTTCAATAGACTGATAACTAAGTAGCAAATTAAATAACATAAAGAAAGTAAATTTGATTTCCTCGTGAAATAATTAGCTAAATGTTTTTAAACAAAAGAGAGTTGAAAAGAAAGGGTATGTAGCTTAGCTAACCTTTGGATCGTGTAAACAACAATAAGAGAGGACCTAGGGCTTATCAGAAAGCCTAAGGGAGCCCAAACCCTCTCTACATGTGGGAAGCAATAGGAGAGGCCCTAGGGATTATTAGCCACTCTAAGGAATCCAAAGCCCTTTTTACTTATAGTGAGAAGAGGCCCTAGGGTTATTAGTCACCCTAAGGAAGCAAAACTGTTTAGGTACATTTTGTAACAAGAATGAACTAATTAGCAGATGGAATTTTACTTGGGTCAATGGAAGAGAAGACACCAAAATAAAGCTAAGGTGATAAAGTGGAAATGCCATCTTCACAAATTAAATTAAATGAACGCTCCACTTGGGATCTAGAGGAAGTAGTTTTCTATTTTTCCTTCCTTTCTTATGTACAAAGATTTCGAGTAACAAAAAAGAAAAAACATGGCATACCAATAAGTATTAACAAGTTTTTTAACCTTAGGGGTGGAAAGTGTAGGTGGGGTGTGAGTGAATTCTAGAGGACAATTGGAACTATCTTACTCTTGAAGTCTAGGTAAGGCATCCAGTAATTAGGTGAAGGTCTTCTTCAAGGCATGTTACATGTTGTCTATCTACAAATCCATAAATTGATCATTGTGGGGATTCTTCAGTCATCATTCATCATCTTTGATGTTTAAATTTCTGTCTTTCGCTCCCTTTGAAGGTAAAGTGACCTTTCCCTTTATTTTATAATTGCTATTGAAATTTCCTTCCTCTGAAATTGCAGAGACTCTAAGACCCTGAGGATTCATTTGCTTGGTTTCGACCTTATTGTTTTTGGACAACGAATTTACTAAAGTTGTTTCAAGGTTATTACTAATTACTTGGTCATTTACTAACAAAGAAGCGCTACCCCATGTTTCAACCTCCTCTGGCTCTTCCTTTGTTTTTGTGTTGCTCTCATTGTTTTTATCTCTAGATGAGTTGCTGCCTCCCCTCTGCTTAGGCTGGTTGTGGTTCTCAACCTCTTCCTTTTTCTTAGATGTTGTAGGTTGTATGTTGCATGGTTTGATTTTCCTATGTGGACAGTTCAAGGTTCGCTGTCCTATCCTCAACCATGGGAAGAGTCTAAAAAATTTAATTGTAGAGTGCTTCAAATTTGTTGGATAATGATACACAAGAATAACTCTCTCACACTTGATTATCATGAGATTAAGGACAATGTTTTAGAAAATACTCAAGAAGTTCTTTAAGCATGAATTTTTTTTTGAATGCATGATACTTTATCCCCTCAATTTTATATGATATCTACAATTGTTGTCCTTTCTCGAAGTTTATATTTGCAGTAGGAAGATTTTGGGCTATTAGCCTTTTTCCTGCTTGGGATGGGTGGAAGCTCATCTGAGTAGATGAATGAAAAAACATTATTTTTGTTATTTGGATCACTAGATAATCCTTTTAAAAATATAAAAGAAGATACAATTTGTGAGACAACACTATCATGATAAGGGATTGATAAACATTGCATGACTCAAGTTGGTTCTTCCACGTTTTAAGAAGGGTACTAAGATTGGGTTTTGCATTCAAAGAGGATTCCCAATAAATTTCTCAAGAATGAAAAACCTAATGAATTGTGCATTTCTCTTCATTCATTAAATGGACAGAGCACTAGAATTAACCCAACAAATATCAATACTAATCCACACACTGACACCGATTATTAAAGTAGAATGTGTGACAACAGAAGCCCAACTGTAGAAAGCCAACATCTATTTTGACATTAAGACATTTTTTTTGGCCTTTTCTCATCAATATTTTGTAATGATAAAATAAATTATATACCATGTAATGCCTTAATTTTCTCTATTTTACTATGCATAGTATTAAAGTCTGAGCCAACACTGGGAAGGATGGAGGATTTGAAACAAATCTCTTGTTCCAGAATGGCCTGTGAAACTATAAACCGATCTAGTATATTGGAAACTTAGTGTTTTCCTCCTCTACGATTATTCCAATTATAAATCCCATTTATGGCGATCATATCTGTCACTTTAAGTTTTTATAGGATGTCATTGAATTATTGCACCTCTATAAGTTCTAATCTTATGATCCCCCCTTCTTCTATTCAAGGGTTTTGATAATGTTGAGATCACTGCCCAATATCCATTTCTCCTCATTGTGGATTGACCTTATTGTCCTGATATTTTCTAGAAATCCCATTTTTTATGTGGGTATATGTGGACAATAGACTGCTGTTATGCACCATGTTTCCCTGGCTCCTACATATTGGAATATGCCAAAAATGATTTTGGAGAGTGATATCCATTCATGGAAGGATATTTCCTAAGGGTTTTAGAGAATTACCAAACCCCAAACACTTCATCTATCATCTAAGGCTACATATTCACATCTCCTCCAACACGAAGATGTTATTTCCTTAACTCTTTCCCTTGATATTTTTGTTTCTTGTATCATGATGATTTTTTGATTTTCCTTTTTAATTTGATATTTTAGATATCTCTTCTTAATCTAGTTCCTTGAAATTTTGTAAATGACATGTACAATCTGGTAATGATGGCAGTTATACAATTGCAGTTTGACAGTCCCAATGACATAGTTGATATCCTCACACAGTGATGTTAGTGATGTTGATGTTGTGGATGATATTACTTGATGCTTCATGATGGGTGTTATTTCTCACTTTCACATAATCTTGTTATAGCCTTTGCTTGATGCTTTTGTTGCTATGGTCATGTCATGCATTAATTAATTGTCTTCAATGTTCAATGTGTGAAGAGTGCAAATGTTCCCTTGATGCGGTTTAAATTCAGTCGGATTTCAATTGATCTTTTATATGCAAGGCTTTCTCTAAGAACAATTCTGGAAGTAATTGTGATCTTCAGGTTTTGAAATTAATATATGATATTATTGTCTTTCTTTTTTGTGAATATTACATTGCACATTTTCATGTTCATGATAACTTCCCTTCCGGATGATAGAAAAGGTGGACCATGGAGTAAAGGTGTTGTAGGTTGTAGAGTAGCATGAAATTTTAGAATATGGGTTTCGTCATTTATAATCTTCTCAGCAATGTTTGTTGCTGCTCTAATGTTAATAAGTTCAAAAAGAGAATCTCAATGCACAATTGAGGCATTTGCATATGATACAAGGAAGTTGGAACTAACTACAAACCTAGCGCTGTTAAATCATAGCAAGTTTATTTGCACTCATCTTTCATTCTCTCATGAACCGAGTGAAATTTCTTGGGGAATTTCTAATCAACAAGTTTTAGGAGTTTGTGTTAGATTTGGGTAGACTCGTAGAATGATTAGCTTGTGGTTTCTATAAACTCTTTTTGTCAACCCATGGATGCATGGGTTAAATTTTCACTTGATTTGCAATTTCCAATGATTTGACACTAAGAATCATTGGCTGACTATGATGATTCGCTGACTTCTTTTCTTATTTTTTGCCCCTTTCCCTTAGATGGTCATGCATGAGAGGGGAAGTTCCAGTGAATGTATGATTTGGGGTGTGAATTTATCTATTGGTTAGCTCTTTGGTAACATCCCATGAATTTAAATGGAATTTGGTTAAATAACAAACACTAAGTGCTAATTAGGAGCTTTAAATGTTTGATACAATAACTAATTTTGGTTTATAGGATCCCAAATGTGCTTTTTTGGGCCTGAAACTTTACATGGCACCCTTGTGTCTACAAATCATGGAAAACATTTGAGTCTTTTTAGGTTATTTCATGGCCATAATGGACGTGTTTCACTACCTAAAACATTTCCAGATATTAAAATACAGGTGGTTGATTTTGTGTAAGCAGGAGGTTTTCTTTACACATTGCAGGATACTAATTTGCAATACGTTACATCTTCTTCCTTCTTGATGGATGGGAATAATGAAGCTGCAATTGATAATTTCCACTTAGAGGTGATATTTTTTTATATACCTTGCTGGCAACAGTCATAGGCCATATGAATACTGTAGAATGGCTTTTCACATTGACACTATCTCTTTTAACAACAGGATTTTAAAAATGTTTCCTTTCGGAATGTTTTGCTCCATGTTTTCAAGATAATGAGAGTTGTTTGTACGGTCCTTAATGGCAGGTAGATGCAGATGTAGAGGCTCTTTAAAACAGTTTAAATATGCAGTAAAAATTCTTCCCTAGCTTACCGAGGAACACATTTGAGGTAAAAAAATTGTTCTTTGGGCTCATTAAGTTTGCTATCATTTCCACTTGCTCAGTAAAACAGTGTATGGGCATAATGGCTTATTTCTATTGTAAAGTATCTTGGATGCTCATTTAATTTGATTTTATTGGTTTACTTTACAGAGAGCACTGGCACTCTACAAAAAAGCCTATGTCAAAATTAAGTCTTATTCAAGTCCTAGTGCAAATGATCTGCACAAGGTAATTGTGGCTTCTAAAAGCGGTAAAGAGAGTTTCTGTCATACTAAATTGTACGATAAAAAAAATGTTGATGTTGATGTAATAGTATTATGTGATAAAAAATCAACAGATGTGACTTCAGCCATTGATTTTACCAATCCTTTAGAACATGCAGCGAAGAATAATACACAGAATAACCAAGAAAACCCTTATATGGTTCTTCAAGATGATGCAAAAATGAATAACTTTATCAGCTCAAGTCAAAACAGCCCAATTTTTGATGTGAAATAACCAATGGTGAATGTAAAGGATGCATATATTTTGGTACTGAGATGCAATACCAATTCCAAAGGTTGTTCAAAACATCCTTTAGATGATGTTAATACTAGGGTGTTTTCAGCAGAACCTAAAGATGGTGTCACTGACCCAGAACTAGTGGATGATCATGATCTGAGAGGCTTCTCAGAAGAATCAAATCTTAATACCATAGTTTCTATAGAAGAGCTTAATTAAGAAATGTTGATAATGTTGATAATGTTGTCATTTTTGTGTCTTGAATTGATTGCAATTGAAACACTAGTCTCTGTGTGAGAGTGTTAATGTTCCCGAATGATTTTGAATCTACATTCTCTGTATATAAATAAATTGCGCATTTATCCTGTATGTATAAGGTTCTGATCTTTCAGAATCCATTTGAGATTGATATAGATCTTTGTAAAAAAATTCGGAGTGGAAATCAAGAAGAGATATCAATTCGATATCGATTGATTGTGTTGAAGCCACAACACAGAAAATCCGTGGAAGAATTTGACTCTGCAAAAACCGGTTGGAGGAATCCACAAACGTTGGGTTTCTTTGTTCAAATTAGTATCAAATATATATTTAAAATCTATGAATCGAATCATGCTTGGAAAACGAATGGTTCTGAATTGAACGGAGCTATGTTTTACAATGGGAAGCATTGAAGTTTTATGATAATATTGGAAACAAATCAGGAAGAGCATTACCCAGAAAACGCATGGAAGGAAGGGAAACAACAAAATTTTTTTAACACAGTTCAAATCCCGGAGTTTGAAGGTGAGCGGTTTTGAAAAAATTACCCCTGGTATCGCATAGAGTTTGAGCCAAGGAGCGGTTTCATAATTTTGAATGCAATCCAATAAATTTTGGACACGTCATCATTTGAAAACTTCCTATTTCACGTAATATTTGTGTGCTAAAGCTCTATGATATAAAAATGCAACTTGCGTTCGATCCCAAAAGCAAAGGATCCAAGGGTCTTCGCACGAGAGAGTTGTTGTTTGGTTAATGCAAGGTATGGCCCAACATTTATTCCATTTATAATTATCTATTAAACATTGATTATGTGGGCCAAAAGATTAAACGTTGTCAGTTGATTGATATGTTGATGCAGAAGTTGAATGAGTTAATTTCATAACTCAAAGCTTTGATATTTGTTCCAAGGGATATAAAATTTTGTTTTAAATACATTTTATACAATATTCAAAAAGGGTTGTAAGGAATTGATTTAAGTGCTTTAAACATTAGATATAATTTTGAAGCACTTTAATTAAAAACAAATATCATATTGTTTGAAATGTTTTTTTTCAACCATGGACTATTGTGATTTCATTAATCAAATTTTACAAATTTGATGAATGAAAATGAAAACAAAGAATTGAATCCGACTCCTCCTGAGTTAGAAACAATTGTCAGCAAATTTGAAAGGCTCTCCTTAACGCCTGCACCCACACCACCATCATGTTTCCTAGTGTTGTGCATAACAGCCCCTACATTTGAAGTTCCCGGTCACCAGCCCCATTTAATTCTGTTCAAATCCTTTCATGGCCAAAAACACTCGCCTTCTATCTATCGTTATCCTTTCGGTCACAAAAATACATCATTTAAAGCTTAAAGCTGCCATTAAAATTTGTATCGGGCCCAGCCCTTGAGGTCTCAGTCTCTGTTGTTCTGATTCCCATGTGACTCGGGCGTGAAACCGTGTGCCAAATTGAACGGGGCTCATTGCATGATGTTTTCAGGCCAAACCATAGCCGTTCGATCTCAATCAAATCAATGGCCCGCAGTCAAATTATCCGTCGTGGCTCCCGCGCCCGAAAACCGGTTGCTTATTCCGCACCACCATTGTTGGGCGAGCGGTATTCTCCATGGGGCTAGCGATTCCATTGATCGTATGACGCGTGTCCCCCTGTACGTCCCAAAACCACTGCCATTTCGTGCATTAAAGGTCAGAGCAAAGATGCGCAGCGGAATAACTCATCGCCGTCAGATCTGCTAGCTTTCATCTAACAGCGATCATCCTCCGGACCTGCATGAACGATAACAAGGGGAAATCGTACTCCGGGCCCGTTATCTGTCGCTCCAAATGCTGTTCCAGCCGTCGATCTCATTTTAAGGACGAAGGGTCAAGATCTTCCGCGTAATTGATTGTTGACTAAGTCCACCCCCCGCCACGTCATCAACCCATATCTCCACGTCATACCCTCCATGCAATCTGTCGTACATCCACTTGTCTAAATCCTATTCATTCATTGTATTTTGACGTTCTTATGTTATAACCCTTTGCCAGCCCATTCTCCGCTATTCCATTGCATTTTCTCCACCACCCTACGCATTCCTCCCACTTGGTCATGCTTTCGTCTCCATTTTCGTCAACCCCTCCATGATTCACTATCCCCGTATGGTTTTTCCTAACAGGTTTGTGGTTTTGTAGGTTTTCCGCGATGGAAAATTGCCATGATGCACTGCTTTTCCTACAGAGACCAAGAGTGCCTCAATCGACAGTCTCTGAGGGAGAAATTTAAGATGAGAGCTGAAGGCAGTTGTTATGATATGACCTCATTAATGGGAATAGAAATAAAATCCATTGAATCCCTCAGAGCAATACAAAAGGTAGGTTCTGGTAGCTGAAGACATTAATTTCGCAGCATAAAATATCAGTGAAAAGCCGAGAAATACAGCACCCTGCATTAAAGGTTTTGGATTTAAACTCAAATGTTGGAAGGTACAGTGCTCAGCAAGCAATATTCTCAAGCTGATATTTCAGTCGACTTCACTTCAGCGACGTACAGAATGTTCACGAATAATTACCCTCATGCCCTGTTCCTGAAGAGATTTTCTTCCAGTTCATTTATTTCTAGAGGTAGATTTCAAAGTACAAACAATTATATTCAGTCATTCACAGTATGGGCGCGAATGTTTTCCACCACTTTGTTTTAAATCAGATTATTAAATGTGTATCACCTACCTCACTATCGAGAGCTTTCTATCTCCTCTATAAAAATAAAAAAGAAAGACATTGTAAGGGTTCTGGATTTCTATCAGCAAACTGTGCAGTGAGAAGCTTTTGTATACATCTTATAAAACCTCTGTATGAAGGTTCAGAGCCCATAGGGTCTCAGTGAGGAGGAGTTATATCTGTAATGAGGATTCCGGTCTTTGGTATCCCACAATATGTAATTTTCTCTTATGTGTTAATATAACATCTCATTTCATTTCATTTATCTTCCTGTATCATGTACTGGAATGCGAGTGGCTCACTGGTTTGGTAAAGATTCATCCTAGTCGGTTCCCTTATTTAAAATCAGTGAAACACTTTAAATATCGCTCAGGCGTGATATATTGTTTCATACTCATTTCTCTCATGTTTCTGCTATATTAGTGACTTGAGGAAGGTGCTTTTAAAATTCCATTATCATGTGTGGATTCTTAGATTGATAAGCCCATGTATGTTTTTGTTGTGTATCTGGGTATCAACCTCATGTTAACTAGTATTTTCTTGACATTTTCTTCACTGCATCCACCTTCTGATATTTGATTTCTGTGGTATATTACTTGAATCGGCCCTCTTTGCAGTAAGCTGTCTCTGAACTGTCTATTCCTTTATGCTGGAATTTTGCATGTTGTTCCTACATTATTCTTATCTCTGTATCAGCTTCTGAGAGAGTTTGGTTCCACACAAAACCATTTTCCTTGTTTTATAAGAGATAGCAGGAGAGTTTTGGATTGACAACCCAAGTTATATTATACACTCTTCGCTATGATAAGATGTCCTAGGCACTGGTCTATGGCAACTCTAGGCTGTCTCTAGGAGTGACAAAACTGTCCACGACATCTTTCTGGCATCATTACCAAGGACGAATTTAAGAAAATCAATTTCCCTGGGCCTCGACAAATCATATTCACTCTCTAATCAGGTGAGCACAGAGATTTGAAGAGTTGCATATCTCTCACCTTGGCCACTCCACTCGTATTTATTTGATAAATCTATTGGTAGTCCTGGCTCCTCGTAAGCCACATTTGAGATCAGATACATTTCATTCAAAGACACCTTACGTGTCTGACCCAGAGAAGATCATTCATTAAAGAGTTTGGAAAGAGAGGAAATCCGTTCGTTCTGAGATCCCCGAGTATTCTGTAGAGGATTATCCGCCCTCTTCTTCTTAAGAAATCAGAACTAAAAATCCCGAATATTACTCAGAAAGTCCACCTAGGGGAAGTGTCAGGATTGAAGAGGATTTTCGTCCTACTCCTGAGGCTGAGGAAATTAAAGAATTTACAGAGGTAGCCTTTGTTAATCGTGAATTGTTTCCATCCACACCTCAGACCTCTGTATAGCACATTCCGATTATTGCAAATACTCCACTCCCTCTGCCTCCCCTTCCTTCATTTGTAACTCAGATTGTTGCACAACCCCCAGCTCCTCCAAAGGCTAATGTACCAGCTTTTCTCTTGAACAAATATGCTCCACTGGCCTTACCCCAAGTGCTAAATGATATGCCACAGGATTATTTGAAGATTCTGCCTAGATTTAATGGAGAAAATGAAATTGATGCTCAGAAAAATCTTGAGACTTTCTGTTCCTTTGCAGAGAACTTCAATGTTGAACATTTAGATGTGGTCTTAAGATTATTTGTGCAATCTTTGGATGGTGAAGCCAGAAAGTGGTTCAAAACCTTGGGAAATCGTTCAGTGACCACCTGGGATGACATGGAGAATACTTTTCTTAGGAAATGGGGCGAGAAGAAAGATCATGGACAGTGTCTTACTGAATTCAATAGTATTAAGAAGAAACATAATGAAGGAGTGTCAGAGTTTATTAAAATATTTAACAAGTTATATTCGAGCCTGCCTCCTGAGATGAAGCCTCACCAGACTGCTGCTAAAGTGGTTTTCATAGCAGCCTTTGATTCAGATTTTGGCTTCTCCTTAAGGGAAAGAAAACCTGCCACTTTAGATGATGCTCAATCAGATGCTCTGGAGTTGGAAGCAAACTTTGTCTCCACTGGGAAATCAAAGGGGAAAGTTGAACAGGATACTAGGAGGAGAGGTAAAGAAGAAGTTTCCTCCTCTAACCAGGAGAAGGATTCAGATAAGATGGATGAAATAAGCAAAATGATTAAGAAGATGGTTGAAATTGAATTGGAGGCTAAGAATTCAGCCCCCAAGAATTTTTATAATGCTCCAAACAGAGGATACAATCCTTAGTATAAAAGACCACCACTGCAGATATTGCCTAGGGAAGCAAAGGAGCAACAAGATTAGGTACCACACCCATTGTACTTGGAAGGTCCAGCAGATGACTCCACTGAAGATGCTGCTTATCAATTAGAAGATACAAATCTTGCTTTTTCAAACAATGATGATATAGTATTCCCATTGCAAGAAGAAGAAGAAGAAGAAAAGATTGATCATTATTGTAAACAATTTGATGATTTCATGCAAGCAAAATTCAATGTAAAATATGATCTCAGATCTTCAAGGAAGAGGACCCGGACTCAAGATCAAGAAGAAGCTCCACTTCAGAGGGATGCACTTGCTCAGAAAGCAGCACCTAAAGAGATGACAATGCAGAAAGCTGCAGAAAAAGGTAAGAGTCCTCTGAAAAAGCCTTCACAGTCTAACGACCAAGTACTTTCTTCTTCCAAATTGTTTAATCCTCCTAATGTTGAGTCTGTGTCAAAAGAAGTTAGATTCCCAGCTGAAAATAAATAATTTAAAGAAGTTGTAATAGAAAAGCCTTCCTCTTCTTTTAGTTTACAAAAAGAGCTTGAGAAAATTAAGATTCCAGTCCCCCTGACCGAGCTGCTAAAACAGCCTGCATATCAATCTCAAGTTACTTCCTTCATACTCCCCCCTGAAGCTCCAATAAATCTAGATAGCCTTAACCTCCAAGAAGAAATAGCCCTAGTAGTCTTTGGCCCACATGTCGAGGAGATAGACCCCTCTACTCCTCCTTTCTACGTGTCTTTAGTTATTCATGACCTGCTGTTACACAACTGCATGCTAGATTCCGGGGCTTCCCATAATCTTATGCCTCTGTCTGTCATGGAACAACTAGGACTGCAAATTACAAGACCATATAAGGACCTGTACTCGTTTGACTCCAAAAGAGTTAAATGCTTGGGGATGATTAAAGATTTAGTGGTCAATCTGGCACAAATTCCAGCAAAAAGTGTAGTTATGGACATTGTGGTTGCTGATATCCCAACCCGCTTTGGCATGTTGCTGTCAAGGTCCTGGGGCACAAAAATTGGCGGGTCACTCAAAATGGACTTAACATATGCTACTATCCCAGTCTTTCGAGGCCAAGAGAGGAGGTTATACAGGGAGACCAGATTTGTTAAAATGGTAACTAAGGCTGACTGCTTAGAGAATTCCCCAATTTATAACAAAGAGGGAGATTTCTTGTGTTTGATGTTAGAAGAAAATCAAAATTATGCTCATGAGCCCCCCTTTGGTCAAATTCAAGTTGAGCTGCCTTTAGAAGATCAGGAATCAGAAATCTGGACATTACATTTTGATGGAGCAAATTCAAAGGAAGGTAATGGAGTTGCAGTGTTATTAATCTCTCCTATAGGAAAATGGGTTCCACTGTCCTTTAAGTTGGAATATGAGGCTACTAATAATGTGGCTAAATATGAAGCACTGCTATTGGGACTGCAAACAGCCAGGAATATGAATATAAAGAATTTAAAAGTTCTAGGAGACTCTGAATTGGTTGTTAGACAGGTCAGAAATCAATGCCAAACAAAACACCCTCGACTGAAAGCCTATAGGAATGAAGTATGGGACATGGTGGAGAATTTTTTCTTAGCATTTAACAGACAGTTCATGCCCTGAGAACAAAACAGAATAGTAGATTCTCTTGCTGTAGCTGCCAGTACATTCCGTCCTCCTCAGAACCCACTTTTGAGGTATGAAGTTGAGGTACGATATATATCATCCATCCCAGATAATATTAAGCACTGGCAGGTATTCGAAGATGAAGAAAAATGAAGAGATTCCTGGAAACAGTGGGAGAATTCTCTAATATGGAGATTGATGACTGTGAGGAAGAGGAAACTGAAAATGTTGCAGACAACAGATGGGAAGAAAGAATAGCAGGTAATAAAGTGCTGCAGCTGAAAGGAAATGTTATCCCTAGAGGGCTGGCGCCCCTAGAAAGGTTATTTGATAAAAATGATGTTCCATTGCAGCATAGTAAAGTAATAGAAGAGAATCAAGTAGAAGACTTAAATTTGGGCACCGATGCTGAGCCTAAAATCGTAAAACTATCCAAAAAAGTTTCAGTGGAATATAAAAGAAAATATTTGAAACTATTTCAGTCATATAAGGATGTATTTTCATGGTCCTATCAGGACCTAAAAACTTTTGATGTTAATATAATGCAGCATAAAATTCCTCTGAGAGAAGATGCAAAACCATATAAGCAAAAGCTCAGATAGATAAATCCTCTTCTGCTTCCTTCAATTGAAAAAGAAATCAAGAAGCTGCTACAAGCCAAAATAATTGTGCCACTAAGATACTCTGAATGGGTCGCTAACCTGGTCCCTGTTCGAAAAAAGAATGGAGAAATAAGATTATGTGTGGATTTCAGGAATTTAAATAGAGCATCTTTAAAGGATAATTATCCACTGCCTAAGATGGACCATATCCTGCAGAAAGTGGTGGGAGCATCTAGAATGTCAATGATGGATAGTTTTTCTGGTTATAATCAGGTGGCTGTGTTCCCAGAAGATCAAAAGAAGACCGCTTTCACCACGCCATGGGGAACATTCATGTATGCCAAAATGCCTTTTGGATTAATCAACGTAGGAGCCACCTTTCAGAGGGCTATGGATATTGCTTTTGTTGGTGAACAGGATAAATTCTTGGTGGTATACCTTGATGATATTATAGTATTTTCCAAGAATGATGATGAGCATATTGAGCATTTACAAAGAACTTTTGAAAAATGCAGAAGGTATGGCCTTTCTCTTAATCCACAAAAATCTTTATTTGCATTAGAAGAAGGAAAACTTTTAGGGCACATTGTGACTAGAGATGGTGTACAAATAGACCCTAAAAGAGTTGAGGTGATAAATAATATTTCTCTACCAGGAAATAAGAAAGAAGTACAATTATTTTTGGGCCGAATCAATTTTTTGAGAAGATTTATTCCTAATTATGCCGAGATAGTTAGCCATATAACTGATATGCTCAAGAAGAACAATGAGGTGAAATGGTCCCAAGAATATAGAGATGCATTCACAAGGATAAAACAGGCATTTGCTGAAGCTCCTGTGCTAGGTGGACCAGATTATGAAAAGCCATTTATGATCTTTTCATTTGCTTCACCTCATACAGTAGCTGGAGTCTTGTTGCAGAAAAATGAAAATGGATATGAGCGGCCAATAGCCTTTTTCAGTCAGGTATTGCATGATGCAGAATTGAAGTATAACATACTAGAAAAATAGGCATACGCCCTGGTGAAGTCTCTCAAAGCCTGTAGAACATATGTTTTGCAATCCCACATTACTGCATGTGTTCCAACAGCAACTGTCAAAGATATCCTCGTTCAAGGAGATAGTGAAGGCAAAAGAGGAAGATGGATTGCAAAAATACAGGAGTACGATCTGGACATAAGACCCACTAAGCTAGTTAAAGGACAAGGGCTAGCCAAAATTCTGTCTGAATCAAATCATCAGGATCTAGGCATAAATTTATCCATGATAGAAAATGAAGAATCTGAGAAAGGAGAAGAACAGCAAGGACTAGAGCTGGCCACTCAAAAGATACACATAAAATATCTCACTAGTCTTTGGTACAAAGAAATAATTGAATATCTCTTAACACTCAGCTGTCCTCCGGGTTGTGATAAGGTAAAATACAGGGCTATGAGAATGAAATCGCAGAAATACATAGTTGCTAACGGACAGCTATACTGGAGAGATCCTTCTGGTATATTACTATTATGCCTCACAGAGAATGAAGTGGAGAATATAATGACATAATTTCATGAAGGAATCTGTGGAGGACATTACAGCTGGAGGGATACAGCTCATAAAATCCTGAAGGCTGGTTTCTACTGGTCAAAATTATTTACAGATGTTTTTGTTTGGGTCATAGAATGTGATAAGTGTCAAAGATTTTTAGAAAGACAGAAACTAGCAGCTCTGCCCTTGATTCCTATTCATGTAAATGAACCGTTTCAGAAATGGGGATTAGATTTTATAGGGGAAATACATCCCCCATCAAGTGGCCAACATAAATGGATATTAACAGCCACAGATTATTTTACAAAATGGGTAGAAGCCATACCTGCAAGAAATGCTACAGATACTGTGATAATCAAATTTATGGAAGAAAATATCATATCCAAGTTTGGCTGTCCTGCTAGAATTGTAACTAATAATGCACAGGCCTTCAAGTCTGCAAGATTCGTAAATTTCTGCTGGCAGTATAACATTATATTGAATCACTCCATAGCTTACTATCCACAGGGGAATGGCTTGGCAGAATCCTCTAATAAAACCATGGTGAGGGCTGTTGAGCCTCAAATTTGTGCTTTCCTTCACCTCATTTTACCTCATTTTTCCCTTGTCCATTTCCATTTTAAACCCAATTGATCAATAAAAATAGTTAAAATTACTTCTAGAATGGTTTATATGACTGACTTGTTGAATTTTGTGGTTGTTGCCATTGTTAAGCATTTTGACCGGAACTAGCTGCAGAATGCAGGCATTCTGTAGCTAACCGGCGATTCTGCAGCTACCTTTATGTTTGAGCATGTTCCAGGTGGCCTCTTGAGGGAAAACGCATATGGGCATGATCCACGTCGTGCCTACATGGTGTGTTGCTCGTCATGGAAGAGGAAATGAAGTCTGTGTACGGTTATGCACGTGGGAACACATTTTGTTAAAGAAGACTCCTACTAGGACTGTTACAGTCCAGGTGTCTTTTCTCTTTTACGCAGCCACCTTAAAGACTCCTAAGATGATTTGGATTAGGAAGACATCATTCCTAAATTATTTTAATTATTGTTACTTGCATTTACTTTAAAAACTCTTGAATAGGCCGAGAGCTTAGTTAGAAATTTTGTGTAGATTTGCTGCTAGATTTTGGTGTAAACTCTGTGTTACGTCTTTTAAGACACAGAGCATTATGTTCAGACTATTGCATTGTTAATGGAGCAGACAAAATTATCTTGAAGGCGTGATTTAAGTGTGAAGTCGAATGCCGTCAAGTGGTAGAGGGCCCCTGCCCCTTGAACGGATTTCCTTAGCGTAAACTAGATAAGTTTTTCCTAGCTGTCTTTACGTTCTGCATATTGAATTAGTAGTTGTTGTGTTTTATATACTGTGGTCGTACTCATTCCAGTTCTTCCATAAGAAGACATTCTTCCAACAGACCAAAATGATGAATGATTGATGACTATGGTATTGTAGGATATCAGTTAGATTTGTATTTGTTTTAGCTAGCTACTGTAGCCATAATTCGTTCCAGTTCTTCCACAAGAAGACACTTTGCCAATAAATCAAAACTATGAATGTTTAATGACTATGGTACTGTAGGATAGGATTTGTATTTGTTTTAGCTAGCTACTGTAGCCATAATTCGTTCCAGTTCTTCCACAAGAAGACACTTTGCCAATAAATCAAAACGATGAATGTTTAATGACTATGGTACTGTAGGATAGGAGTTGTATTTGTTTTTAACTAGAGACTGTAGTTGTATTCATCATAGTTCTTTCACAAGAAGACATTCTTCCAATAAATCTTAACAATGAATGATGAATAGCTATAGTGTCATAAGAATTAGTTGTAGTTTTTAGTCTTCACTATCATAGTTGCACTTGTCCTAACCACTCTTCCACAAGAAGAAATTCTTCCAACACATCCTTAAGAAGTTCAAGATATGACTGTGATGTGACAACTTAGTTTCAATTGCTTTCAGTTCATTTGCTTTCAATTGCATACAAGTCCACAGTCAAAATTGTTCTACCTCTTCCACAAGAAGGAACTCTTCCAAAATATCTCTCATGATGAACAAACTGATTGTGTAACTTCATAGGATAGTGCATGTTAATTAGAATGCTCCGGAGTTTCATTTTGCATTTAATTCATGTCCAGCTACTTCAATTCAAAGTTTGATGATGGCTTATGTTTTAACATTGTTCTAGTTTTGAAGCATCTTAAGCTCATGTTTAAATCAATTCATTGCATTCATATCTCATAGTCACACTGTCACCCTTTGCACAGTAGATCATTTTAGTTGATAGGATTCCTAAGACAACCTTCATTATTTACAAATATCTTTTTGTTCTGAAAACTATCAGTGATCCATAACTTTAGGAATAGAAGATAACATCATTACAAGGTCTGAAATATCTCCGCAAATTCCTCACTATAAACAGAGCTTTTCCTCAACAGAACTACCCTGAAAAGAAACCAATAACTCTTAAAGAATAGACTCTGACCTTCAATTGAAATTGCAGAATAGAACTAGAAATTAGTCATAAATAGATGAGTTTAGAATAGAATGTTGCATCATGATTAGTGTCTGATTGTCTAGTTAGAAAACTTGCATATTTAAGTGATCATTTCTCAAAGTCTAGTTTGTGTCATTTGTTTAAAAAGTCATCATCAAGCTCTTGTTTCTATTCAGTCCTAGTTTAGATGTTGTTTCAGTGTTTTTGATTACATTTGCCATTCCATACATTAGGCTCAACTGTGTTTTTGACTACCACTCTCTTTTCATTAGTTTTCTAGGCATTTTCATTGTAAACATAAAACTTCAAAAAGACCAAAAACATCATAAATCAACATAAAAGACCAAAACATCACAAAACACTACACACAACGCACTAGGAAACAAGCACCTAGGTACATATGGTACATTCCACTTCAGCAGTTTACAAATCCTGGTTGACAATTAAATGAACTCAGTTTAGGAGACTAGATTGAGGCACAACATTTTGGCGCCGTTGCCGGGGAAGTGAAAACTAGGTAACCTTTGTTTTTTAGCATCCAAAAACAATTTTATGCGTAGGGAGAGAGATTCAAGAGGAAGATTTATAAGCAGCAGAGGCAGAAGTTTGACATCTAGAACACCACTTGTTTCATCTAGATCCAGAACTAGTACACCTTCAACTCAAACCCATCTTCCATCCTTTACCGATCCTGGACTTCTAGAAGATCTAAGGTCACCTATTCCATTAGAGAAACCTTCCACTTCATCCACTGAACCTGCCATAGAAGAGGATCCAAAAACCTTTGTTGAGGATACAAACCTTTCTACTTCCACAGGAGAGTCAACCATGGCAGAAGGAGGAGGAGGAGGAGTTGTTAATGGAGAAAACACATTTGGAGGAGGTAGAGGAAGAGGTAGAGGAGAAGGAGGAAGAGGAGGTAGAGGTGCAGATGGAGGAAGAGGTAGGATAGGAAGCTCTTTTGGGTTCCCTATACTTGATGGAGAAACCAATACAACCATGAAAAACATTTCACCTTCTGTCCTTCCGAACTTCTATGGACTTAAGACTGAGGATCCTGAAACTTTCTTATTCGAATTTGAAGTACTGTGTAGGACTTATGACTACCTTCAAGATGCCCAAAAATTGAAATTATTTCCTTCAACTCTGAAAGGAGCAGCATTGAAGTGGTTTATGAGCTTAAGCAGTAGTTCCATTAGGACATGGGGAGACATGAAACAAGCATTTCTAGAGAGATACTTGGATTATTGTATGCCGGTTAATCATAAGGAAGAAGTGTTCAAGATGTTACAAAAAGAAGATGAAAACTTAGAAGATTTGTTGGAAAGATTTAAATACAACATAAAAAGGGCACAAATGGAAAACCTAGATCAAGACACTTTAAAATCTCTTTTGTTGAAAACCATTGGGGATGAATGGTTGGATATCCTTAACATGATGGGAAAAGGGGATATATCACAACTCACATTACCTGAAATATCTGAGTTATGTATCAACCTTTCCAGAGGGAAATCCAAAGCTGTCAAAGGTCCAAGAGATCCTGCTCTTGCAAGAGCAAGTAAATCTGCTTCTGGGACAGTAAGTAGATCAGAAATAGGACACATGCTTGATGATTTTAAATCTGACATCTTGGGGAGTCTTAGTGAACAAATAGACACCCTCAAGATACAAAACAAGCAAAAGGATGAATCTGATGCCTTGGCAATCTTTTGTCCCAAATGTAGGAAGAAACATGCCTTGAGAGAGTGCCCTTTGGATGTAAAAGTTGTAGAAACCTGTGTTATTTGTTCCGAGAAACATGAGACCAAGAATTGTCCTTCTATTCCTGGTCTCAAGGCTGTTTTTAAAGAAGAAACTCCTACAGATTCCACAGAATCTCTTAACTTTGTATCTAGAAGACCTTGGCAGGGACCTCAAACACAGGGATTTCATGATCAAATGTATAATCAACCTCCACCTTGGAATTCTTGGCAGCAACCTTGGCCCCAATTTCGAAATCAATCACAAGCTTGGGCACAAGGATCACAAGGTCCCTATGGAAGATACTCTCCATATTATCAGTATCCACCATCCTATCCACCATACCCACAAAATTTTCCTCAAATTCTTCAACAAAATTTTCAACAAAATTCTCAACAACATCATCAGAACCAACCTCATCAAAATCAACCACTTCCATTACCATTCCCTCAAAAATCCAATCAATTACCAGCTCAGCCCATACCAAACCCCAATAATAAGAATCCTCGGAATACATACATGATAGAAGGACAACAATTTCCAACTTATTTAATTACTCCTCTAGACCTTAGTGATGTTCAACTTAGGTCTGGAAGGATACTTGAGAAGAGGAAACCTTCTGTGATCATACAAGAACAAGATAATTCTGAGGAAGACTCCCTACGGGTTAATAAAAGTCTTGAGGAAGAAACATCCTTTCAAAGCCAAAACATTGAAAAACTGAAACAAAAAGATCCAATAAGCCCAACTCCAGTATTAGAGCAACCATCCACATCTACTTCTATACCTCCCTTTCTGGAAAGATTACAAATTGACAAAGGTGTAGAAAAACAAATAATGGTGCCTAATTATGATTTCTTGGATGAATTGAGAAATGTTTGCATTAAAATTCCATTATTGCAAGCCATCAAAGAAATCCCAATTTTAGCCAAAACAATAAAGGAGTTGAGTATGAAGACAACAAAGAAAAGAATAAGAGAAACCAAGAAAATTCAACTGGTAGGACAAATAACAGATATTATGATGGGTAAGATTACTATTCCAAAGTACCTTGACCCAGGAAATCCAGTTGTCAAAATTCACATCAATGGAATTGAAATTCAAAACACACTCATTGACTTAGGAGCAGCAATAAATATCATGAGTAGACAAATCATGGACAAGCTGAAACTTCCTAATATTCTCTTTACACCCACACTATTACAACTAGCAGATAGATCTGTGATCAGACCAGATGGGGTAATAGAAGACATTCCAGTGTCCCTAGACTCTTGGGAGTACCCTGTGGATTTCATGATCCTTACACCCAAGAATAATCTAGGAGGCCATCCTGTTATACTAGGAAGACCTTGGTTGGCTACAGGTGATGCTTTTATTAGTTGTAGGTCCGGTGATATGTATATTTCTGATGGAAGTTCAACAAAGAAATTCACTTTATATCCTCCAGCTAGGACAATTACAGATCTAGATGACACTCGATGGATAGAGGATGAAGAATATTTGCAACCACTCTTCACAATTTCAGAAATTAGTGAAGATAATCAAATTCTGAATACTCTAGAAAATTTTGAATCTTCTCTAGAACACAAACAAGAATCATTTCAAGAGAAATCCAATATTGAGTTCTTGTCATCTAGACAGATGTCTCTTCATTCTATGGACAAATTTGGCAGTTCTACAAGTGAAATTTTTCCAGGTAAAACCTTGAACATAAATAAAAATCTGGAAAAATCTCAACAAGAAGAACTAGTCAAAGTATTACAGAGACATTCTTCTGCATATGCATGGGAATACACTGACATGAAAAGGATAAGTCCCAAGACTTGTACTCATCACATCTATATAGAGGCAAATTGCAAACCAATCGGACAACCTCAAAGACGGATGAATCCAAATCTTAGGGAAATTGTCAAGGAAGAATTACAAAAATTGTTAAATGTTAACTTCATCTATCCTATTTCAGATAGTCAGTGGGTTTCCCCTTTAGTAATTGTACCTAAGAAAAATGAAAAATGGAGGGTGTGTGTTGACTACCGAGAACTGAATAAAGCTACTCTTAAAGACCATTTTCCCTTACCTTTCATAGATCAAGTAGTAGATACATTAGCAGGTAAAAAGTACTTTTCATTCCTAGATGGGTTTAGTGGTTACAATCAAATCCAAGTAGCACTTGAAGACCAAGATAAAACCACATTTACTTGTCCTTGGGGTACTTATGCCTACCGAGTATTGCCATTTGGATTGTGCAATGCACCTGCAACATTCCAAAGGGCAGTATTAGGAATTTTTTCTGATCTGATACATGACTGTGTAGAGGTGTACATGGATGATTTTACGGTTTATGGGGATACATTTGAAGAGGCTTTAGAAAACTTGGAAAAGGTCTTAAAAAGATGTCAAGAAGCAAACCTTTCTCTTAGTCATGAAAAATGTTTTATGATGTTCACTGAAGGTATTGTTTTAGGGCACCACATTTCGGGGGATGGGATTAGAGTTGATGAAGCGAAAGTTGAAGTTATTTCTAACCTATCCATTCCAAGTTGTCAAAGAGATGTAAGAAGTTTTCTAGGATTTACGGGGTACTATCGGAGATTTATAGAAAACTTCACCAAAATAGCATCTCCTCTCTTCAAATTACTCTCCAAAGATTGTGAATTTAAGTGGACTTCTGATTGCCAGTTAGCTTTTGAAACCCTGAAAACCAAAATTTCTGAAGCACCTATATTAAGGGGACCTAACTGGAGGTTACCTTTTCATATCTCGACAGATGCTTCCGATACAGCTCTAGGAGCAGTATTGGGACAAAAAGATTTAATTCCCTATGCCATCTATTATATCAGTAAAAATTTGACTCCTGCAGAGTTAAACTATACTGTAACTGAAAAAGAGTTTTTAGCTGTTGTTCATGCCATTAACAAATTTAGACACTATATAACCGGCTATGAAACTTTTATTCACACTGATCATTCTTCCATTAGATATTTAATGAATAAATCAATCACTAATGGTAGAGTTATAATATGGTTGTTATTATTGCAAGAATTCAACATTACTATTCTAGATAGGCCTGGAAAACAAAACACTGTGGCTGACTTCCTGTCTAGAATTCAAAATATCAAAGATGACACTCCGGTTGAAGATCAATTTCCTGATGAATATCTTTTTGCAGTTTCTACTCAAACTCCATGGTTTGCTGATATTGCTAATTATTTAGTTTCAGGAAAATTTCCTTCAATTATGAATGCGAGGGATAAAAGAAAAATCATTAATGATAGTGCAAGATATTCATGGGTCGCTAATGAGTTGTACAAGACGGGTTCAGATTTGATCATTAGAAGGTGTGTTCGTGAAGATGAGATGCCTGAAATTCTCAAGGCATGTCATGATGAACCTTGTGGCGGACACTTTGCAGATAAGAGGACAGCCTATAAGATCCTTAATTTAGGATATTATTGGCCATGTTTGTTTAAAGATGCAAGGGAGTATGTCAAAAGGTGTGACAGTTGCCAAAGGGTAGGGAAACCTTCTCCTTCAGGTGAGATGCCATTGCAACCTCAGGTACACATTGAACCTTTTGAAAAATGGGCCTTGGATTTTATAGGACCTATTAGTCCTCCATCAAGACAAAAGAAATACATATTAGTTTGCACTGATTATGTTACTAAGTGGGTAGAAGCTAAACCATTACTTGTTGCTAATGAATCATCTGTAGTTACTTTTCTTTTGAGGATATTTTTACTCGTTTTGGTGTCCCAAGGGAAATTGTTACAGATCAAGGAGCTCAATTTACATCAAGGCTAGTGGAGCAAATGATGGAGAAGTACAAAATCAAACATAGAACATCTACTCCTTATCATCCACAAGCAAATGGTCAAGTGGAATCCACTAATAAGGTCATTGAAGGAATCCTAACAAAGACTGTTCATCTACATAGAAGAGATTGGGTAGATAGGCTTCTTGAAGCCTTGTGGGCCTATAGAACTACATGGAGAAACACAACAGGCCATACTCCTTATGAGCTTGTTTATGGAAAGCAAGTTTTGTTTCCTATAGAGTTCCAAATCCAAACATTCAAGATGGCAGTTCAGCTAGGACTTGATCTAGCGGAGGCACAAAAGCATAGACTGGAGAAAATTAATGAATTGGATGAGATCAGACAAGATGCAGTTCAGAAAACAAGTCTAGTCCAACAGCAAAGGGCTAGATGGCATGACAAGTACATCAAAGAGAAGAAATTTAAAGAGGGTGATTGGGCTCTCTTGTTTGATTCAAAATTCAAGAATTTTCAAGGGAAATTTCAGACACATTGGCTTGGGCCATATGAAATTGTTCGAATTTTTGATAATGGGGCAGTAAAAATCAGAACTATAGATGAAGAGGAGGTCACTTTTCTTGTGAATGGCCATAGACTGAAGCTATACCACAAGCCACTCTCAAGAGAAGAGTTTGTCAAGAAGTTCCAAGGAGACAATGATGTGAAGTTAATGAAGAAGAGTCTTTCTTCTTCATCAACTTGATTAAATTTTCTGAAGCATTTCTCTTTTGAAAATAAAAAATAAAAAAATAAATAAAAATAAAATAAAATAAATAAAAATAAAGGTATAAACATGAAAACCAATCACTGATTGGCATGTTTATACAGAAAAGATAGGGTGAAAATCAGAGTTTCTCTGACACTCTAACTTTTCCCATTTTTGTTTCTAAGCAGTTGTTATAAAAATCATAAGTTCAGTGCCATAGTACTTATGATTCATTTCATCTCATTCCATTCACTATCCATCCATACTTCATCTCATCCATCATTTACATCTCACTCCATTCCATTTCATTCATTTCACTCCATTCCATTTCATTCATTTCACTCCATCTTCCATTCACTTCATTCTCATGTCAAAACATAGAATTTGATATCTTGCTGCAAGAGAATAAAAATATGCCATGAATTGCAGTACAGCCCTTATGTTCCTTCATTCCATGAGCTGAATCCATTCTTATTTCAATTATCCACTTCATAATCCATCATCCATTTCATCCATTTTCATAAACATTTCACCCATCTTCCAGAAACATTTCATTTTCATAATAAAAGTGTTCTACAGGGACATTCTGCAGCTCAGTGTACATTCTGTAGCTGATCGGCCTTTCTGCAGCCCGATAGTTTTTCACAGCTACAAATCCTGAAGGCATCAACCAACAGACATCAGAGTTACAACAAAGTGATCCAGAGAATTCATGAATCAAAGACATCAAGAAAATAGTGAAAGATTCCTCCAAAGTTGAGCAGAGAAGACAAAGGCTACACAAACATCAAGGGCAGAGGTAACAAATTTAAATTACGATGGCAATTCATGAAAATTTAGCATAGTTTAGTTGTGAAATTATTCAAAGAGTTGTTTTAATTATTTTATTGATCAAACACCAAACAAAACCCTCTATAGACTTTGTATTAAAACTTCCAATTCAAATTTTCTGTCCAATAGCATTTGAGCGGTGGAACGGCCAAATCATTTGAAATTCCCACGACTCTTAACCAAGTTCTTTAATGATGAAGATTTTTCCTGCCGTCGTAAATCCTCCGCTGTCTCCTCAAATCATTAATGCATTCCTCCACCTCACTTCACCACTCTATGCCGTGACCATTTTCCATAACGTTATTCCGTAGCCAGTATTACATTCCGAAGGCAGAGGCATTATTATCATCAGGGACAGAACAGAAGAGGTACATTGCAAGCATAACGGTGTGAGAACTCACTGAACAGAGAGCATATCACTGAGAACAAAGTTCGGAGCATTGCACTGTCAACACAGAATTGTGGCCGTGAAGAGTTTAAAGCTTGTTGCTACCAGAAGACAGAGATGCTAAAATTGAAGACTTTGCTACCAAAAACAGAGGTATGGTAGTAATTGAAGTTTGAAGTCTGTTATTACCAAAGACAGAGGTGTGGTAGTGACTGGTTTTGAAGTTATTGTTATCCGAGACAGAGAGGCTGTAGTGTTGAATTTGAAGCATACCATTTGCTATTAGAGACAGAGGTTGAGTTTGAAGTCTGGTGTTACTAGAAACAGAAGCGTTTTTCAGTGATTGAGTTTGAAGTCGTCTGTTACCAGAAACAGAGGTATTGCACAAAAAAGAAATTTGAAATCATCTACCACTGTCTATCAGAGACACATTAGCCCGAAAATTGAAATTGCTTCCATATCATTCCAAGGTTCAACAGAAGTACATCAGTCCGAGGATTCGAAGGCATTTTCCAAACAGAGGCATACAAACCAGAGATTTTGAAGACTGTAGCTATTTCAAAGGTATGTTCTTCCAAAATTGAAGCCATTTTTTTTAGAGATTGAAGCCATTTTAATCCGAAAGTAAAAGCCATTGTTTTGTGGATAGAGAAGAGTGTTAATTGATAGTGAAAAATCATGGGTTTCATCGTAAGGATTGAGCCTATAGGATCGAAATATTTAGAAGGTTATCCACAATGCAAGGAGATGCTACAACAAATAGGATGGCTCCAATTCTTGGAAAAGTTTAATGGTTGCCATAAGGAAGTCACCAAAACGTTTGCTAGATCATTCCAAGGCACTGAGGTTGAAATAGGAGATGTTAAGTTGACTGTTAATGAAGCTTTTATAGCAGAGGCTACAGGATTATCCAGAGCTGGGGAAAGATGGTTTAAAAATAGGGAATTCCATAATGACTCATGGAAACAAATCCTAAAATCACCAAACATGGATGTTAGTGTGTTCAAGGAGGGAATTCCCAGTACAACATTGAAGAGCAAATGGAGGAATATACTACTTCTTTTACAAAAATTTGTTACATGTGAGGGTAGGTATGGGACATTTTATGTCTACCATATGAGACTAATGTTGCATTTTCTAGGAGAAGATTTGAACTTACCATATTTCTTGTATCAAAGTCTGAAGAAAATGGCTTCCTGTGTTCCGAGAAGAGTTCAGTTTTTGGAAACAACCCTGTATCATCATGGGTTAGTAAAAATTTTAATTGAGCATCATCTATCTAAATCAAATGATACATGGGGTGATTTCTTAATAAGAAATCATCTTGAGGAAGCAAAAGAACTATCACCTGAACCACAAGCCACAAAGAGAAGTAGGAGATGGAGGACTCCAACAGGTAAAATTGACAAACCGGTTCAAGAAAGCAGTGAAGAAGTCATTCTGGAGAAGTTGAATAGAATCAAGAGTCAACTCAAGGCAGAGAAGGTAATCAAGGAATCTGTTATAGAAAAAAGGGAGGGTTCCTCTCAACTTAGGAGAAGCCACAGATTAAAAGGAAAACTGAAGAAAACATCAATCAAACAAACAGGGGTAATCAATATTGAAGATGAAGAAACATCTATGGAAAAGTATGATGATGAAGATTTTTATGAAGGCACCCCTGAGATTGATCCTGCTCAACAGGAAATCTATGACTATGTGGAAACTTTAGAGAGAACAGCTTCAGAAAGAGAAGAGAGAACCCCCAGTCCTCCACTAGCTGAAATTGATATATTGAGGAGGGATAGGTATGAGTTGGAATTGTTGAATAGACACATCAAAAATGAGAATGAAATTCTCAAAGATCAAATCAAGCTCAAGACTGACATGAACTCAACCTTATCCCTGCATATAGACAAAGTGGAGAGAACCAATGAGAAGATGAAGACAAGGAACAGAAAGTTGATCAGAGCACTCACAAACCTCGGGTTCAAACTTGTGATCAGGAAACCCAGAAGGCCTTTAGCATGCAGACAAAGGAAAAGAAGGGGATTATATGTCCTTGCAGAAGCCTCAGAATTCATAGGATAATTTGCATGAGGACATGCAAAGAGACAGCAGTGGGGGTATGTTGAGCCTCAAATTTGTGCTTTCCTTCACCTCATTTTACCTCATTTTCCCTTGTCCATTTCTATTTTAAACCCAATTGATCGATAAAAATAGTTAAAATTACTTCTAGAATGGTTTACATGACTGACTTGTTGAATTTTGTGATTGTTGCCATTGTTAAGCATTTTGACCGGAACTAGCTGCAGAATGCAGGCATTCTGTAGCTAACCGGCAATTCTGCAGCTACCTTTATGTTTGAGCATGTTCCAGGTGGCCTCTTGAGGAAAAATGCATATGGGCATGATCCACGTCGTGCCTACATGGTGTGTTGCTCGTCATGGAAGAGGAAATGAAGTCTGTGTACGGTTATGCACGTGGGAACACATTTTGTGAAAGAAGACTCCTACTAGGACTATTACAGTCCAGGTGTCTTTTCTCTTTTACGCAGCCACCTTAAAGACTCCTAAGATGATTTGGATTAGGAATACATCATTCCTAAATTATTGTAATTATTGTTACTTGCATTTACTTTAAAAACTCTTGAATAGGCTGAGAGCTTAGTTAGAAATTTTGTGTAGATTTGCTGCTAGATTTTGGTGTAAAACTCTGTGTTACGTCTTTTAAGACACAGAGCATTATGTTCAGACTATTGCATTGTTAATGGAGCAGACAAAATTATCTTGAAGGCGTGATTTAATTGTGAAGTCGAATGCCGTCAAGTGGTAGAGGGCCCCTGCCCCTTGAATGGATTTCCTTAGCGTAAACTAGATAAGTTTTTCCTAGCTGTCTTTACGTTCTGCATATTGAATTAGTAGTTGTTGTGTTTTATATACTGTGGTCGTACTCATTCCAGTTCTTCCATAAGAAGACATTCTTCCAATAGACCAAAATGATGAATGATTGATGACTATGGTATTGTAGGATATCAGTTAGATTTGTATTTGTTTTAACTAGCTACTGTAGCCATAATTCGTTCTAGTTCTTCCACAAGAAGACACTTTGCCAATAAATCAAAACGATGAATGTTTAATGACTATGGTACTGTAGGATAGGATTTGTATTTGTTTTAGCTAGCTACTGTAGCCATAATTCGTTCCAGTTCTTCCACAAGAGGACACTTTGCCAATAAATCAAAACGATGAATGTTTAATGACTATGGTACTGTAGGATAGGAGTTGTATTTGTTTTTAACTAGAGACTGTAGTTGTATTCATCATAGTTCTTTCACAAGAAGACATTCTTCCAATAAATCTTGACAATGAATGATGAATAGCTATAGTGTCATAGGAATTAGTTGTAGTTTTTAGTCTTCACTATCATAGTTGCACTTGTCCTAACCACTCTTCCACAAGAAGAAATTCTTCCAAGACATCCTTAAGAAGTTCAAGATATGACTGTGATGTGACAACTTAGTTTCATTTGCTTTCAGTTCATTTGCTTTCAATTGCATACAAGTCCACAATCAAAATTGTTCTACCTCTTCCACAAGAAGGAACTCTTCCAAAATATCCCTCATGATGAACAAACTGATTGTGTAACTTCATAGGATAATGCATGTTAATTAGAATGCTCCGGAGTTTCATTTTGCATTTAATTCATGTCCAGCTACTTCATTTCAAAGTTTGATGATAGCTTATGGTTTAACATTGTTCTAGTTTAGAAGCATCTTAAGCTCATGTTTAAATCAATTCATTGCATTCATATCTCATAGTCACACTGTCACCCTTTGCACAGTAGATCATTTTAGTTGATAGGATTCCTAAGACAACCTTCATTATTTACAAATATCTTTTTGTTCTGAAAACTATCAGTGATCCATAACTTTAGGAACAGAAGATAACATCATTACAAGGTCTGAAATATCTCTGCAAATTCCTCACTATAAACAGAGCTTTTCCTCACCAGAACTACCCTGAAAAGAAACCAATAACTCTTGAAGAATAGACTCTGACCTTCAATTGAAATTGCAGAATAGAACTAGAAATTAGTCATGAATAGATGAGTTTAGAATAGAATGTTGCATCATGATTAGTGTATGATTGTCTAGTTAGAAAATTTGCATATTTAAGTGATCATTTCTCAAAGTCTAGTTTGTGTCATTTGTTTAAAAAGTCATCATCAAGCTCTTGTTTCTATTCAGTCATAGTTTAGATGTTGTTTCAATGTTTTTGATTACATTTTCCATTCCATACATTAGGCTCAACTGTGTTTTTTTGACTACCACTCTCTTTTCATTAGTTTTCTAGGCATTTTCATTGTAAACATAAAACTTCAAAAGACCAAAAACATCATAAATCAACATAAAAGATCAAAACATCACAAAACACTACATACAACGCACTAGGAAACAAGCACCTAGGTACATATGGTACATTTCACTTCAGCAGTTTACAAATCCTGGTTGACAATTAAATGAACTCAGTTTAGGAGACTAGATTGAGGCACAACAAGGGCTCTGAAGAAGACTATAAATGAGAATCAGAAGAATTGGGATTCCCAATTAAAGTTTTCTCTATGGGCGAATAGGATAACCAGCAAGAGAGCAACAGGGAAATCTCCCTATGAATTAGTATATGGACGAGCAGCAGTGTTCCCTGTGCAGTTAGCTTCGCTAATGGCACGTTTCATGCAGGAAAATCAGGAAGAGCCGGACAGTATGGTTAGAAGGATAAATCAATTGGTGGAATTAGAGGAAACATGAGATCAGGTGAATCAAAGGCTGGCAGAATATCAGGAGAAGATGAAAAACATTTTTGATCGGCATGCAAAAGATCGGAAATTGCAGATTAGCGACTTAGTTCTAAGATGGGACGTCCGAAAGGCCGAAAAGGGAAAGCATGGTAAATTTGATCCACTGTGGTTTGGCCCATTCAAAATTGTAAATCAGGGAGGAAATAACACTTTCATGCTGGAAAACCTATAGGGTGATCTGCTTGATTCCCCTGTAAATGGCCAATTTCTCAAGCCCTACTTCCAATTCTGATTCAGGTAGAGAAAGCCTGATGTACCATACTGTATATATGTTTTGCTTCAGTTTTGTTTTTATGAGTGCACTGATAAATTATAAAGAAAAATACTAAAAGAGCAGGAGGTTAAGGTATGCACAGAAGTGATCAGTGGTCTGCAGGTTCTCGCCACGTCCACGGAGGAACATACCATCCCCAGATGGAGCCGATGTTGTGCATAACAGCCCCTACATTCGAAGTTCCCGGTCACCAGCCCCATTTAATTCTGTTCAAATCCTTTCGTGGCCAAAAACACTCGCCTTCTATCTATCGCTATCCTTCCCACTCACAAAAATACATCATTCAAAGCCTAAAGCCACCATTAAAATTTGTATCGGGCCCAGCCCTTGAGGTCTCAGTCTCTGTTGTTCTAATTCCCATGTGACCCGGGTGCGAAACCATGTGCCAAATTGAACGGGGCTCATCGCCTAATGTTTTCGGGCCAAACCGTAGCCTTTCGATCTCAATCAAATCAACGGCCCGCAGTCAAATTATCCGTGGTGGCCCCCGCACTCGAAAACCAGTTGTTTATTCCGCACCACCATTGTTGGGCGAGCGGTATTCTCCATGGGGCCAATGATTCCATTGATCGTATGACGCGTGTCCCCCTATACGTCCCAAAACCACTGCCATTTCGTGCATTAAAGGTCAGAGCAAAGATGCGCAGCAGAATAACTTCTCGCCGTCAGATCTGCTAGCTTCCATCTAACGGCGATCATCCTCCAGACCTGCACGAACGATAACAAGGGGAAATCGTACTCCGAGCCCGTTATCTGTCGCTCCAAATGCTGTTCCAGTCGTCGATCTCATTTTAAGGACGAAGGGTCAGGATCGTCTGCGTAATTGATTGTTGACTAAGTCCACCCCCTGCCACGTCATCAACCCATATCTCCACGTCATACCCTCCATGCAATCTATCGTACATCCACTTGTCTAAATCTAATTCATTCATTGTATTTTGACGTTCTTATGTTATAACCCTTTGCCAGCCCATTCTCCGCTATTCCATTGCATTTTCTCCACCACCCTACGCATTCCTCCTGCTTGGTCATGCTTTCGTCTCCATTTCCGTCAACCCCTCCACGATTCACCGTCCTCGTCTGGTTTTTCCTAACAGGTTTGTGGTTTTGCAGGTTCGCCGCAATGGAAAATTGCCATGATGCACTTCTTTTCCTACAGAGACCAAGAGCGCCTCGATCGACAGTCTCTAAGGGAGAAATTTAAGATGAGAGCTGAAGGCAGTTGTTATGATATGACCTCATTAATGGGAATAGAAAGAAAATCCATCGAATCCCTCAGAGCAATACAAAAGGTAGGTTCTGGTAGCTGAAGACATTAATTTCGCAGCATAAAATATCAGTGAAAAGCCGAGAAATACAGCACCCTGCATTAAAGGTTTTGGATTTAAACTCAAATGTTGGAAGGTACAGTGCTCAGCAAGCAATATTCTCAAGGTGATATTTCAGTCGACTTCACTTAAGGGACGTACAGAATGTTCACGAAGAATTACCCTCATGCCCTATTCCTGAAGAGATTTTCTTCCAGTTCATTTATTTCTAGAGGTAGATTTCAAAGTACAAAAAATTATATTCATTCATTCACAGTATTGGCACGAATGTTTTCCTCCACTTTGTTTTAAATCAGATTATTAAATGTGTATCACCTACCTCACTATCGAGAGCTTTCTATCTCCTCTATAAAAATCAGAAAGAAAGACATTGTAAGGGTTCTGGATTTCTATCAGCAAACTGTGCAGTGAGAAGCTTTTGTATACATCTTGTAAAACCTCTGTATGAAGGTTCAGAGCCCATAGGGTCTCAGTGAGGAGGAGTTATATCTGTAATGAGGATTCTGGTCTTTGGTATCCCACGGTATGTAATTTTCTCTTATGTGTTAATATAACATCTCATTTCATTTCATTTATCTTCCTGTATCATGTACTGGAATGCGAGTGGCTCACTGGTTTGGTAAGGATTCATCCTAGTCGGTGCCCTTATTTAAAATCAGTGAAATGCTTTAAATATCGCTTAGGCGTGATATATTGTTTCATACTCATTTCTCTCATGTTTCTGCTATATTAGTGACTTGAGGAAGGTGCTTTTAAAACGCCATTATCATGTGTGGATTCTTAGATTGATAAGCCCATGTATGGTTCTGTTGTGTATCTGGTTATCAACCTCATGTTAACTAGTATTTTCTTGAAATTTTCTTCACTGCATCCACCTTCTGATATTTGATTTATGTGGTATATTACTTGAATCGGCCCTCTTTGCAGTAAGCTGTCTCTGAACTGTCTGTTCCTTTATGCTGGGATTTTTAATGTTGTTCCTACATTATTCTTATCTCTGTATCAGCTTCTGAGAGATTTTGGTTCCACACAAAACCATTTTCCTTGTTTTATAAGAGATAACAGGAGAGTTTTGGATTGACAACCCAAGTTATATTATACACTCTTCGCTATGATAAGATGTCCTAGGCACTGGTCTATGGAAACTCTAGGCTGTCTCTAGGAGTGACAAAACTGTCCACGACACCTAGTATGGCCTTCTTGTAGTCACTAACCTACATTTCAGTTAACCCATTTTGAGTATTCATATGAGGTTCCTTCAAAAAATGCTTGTATGATAGTTTTTCTTGAAGTATTGAGAGTTTGATACCTGCTAAAATCTATAGATGGTATTTAGAATGTGATGAACAGACCATGGAACCATGAAATTCAACTATTAATGATTTTTCTTGAGCATCTGTGCTACTGGTTATGGCTTAAAACTATTTTTTAGTTGGGGTATGATAATTATTTTAGCATGACTAGTAAGCTATCCTCTTAATCCACAATAATTACATTCTTGTTTTCTTTGCTGTGACACATCCGTCCGTTGCTTATGTGTGCTTGCATACTGAATCTTGACACTGAAGAAATTACTTTTAGGGTGAAACTTTTTAGTTTTTTCCTGGTTATTGGTGGTTTTGAATCACTTGACAGTCAATAACATGCTGAGTGAGCTTCTTCATGCATAAAATGAATAACTTCTAGATGAAGTTGATCATGCAACAACATTAAGTCAATGACCTCATACAAGGCGTTGCAATTTCACCATTTATTCATTCCACTATTGTTAGTCTAATTTTCCAAATTTTGAAGAAAATTAAGTTTATTTTTCCATGACTCCAGAGATTCAGCTTTTTTATACCTTTATTCCATAATACATTCTATTTTCTAAATGATATTGTGGAAGCTAGTAGATGGAGTGGATCTGCAACTGCCTAATGTTATGAGATACTAATGTTGTTACTTAGCATCATATCAGAGTCATTGATGAAAAATTCATTGGTTAATAAATCTGTGTTCCAGTTTTTGGAAAGTTCTAGTAAGTTTACATTATCACACATTTCCTTATTTAGTGTGATTCCTTAGTTGTTTTGAGGGAGCTTTGAATTTTTATATGTAATTTGCTACTACCCTACTTACACTAGTGATTATCACCTTATATTTTTAATATTTTGGGATGCATTTATTGCCTAGAACTGAATTGGTATGTAAACTTGCATTGAACACATTTACTGCTACTTCTATACGCCTTGTTATTGGTAATGATTTTTACATTTCGTGATAATATCTTGTTTTCATATTTATTTACATTTTGAACTCTAAAATTGGCTTAAGATCTGATCTTTCATCTACACGGTGATTCTCTGTTGTTACAACAAAACCTAGTGCCCGAAAAAAGTATAAAGCCTCAATCACGATGGTGTTAGTTTTTTACAATGCAAGAATATTACCTACTCACTTTGAGTAGCTTTTCCTTTCTCTTTTGGTTGGCTCCTCTTCAACTCAAGGGGGCATCCCTAAAAGTTAGGATTGCTAGGCTATAGAATGGGGGCGCAAGGTGATTTAATAAGATGAGTGGTAGTTGTAATTTATGAAATAGGATGAAGAAACAAAAATGGACAAAAGCAAGGAATGAATGAGAAGGAAGGAAATTGGTGCATATCAGTTATGGGCTAATGGAGCCATAACACATTTGGATAAATGAGAGAACTTGTATGTCACAAACAACTACTTTGAAGTAGGTAATACGGTAGAATATTTTTGTTTACCATTTTCTACCAATTAGTAGATGAAGAAACAATTTGATACATTCATCTTTAAGGTGTGTACTTGAGATGAAAATGGCCTAATGTATGCATTTGATCCTTATGTGTTCGCTGGAAATGTGTAGTAGAAAAACAGTCTTCAAGGGATAAATTGCTACTCATCAATCCGTTCATAAGGTGCTATTTTATGGTTGGAGTATGCTTCAAAATCTGCAACATAGTTGATAGAAGAAAGGGAAACAAGTGCAGAAACAGATAGCCAATGTTAGGGTATCAGTGGTATTTCTGTTCTAATTATGCAATATTTCCTGTTCACAGTTATGGTACGCATTAGCCAAGACACTGTTAGAGACGGTTGCATGGGCACTGGCCATGGACAGAGGGTTGAATATGGTGACAATCAACGCATCTCTGATTGTGGGACCTGGTACCACATACAAAATATCATGATCTACCATTGCATATCTTAAAGGTGAGGGTGAGAGATATGCATACCAAATAGACTCTGTTCTAGAACGTACAAATATGGTATAGTAATCCCTTGGAGAGGATCTAATCTATTGGTATATTAATCCCATGGAGAGGATCTAATCTATGGAAGTGCAAAATATTATCTAGTTTATTTACAGTTGCTAGTCTTTCTGATGGCAGGGGCTGCACAAATGTATGAGAAGGGCACTTTAGCTAGTGTGGACGTAAAGTTTCTAGCAGATGCTCATATATGTGCTTATCAAGATCCATCTGCCTATGGGAGATATATCTGTTTCAATCAAATAGTGAGTAATGTAGAAGATGTTGTCAATTTAGCACAGAGTTTGCGACACCTGATACCATTCCCTAACACCATATACCGTTCCCTGATAGGTACAGAGCAATTAGTTATTGTCTAGTTATTAAAATCACTGAAGATTCTGTATCTTCAAGATTTAAATTGGGTTGATTACCTATTGATATTTTATCTTTAGCTATTATGTCACAATGAAATTAATCATACATAGATACGTGTTTTCCACACCTGATACTGTTCCCTAACAGGTACAGAGCAATTAATTATTTTTTAGTTATTGAAATCACTGAAGATTATGTATCTTCAAGATTTAAATTGGGTTGCTGACCTAATGATATTTTTTCTTTAGCTATTATGTCACAATGAAATTAATCATACATAGATACTCTCCAAAGATAATCATGAATTCATTAAGTATTTGATTTTTTTCATAATTTAGTAAGAGATTTGAAACACCAATGGTCTACCAACATTGTCTTAATAATAAGAAGCTGACTGGATTGATGGTTGGATATGGAAATCGTGCAACCCTAAGCAGTGAAATGTAAGGGAAGGGGGGTTTTCCCATGTTACAGCTTAACAACAGCCATGAATGAGGGGCACAAGAAAACTTAGAGAGTTTACATGTTCAAACTGTATCCATTTTTGTACATACTGTAATGTAATTTTCACTTCAAGGTTTGGATAGTTGGAAATAAGTCGACTTCCATAACGACCAACATTAAAATTTTAGCCGGTGACTAAGGCTCTCTACCATATGCATTGTTTTTCGTTAATTTATGATGTAAAATCAATTTCATGATTTCTGGCAAGGACAAGTGCAAGACTGCAAGTAAGTTGTTGATGGGTTGTTTGGTGTGTGAATAAAAAGTGGGATACCCCACACTTTGGAATTTTTTTATCATTATTAAAGCTCCTCCTTTTTTTTTACCATTATGGGAAGTTTCACTTTCTCTTATCATGAGTTGTGTTATGAATGGAATGAGAAGTTACACTTTCTCTTATCCTGAACTATTTTATGAGTGGAGTGCATAATGTTCGTTTGATGGTATTTTTATATATTGAGATGTTGAATTCTTTAATTACAAGATAAAAAATTGAATACTACTTTGCCTAGTCAAACTTTTATTTTTAAAGTTTTTATTTAAGCATCGTCGCTAGTCAAACTTGTGAGAGGCCACTATTGTGAGAGGCATGGATTGTGTAATAGTTGTGTAACTTCTGGTGCCTTTTGGTGATTATATGCGTGGAGGAGAGCCAATATCCATTTTTGCATTGGAATATGGAGGGATGATTTGAGCTTCATGAATTTATGATACCGCCCCCTCGAATTCCGTGATCCATTCCCATGAAAAAATTTTGCCATGAGCTGAGTCGGATTGGATGTGGGTAGCAGATAGTGAGGCACAACTGTTGGTTTGGAGGTGTGTTGGGATTTTCATATTGACTCTGCTCATTAGTTATTGGCGTTTTAATTTTTGTTCGACTTGTTCTACTCATTGAAGAAATCGGCAGAGGCATGGGCCTTTGTGTTGGAGGATTGTTGAAACAAAATGATCTGCAAAGATCTAAATTTGTTGAAACTCCTCTCCAACCTCAATATCAGTGCTAGTAGTAGCATGAGCAACAACACTATTCTTAACAGAACTAGAAGAACACATTTTCCAAACCGCACAAGAACCACTTCCCTCATGAGTCACCATGTTCCATGCTTGGTCTCGGTGGTTCTCTTCCTTCTAATCCTGGTTGAACTCCCATATCTTCATTGGAACCAACACCCTGAACTCCACTAGAAAACGATTCACCATTTTGTAGTAGTGATTCTCCATTTGTACTGGTGATTCGCCATGATTTTACAGGATAATATAATCTCATGAGAGATTCACCAAAAAAATATATATACATATTATATTATAAGTAAAATCACCTTCCATATTTCCTATGTATCATGGGGATTCACCCATTTATTATATATATAAATTTAGGGGGGATCTTAAAATTTTCCCTGATTTAACTTCCTTTGCCATAGCTGGTGATGAAATGTTTTTTGGTTTGGAGGCTTTCTTAGGAGTGACAACATAAATTTCATAACCATTCATGAACAATAAGGAAGTCCAATCTCTGTCTAATATCTTCAATTCCTCTAACACCAACATCTTAATCAAACCATGATGAAAAAGAGAATTTTCATTGCCTTCTATTTTTATTTGAAGCTTATCATCCATTTTCCCTAGACTTCTGTATAAATAAAAAGGCAAGTCAAGTGACCTCTTACCCAAAAAATGTAGAATAAGCTTGAAATGATAGGAGTAGACCATGTGAAACCTTCCTTCACAGGTAAAATAATTCTGGATGACCATCAAAAGATTTGAATAATTTTCCTTCATGAAACTACTAGGAATAGCATTTGTCAAGTCAATTTCATTGTGTTATGGTTTGATGAACTCTTTTTTGTCTTGCATTATGAATTTGATGCCTTTAAACCAATGTTATCCTCCTCTAGGGATTCCTGTTGCTGATGAGATGGTCTTTGGTGTCACTGTAAGGTTTAGAATTCCAAATTTTGAAGTTGTTCCTATGAAGTTGTTAAAAAAATCCTTGGAAACCTGTAGATGAAAGCCCTACAACCTCTGATAGAATTAAAAGCAACCAGTTCTTATGAAAACCTCCATGGTAGTTGGGTCTTCATTAAGTCAATTCATGTCCATAGGCTCATACCTGTGGTAGTGACCACCTTTTTTTTTTTCTCCTTCTTGCATCCATGGGTGCTTTATATCATCACAACCTTGCTTGATGACACCTGCAAAGTTTAAAACTGCCATCAACCTGCTTGGCTCGATGAAGAAACTCTCCAGAGATTGAATTACATGCAAAGATAGAGTGCAATATGACAAAAGGATGATTTGGGTGAGGTTTTGTGGTTTAACTAACAGCTCATGCTTTAATCATGACACATACATGCCCAAAAAGGTAATGATCACCTCATACATGGCTATGTACCTTTGAATTAACCATAACATACTTGAATGACCTCCACCCGAAATCCTCCAATCATAGAATAACACTTCATAGCGAATTTGACAAGACAAGTTAAAAAACATATTTTCATAGCGAATTTAGTTTAACCTCTAACAGATTCACTAGGAAGCTATTAGGTAGTTTCATAGCGAAACCTATTGTTTTGTTGTATAAAATGCTATGAAAATTTGAAAAACTGAAAAAGTGCCCTTTTTTATCTTAAATGCATGGGGAATGAAAACTGACACCAAATGAGGATTGATGTGACATGAAATGACATAAATGGAGGTGACCATGAAACTTAGGATAGGCTAAAAATGTTAAAAAAAATGAAATTTTCCTAAACCAACTTGAAATGGTTAAGGAGACCTTATCCGTTTGATGAGTGAACTATATGACCATGTCAAGAAATGTTTCACAATTTTATGAGTGATAATGCCTAACATGGCCTATTAGCCGAGGGAAAGAAACCCATCAACTCTAGAAGAAATGTAGAGAAACGAAGTGAGCGTGGAATCTAATTTGATCATCAAAAATTATAAAATAAATACGGAGAAAAGAGTCACTATCAAAGCGGAAACATCTACTTCACCAGAGGGAAAATTAGATACCTTGATTAAGGCAATGGAGAAGATGATGGATAAAATCTCCATCATTGATTGACAAGTTGAACGCTCCATTAGAAATCCTAATTTAAGGGGTAAAAATTAGAAACCTCAATACAAGATTAATAAAAAGGAACAAAGGGGTCAGGATCCAAAAATTCAGCAGCAAATTCACACTCCATTTCAGCAGAATTACACTAAAGGCCTTGATGAAGATTATGAAGAAGAAATTTCTAGCGAGAATCATTTATTTGAGGAAAATTAACAGCCTATTTTCCTCACTGAAGAAGATCAATTTTCTGTATAAATTTGTCCACCAGATGATCAACAATATTTCTTGTCAAATGATGACATTTTATTGGTGTGGACAGAAGATTATCAGAGGGGATATCAGAATTCTCTTTCTCAAGTGAAGAGACAGTATGGATGGAAGATTATCAGAGGGGATATCAGAATTCTCTTTCTCAAGTGAAGAGACAATATGGTTTGAGGGAGTAGGAATGTTCCTATAACTTCCAATTAGAAAAAAAAAAGAATGCTCAAGTAGATGCTCATCATAAAGAAGTTGTTGCTCCAAATCAAAGTAAAAACAAAGGACCTACTACCCCTAATCATGCTAAGGGACTTGAATCTTCCTCTAGCAGTTAGAGAAATGATAAAGAAGTCCAATGTGGAGGATAGAAGAAAGAGACATCACACAAATATTAGCCCGAAAGAAAAGATGCACCATTGAAAGAGGTAGAAAAGCATCATGCTCTTTTTAGTCTTGGAAATGAAATTGACAAATTGAAAGTCTCTATTCCTCTAATTGAAATAGTCAATAATGATTAGTACAAAGTTCAAGTAGCTAGTTTTCTTAAGATTTGGTCAAATGTATGACATGGTTAATGTGAGTGATGATCACCCTGAGCTTCTTTTTGGTCCTGATGTTGATGGTGATATAGAGGATAGTGAAGTCCCTCCATTTTATCTGAGCCTCAAAATCAATGATTTTATTCTATATAATTCCATGCTTGATTCTGAAGCCTCTCACAACCTCATTCCCAAGGCCATTATGGACATATTAGGACTAGATATCACAAGACCTTATCATGATATTCTTCATTTGATTTAGGGAGGGTGAAATGTCTTGGCCTCATTAAGGACCTAGTGCTGTCATTAGAGAAAATCTCTGCTAAAAATATACTCATGGATGCTGTTGTGGCTGATACCCCTCATAGATATGGAATGTCGCTCTCTCGGTCATGGGGATCGAAGCTTAGAAGTACCTTACAACTTGACTTTTCATATGATACCATTCCCATCTTTGGGAAACTTAGGAAAATATACTGGGAAAGTAAAATGAAGTACATGAGAAATAGTCAAGAAAAGCCAAATAGAATTTCTATACATGTTTTCGATATAGATTTAGAGTCATTTATCTTGTTCAATGATGAATGTTCAACATCTTATGAAATTTTTGTTGAAGAAAAAGAAGAAAATTATGAATTTTCAAATTCTGTTTTAGAATTGAAAAATGAAAAAATTATGAAAAGGTGCCAAGTAGTTTGGAACCAAGCACATTACATTAAAAGAGTGATGAAACAATGAAAGAAACATAAATTTTTGGTACAAAATAACTCTCTCAGGCAACAAATAAAGTTCAACCATCTAATTTGGAGCTTCTTGATGAAGAAAGTAGTTTTTGGACCATGGACTTCGATGGAGATTTGGGTAAAGAAGGGGTTGTGGAGTGTGGATTCACATCCCTATAAATTAGTCACTAAACATTCCTCCCAATGTTTAAATGTATTCCTACAAGCTAGCTTTTGAATGTTCAGACAATTAAGTTGAGTATGAGGCTTTGATAGCCTGTCTGAAAATTCTCAGGAAGCTAGGTGCTAAAAAGATTTATGTATATGGCAACTCTGAGCTAGTAATAAAGCAAGTAAAAGGGGAATACTAGGCCGAGAATCCAAGGATCTGAGCTTACCAAAATTAAGTGCTAGATATCCTCAAGACATTCACCAAGTATACTTTGTCATTGATCCCAAGGGACAACAATGTTATTTCTTATTCTCTTGCTACTTTGGCCAGCATGTTCAAAATTCCATTGTATCCTAATAAGAAGTATGAGATAAATGTAAAATGCTACCATGCTATCCCAGATAATGTTCAGTATTGGAATTTTTTTCAAGATGATAAACAGATCAAAAACTTCTTGCAGATAGAAGAGGAATATGTGAATTCTCAAATGGATAACCAATGTTATGAAGATGACCAAGAAATCCATCCAACAGAGATACAAGTTCTTCATCTAAAAGATAACTCCATTCCAAGAGTTTTGGTACCTTTGGAAGAGATTTTCGATCAATATTATGTTGCTCGCAAACCAACCATGTACCAACAGAAGCAGGAGTGGCGGATCGCACTCTGGAAAAGCCAAATATGGTAAAAATTTCAAAATATTTGAGTGCAGAAATGAAAGGTAAATACACAACACTTATGTCTCAGTTTTCTGATGTATTTTCTTGGGAATATTCTAATTTGAAAGTGTATGATAATATTATAATTCAACGTACCATTCCCTTAAAGCTGGACCAGGAACCTTTCTGCCAGAAGTTAAGGAGAATGAATCCCAAGTTTTCGCCCTATATTCAGAAGGAGGTAAATAGATTATTTATTGCTGGTATTATAGTTCCTCTTCACTTTTCAAATTGTATGTCTAATATAGTGCCAGTGAGAAATAAGAAAGGAGATATTCTCTTGAGTATTGATTTCAGAAATCTAAATAGAGTGGCATAGAAGGATAATTACCCACTACCAAAGATGTACCATATTATGCAAAGGGTAGTTGGATCTTCCAAACTTTCATTGCTGGACGGATACTCTAGGTATAATCATATTTTAGTCCATCCAGATGATTAGGAAAAGAAAACCTCAGCAACACCTTGGGGCTCCTTCATGTATGCCAAAATTCCTTTTGGATTAAAGAATGCAAGGGCTACTTTTCAACGAGCAATGGATATTTCTTTTGCCAATGAAAAGGATGTCTTCTTGGTCATTATTATACAGAATTATAGTCTACGGATAAAATAGATTCCCTAAGTGTTGTGTTCCTTCACTCAAAAAAACAGAATAAAGACAAATATTATTTTCTCTAAGACAAATAGATAGAAAGAAAGGAAAGAAACCTACTTGTGATCCTTTCGATTTATTTCTCCTTATTTTTTTGTTGTCATCACTCTCAATCCAACTAAATCTACTAGATCAATACAAACAAAGAGAACAATAAAAAACATACAAATATACAAGTATCTACTTATCTTAACCAAATCGAACTGATTAGATCTGAGAATACATACACATGAGCATACAATTCACAAGATATAAGCATACATATGAGAAAATGAACAGATATATTTATTAAGAAAGTAGGAGGAGAATATTACAACCAATAGATTGATTCATCGTCAACCTACTCAAACTTCATTCCATCCTCATCACACCAAGCATCGTCTTAGCAGCATAATAGTACATCCAACTCTCATCAATTGAGAATCCAACATCATAACATTACACAATTTTCTCCCTCCCTAACACTTGGATGAGTGCTCAATTTATAGGGAAATTAAAGGTAGTTTCTCAATAAATGGAATTTAATGGCTTTCTAATAATAGCTGAGACATTTTTCCAAGTTCAGTGGTGATGTATGAACACTTGTATTCAAAGTATGACACCTATCAGCTCCTCTATAAGGCAGTGGACATGTGGAGATTCCCAGAACAATGATAATTTCACTCCCAGGAGACCAACGCACTCTTAAGTGTCGGGAAATGATTTTTCATATCACCCTTGCATGGAGATAAGTTCTTTGAAACACACTTAGGCCCATTCATAGGAGTGTTTATGAGTCAATGGGTCATATAATCTATACTTCAAAGATTGGAAATCTCACAATTAAAGTCATCAATGGAATGACTTCTCTTAGGGCATATAGCAACTGAATTAGGGGATGCTAGAACCTGTTAGTATTGAATTAGGGGATGATAGACCCTGTTCATATTGGTGTTGGGGGATTATGCCCAAATTGAACTGTAACAACTACCCCATAAAGCATGAAGTAAAAATAATGATAATTTTTGGATGAGATGCTTTATGATTTTATGAGTAGGATATAAAGTGGATGGTGACCTACATCAATTTGCAATACATTGCATCATAATATCTTACATCTTAGACATGAATTGCTGAGGGAGGTGTTAGGGTCCTATAATAATAGGATTCATAATTTTTGAATTGACTTTGATTAGTCTTGTAATATGTATATACTTTTCTTTCTGCAAATTGTTTTCCCATATTAGAAAAATAAAAAATGTAAAGAGGGTAAAATTCCTAAAAGAAAAACCAAAGGACTTGAAAGAAAAAATATCAAAAAGAATATAAAAATGGACCCCAAACAAAAAGAGATAAAAACAAAACATGAAAGTGATGCAAATCCAAATACCACTACTATTTAATTTTTCTGCAATAATAGAGATTGTGTGCAGCTTGTTAAAAGGCCACAATCCATGAAGGTTAAATAACTTAATGTTAAACTTTCATGCTTTAAATTTAATGTTATTAGATAGAGAATAAATATCTAGCCAAACAGTTTAATCTTAGCAGATCAGTAGTTAGGTAGAGAATAATAAGGATATTAACAGTTTAATATGAACCCTTGGAATAAACAAGGATACAATTAGTTAGTTTGTTGTTTAAAAGAAAAATGGATAAGGGTTTGCAAGCTATAATGCACCCATGTAAATGAAGAAAACATGTTAGGGTAGCAGATGAGTAGGCAGAAGTAATTTTCACAAGCATGGATAACAGATAATTGATTATTTCATTTACTAATTCCCCTTCAAAAATCATCCCCTTGTAAAAATACCCCATCCCCTCCATTTTTATTATTTCTCCTTATTTCACTCTTTTCCCCCTTGCAAAAAGCCCCTTTTCCTAGGTTAAAAACACATTTTACTAAAGCCCTTTACTAATTTCCCTTTTATTCAAAAATACCCAAAAAACCCAAAAAATACTTTTATCCCAAGTATAAATGCTTAAATGATATTTCGGGCCCCACAGTGAAGAAATTCACTCCCAACATAAGTTTTACACTATACTTATTATATTTTACATCCCACAATTTCATTTCATTTCATTAACATTAACCAATGTATTAGCTCCCTTATAAACCTTACCCCGTATTATATTAAATTGTTTATATATATATCCCAACCCATATTTTTATTTTAACCTATGTTTTAATTCCCCACATGTTATATAATCTCGCATCCCATAGGTTAATATATTAAACCCCACTTATATATACTAGTCCCACTTGCTTTACATCCTATTGTTTATATTATAAATCACGACCATATCACATATTAACCAATAAAATAGTTTATGTACTGAGCCCCATGCCATCTGAACTCGTGACTCCATCGCATCATCTCAGCCTTCCGATCTTCACTCACCAGATCCAATGGCTATTAAACCCTATCGCGCATTTCATTGCCCAACTGTTAACATACCCCAAACATTGCGAAAAGCGTAGTTTTCGAGCTCTCCCTCCCCTCTATGTGGTGCCATTCTAATCAATCACACCATTCAAAATAATATAGCCAACCACATCTGGAGCCTGCGAAAACCACTGAGCAATTCCCCCTCCCCCCCGCCCCGCGCCCAAACCACAGGCCCGTTTGAAATGACCGCCCATTAATGCATTCATTGTTTGTTTAAAAAATGTATATAACCACACATTTGCACTCTTTTATCCTTTTTGTTACATTTTACACTGAAGAAGCCTTGTCAACCAATTTTTATGCAACCAGATCATGTTGCCAACCATATTTCAAGCTTTTTCACCTGAATTCAAGACCTATACTCCTACAAGAACATTTTAGAACCAAATTGAAGCTTATAAAGACCAGAAGGAGCTTCAGAAACATCTCTTCCACCTCAAAAACCCTACTGCATAGAAAATATTTATTTTTCCAAGTATTTCTCAAAAGAAAAGACCATATTCCTTGATCTAGAGAAGTAATATATCTAATTGAATCATTTAGGAGCCTTAAGAAGACCAAGAAAGCCCTGTTACTTCCAAAAATCCTTTTCTACATACCCTAAGCTTTCTTTTCACAGATTCTGAGGTTCAAACTATTTAAAATTATAGAGATTGAATAAATTGAAGAAGTTTAAGCCTCTGTGCACTTGAAGAAAATCTCTTTTCCTTAAAGTCATCTCATAGAGAGCCTAGACATCTTTTGCAGAAACTCTAAGGTCTTGAGATTTCCTTTTGTTACAAATATTACAGTTTAATTTAATTGAGAAAAATTATACCTTTTCAGAACAATAGATAAGCCCCTGTTCTATCCAAATCCTTTTGCAAACTGTTATAATTTCCAGAGGTGCTCCTACATGCCTAAATCAGTGTTTCTAAAGTCAAAAGGGTAAAAATTGATAAATCAAGCAAAGAAATGGCTTCTAAAAATATTGAACCTTTCAATTCTCTACAACCCCCTATTGTAGATATAGAGCACATTCCATTAGCTGACACATAATTCAAAATTACTAATACAATCACAGAATGTAGCCTTCTTGAGCTCCACTGCTAGAGCCAAGAAAAATCCATAGATCAAGCTGACGAAGTTTTCATCTGGAAGTCTAATTTACCAAAATATGTTGTTCCTCAGACCTTTTAATGCCCATAAGTGATTAGACTTTATCAATCATGTTATTTTCCTAATTAGAGAGAAATAATAAACCCTGAAAAAGAAATCCTATTTACCATTTCTACTGAATCAATTAATCAGGTGCTGCAGATACAACCCAGGCCTGATGAAATCCCTTTATACATTGAGGCCCTCACTTAGCTATACTTGAATTTGGACTTCCCCAAGAGGTTCCATATATTTCAAACCTTCATGTCTTCTTCTGTATAAATTCCCAAGATAAATCCTCCATACCCTTCTACAAAATTTTCTGAAAGGATAAGACATATCATATCCATGTTGTCTTTTATTCTTGGCTATTTCACAGATGAACATGCTGATGTAGCAGTGCAAGGTTTTTTGTCCACTTTCACACTTGGTCAGCCTCCTGGTACCATTTTTAATTTTTCCCAATATCTTGCTGATAATATCCATGAGAAGTTGGTAAAAATGCCTTCTGAAGGTGTTTTCAATTATTCCTCATTCCTGTTCCACATGTTCTTATACTTTCAATTTGAGAAATTTAATATAAAACTTCAGAAGCTTGATGTGGAAGGAAATCCTCAATTAGTCATTTTTTGGACTTCCTTGATAAGGAAAGATTCCAATGAGTTCACTTATACAGATTTTATTGATTCCTTCATTCATCTCATGTTTAATTTGTTGAACAGCAGCATGCGGCCTAGAATTAGTGAAGAGATTGAGAAGGTCCTCCAATTTTCAGAACATAATAGGATAGGTGATTAGTACTTGTACCAAAATCACACTGAAATAAGAGTATATGGATCAAGTTTGGTTCCATATAAGCTATCTAAATACCTCCCTAGGCAGTTATTTTCCCTTGAATACATAAGGCAGATTCTTAATTCAGATGCAATTAATTTCTTAGCAACAAATAAGAAGACACAGTTCAAATTGAAAAATCAGGTTGGCCGTTTTATTTGTAACAATAGAGATGTAGGTCCTGAAGAAGAAAAATGTTTACAGGAGTTTAAATTTAGTAAAATTTTCATGTGGTATTATGATCCCCTTGGAGTGATAAGTAAAATGAGAGTTAAGTGAAAACTCACTCCATATGTACATGAAAAGAAACCAGAGATAGATAAATCCTCCAATCAATCTGAATGGTTGGAGAATACCTTGGTGGAGGCAAAGAAGCAAAGTGATACTAGTCAAACTTTGCAAACTCCAGCCCAAGAAGATAGGAATGCAAAAAGAAACAGAGAGGAAGGATCCTATACTGCAGAGACTACAACAGAGATGAAGTTTAAATTGAGATACAGTAAAAAGCCAACGCTAAATCCTGCTAATAAATAAGTGGAAACAATAGAGGTGATTGATACAGAAATAATAGCAAAGGAAAATGCACCTCCTACAATAATTGAACAAGAACAACAACCTACTACTTAAAATACTCATCTCATTCAAAAGCAGTGTTAGCACTCAAATCTACCTCAGGCTGAAATGAAGTAAAACTCGAGGCTACATCAAACCACGCTCAGCCTCGTAGCTAGCCCTACGAGGACAGGAGAGGGCTCTCTCCGTCAATCTCGAGAAAATAAGCAATAGGATGCGAGATGAATTACAATAGGAACTGATTTTAGGCTAGTAAAGAGATAGTTATGTTTGGTTTTTGGTTTTTTGGGTTTTCGCTGGAGTAATGGGAAAACAAATTTTGGGTCCGGGGATAAGGTCAGACCTTTGCAGAGATCAAGCTGGGGCGAGGTAGGTGATGATCTTGATGCTTCGAATTGGATTTTATGGATAGATTAGACTGACGAGGAGCTGAAGAGGGCAAAGAAGAACTTGGATCCTCTCCAAACAGCTGAAAACATATAGAACTAATTGAATTCAAAGGCTAAGCACTGTAAACAATGGATTCAACCTTATTTCACTCATTCAATTTAGTTCAGAAGCATAATGAAAGGATGGCAACATTAAACATGAAGAAACTTACAGTAAACAAAGGAGAAACATCATCAAGAACATAACACCACAAGGATCCCAACAAGTGCCGCAAAACCCCTGATCTTTCCTTAGCCAAAATATGAAAAGTATGTACAATAGTATCAAAAGTATCCCAAGAGTCCAACCTCTCCAACCCCTGAAAAGGATTGAGAAATTACAATATAGAGAGCACTCTAACCCCTTTCCCCACCTCTAGGGGTCGAATTCCCTCTTCAGGGATCAGTTTCAACCAATTCTAATCATGGAACTACAATTTAGGCAGCTAACAACTTGCCTCTAAAAGAGTGGAAACTGATCCATTACATGATTTTTTACTCATTTGAGAGTGAATCTTCTAGAAGAGATAAAAACAAGCCAAAGTTACATATCAAACATAAATTTACATCATAAAAACCCAAGAATTCTATCCATAAGCAAAACTGGTCCATAATAGGCGAAATACTGAGCTGGCAGCTGAAAATTCAGAAAAATCTCTAGGTAGGTCGCTCCTGAACTGCGTGGGTCGCTCATGTTCCAGGCTGATTTTGAGGTAGCTCCCGGCATCCAAATTGAGCTCATGATAGCTCGTTGGAAAGCCCTGGATGTCTACTTTCCAACCCAAGTGGAATTTATGAATTTGGAGTTGATTTGACCCTCCAAAACCTCATTCTCCCAGAGGTACTTCCTGCTGGTGCAAAAGGTGGCAACAAGGTGATTTTCATGGTGTTTTTGAGCTGTTTGACCATCCAGATTTTGTTAAAATGCTAAGTTGACTTCAGAGGATGCATAATTAACCATGAAAAATCCAAAAATGTAAAAATCTCCTCCAGCAAGTGTCTCAAAAACAAGCGAGCGCATGAGCGCGCGACCCACGTAGCTGCAAAACCTGTTTTTTAGACCAAAAATTTGAAAATGACAAAATTTTCTCCGAATTTGCCCAAATTCGGAGCGGAGGTCCTCCATCATGTGTCTTGCTCATTCAATGAAGCCTCAGCCAAAATCCGGAGTGGATCAGGCCTTTTCCGCCATTTTAGTGCTCTCCTGGTGCATGCAGTTCCTGTGATGAAAACACTGTCTCGGTTGTATGATGTGTTGTTGTCAGTAGCAATGTGTATATTCAACCTGTTGAAAATTAAAAATGGGACCTTGGTGTCTTTGTTTCCGTCATTATCCTGTGAATGTACCTGCGCTGATGAAGAAGGCGAGACCCCTTCCACGCCATGTGGAGATAGTACTCGCGTTGCTGATGAAGTCAACGAGACCCCTTCCACCCCGGGTGAAGATAGTACTCGTCGTGATGTTGAAACAAAGCTCTGTGGCTTCTCTGATATGTTACCACTACCGGTGCACTGGTATGCTCCATCTCAGTGCATCAACCTCAACGATTGAGTCACTGTCCGACTCCTGCTCATACTCTGACTCTGTCTCTGTCATGGCCTGGAACAAGATATTGGCACTATGTATACTGATATAGATGCAGTGAAAAGAGAGTTATGATGTATGTTTACCACTCAACCAATATTCCCATCGTCAAAGCACTATCAAGGAATCAAATTATGGATAAAATCTCAGCTTTAAATGGACTGAAAAAGGTATCCTCTCTGTTTTGAATGCAAATGAAATTTCGACCAAATAGGAGCAAGCAACCTTCAAAATTTTGAACACATCTAGTCAAAGGAGAGCACGGCATTAATAATAATATGTCTGTCTATGAGTAATGACCATAAAGGTTTCAATGGGCCATTTGAAACAAAGACATGAGCATATTTTTACATTGGGCAATGTGACCCATTACAAACATGGGCAATGTGACTCAAAGGGTTTAAATATGGTATAACAAAAGCAATGGTTGCAGTGGTATAATGGGTATGAGAGCAAATTGATTTTGATGTTATATGGAAGGCTGGCCATATCACTGTCTTAAGATAGCAAACACGTTCTTTCCACCATTCATTTTCATTTCAAACCCTGAAAACAATGATATTATGACTGTGGGGTTTTAAAACCTCCATTTGAATATTGGAAACCACCCATGATGCCATAAATGCGTTGAAAAATATCAAATAATGGATAGAAACCTGTTTGAAGGCAGCTTGGGTCGATTCCAAGCCAAACTGGGCGCTCAGACTAAATTCCAAAACTCTGTGTCTGCGTGGGTCGCGCAGGCTCTGCGTAGGTCGCGCAGCCCAGGTGGGTCGCGCACCTGCAACTCTACAGTGCTGAACTGACTCTGCGTGGGTCGCGCAGCCCAGGTGGGTCGCTCTCCCTCAACGTGGGTCGCTCACCCTCTTGCCACATAGTGCATTTTTCGAGAAGCTTTTCGAGGCCTTCCCGGTGTCCAAATCGGGCGTGTGATGGCTCGTTGGAAAGCTATTGGAGTATGATTTCCAACACAAGTGGAATTATGCAATTTTGATTCCATTTACCGTGTCAAAAACCAAATCTCCCAACACTAGTCAAAATGAGCAGAATGAGGCTGCCTCAAGGCAGAGCGCTGTTGCAGTCAACTTTTGAAGGTCTTCCTCAACTCAAAATTGAGCTCATGATAGCTCATTGGAAAGGTCTTTCTGTCTAGTTATCATCTGACTCATCAAGAAAGTCAGTTGGCCAAACATGCTAGGAGAAATCTTGATTTTCCCAAGGTCACTTCAGAGGTGCATTCAATTCTCCTGAGGCAACGATATTTTTGACATTTCTCTAAAACCATGATACCTGTGTAAAAAGTGAATGAGGTTTTTCTTCCGTGGAATGTTATGGACAAAAACCTCTCTCAGTTTTCCCAAATTCATCTTTTATTGCTCTGAAACATCTTTTGAGTGAAACTTATCCCGATGTGTGGAACAAGGGATTTTGTCGAAATGAAGAGAAATGAAGGGGATAGGGGGCTTCTAAATTCTTGGGGAAATTTCGGGAAGTAGGGAGGGATGTTAGGAAGCAGGGGAAAGTGGAATCACAGAGATTGAGTGAGGGGAAGGGGTCCAAAAGGGCGAAACACAGGCCTAGCCTAGAAAATTGCCAAGTTTTGGCAAGAAACTAGGGTTTGTGCAAAAATGAGAAATTTGGGGGATCTCAGTGATGGGAAGTGTTTAATTAGGTGAATTAATGATAGGGGAAGGTGTATGAACATCAGGATACAAGTTTTTCGATGATTTGACCATCCAAGAGAAATTACCTCCAAAACCCTAGGAGAGGGAAATGGACCTTACCTAGGCACAACTGAAGCATGAACGAGATGTAAAATGACTCAATGGAACTTTACATGATGATGACAACCCTCTGCATGATGGTACACTCAGCTAGGTGACATGGACTGACATTTGGAAAAATTTGAAAAGAGTGAAAACCAACCCTAGACCTAATGCCTAGTGATCAAATTTTGCTTGAAGACTCTTTGAAATGACAAAATTTGACTTTGACACTTTAAAATCACTTTGAAAGAGCATGTTTGATCACTGGAGGAAGGCTACAAAAGCTGACTCTAACATTGGCTCCAATGGGGATGGTAGCTCCATCTCCGTGGAGGTGCCAAGAACCGTAGAACTTTGGGAGAGCAGACCAGTGCTTCCATCCATTGGGCCATGGAATCAAAAACTCAAACTGAAATGCATGACTGAAAACTGATGACAAAAATTTACTCTCACTCAACTAAAAACTGACTCGATACTTAAACACAACTGACAAACTGAAAAAGATGCTCAAAGTAGAGCTTATTCAATACAACCTACTCTAATTGTACTTTACACCACCCGATCAAGTGTAATGGAACAGCCAATGCAACCATGCAAGCATGCTGCCGGCTGTTTGATTTCTTCCCACATGCTTACTTATGAACAACGAGAAACAACTACTGACAAGAAACTCCCATGGAAACTTTGAACCAAGTGGACTGCTGATAAACTTGCAAAGCACAAATTGACTGGACGACTGCAAGAATATTGCGAATGGATCTTCATAAACATAGCTCTGGTCCAGATAATCTCCATACCTTGATCTTAAACTTTTCCTCACATCTGCGGTGCTTTTCTTTGGTGATTGCAGCAAGCTGTCAAAAGGATCCTGAAATTCATGAAAAATCAAACTCTGTTGCTGATTCCAGACTGAACAAAAGCCTCCTTTATCAATCTCCTCATATGAATGGAAATCTTGACATGTGCTATGCAATGAACAATCTGTTAAACAAGACAATGAAGGTGACCTTTGAACAAGATTATCATCAACATTCTTTTCCAGCACATGGTTAGCTAATGGAGCAAAATTTTTATAACAAACATCATCCAACACACGAGCAATGGGATCATCAAAAACTTGATAAGACTGCTGCACTGTATCCCTTGAAACTGTATGACATCCTACTGGTTGTTCCTCTTTTCCTTGAGATATATTATGAAGATTCTGCCTTATAAACTGAAATGCTTCAAAACAAAAGGGTATAGAATCTTCCTGCATCATCAAATCATATATTTCATCTTCCACAACTTCATCTGTAATCTGACCTTCAATTGTATTAGATGGCTGCAAATATGATGTTACAAGCTGCTCATTTGAAGATTTACCATGCAATTTTTCTCTCAAAAACTGAAATGATTCAAAACAAAGTGGTACGGAGTCACCTTGAATCATTAAATCATGTGTGCCCACTTCCAAGTCTTCCGCTGCAACTTGACAATGAATAACTTTCGAGGGCTGAAAATCGGAATATGAGAAGTTTTCGCTGCCCTCAAGACGATCCGGATCAAGACTTGTTGACGTTTGATTTCTGATTGCATGGAAGTTATCTCTAATGAACTGAAACGAATCAAAACACAAAGGCAAAGATCCTTCACTTACATCAAAATTTTCTGCACTTTCCTCATCATTGCCATAGCTGATATGCATCGGTTGATCACTGTACTCGAGCTGCTGAAAGTGAACTTCCTCCTCACACAAGCTAGCTGCTGATTTGTCTGCAAGATTAGATTCTTTTTGGAGAACATAATCATCATCATACTGATCAAACTGAGGCAATTCATCATCAAACATACACATCATATCAACAGCTCTCTCTTCTTCACACTGATCTACAAAACAATCACTATGACTACTGGGATCAGAAACAAAATGTTTTGGGTCAGCAATTTGTTCTTGAATGTCATTTTCATTTTTTGCAGTCATTTTCCGCACCATCTCTTCTATTGTGTTTACGAAAAGATCAAGATTTTCCTCTGAAAGTGTCAGCTGCTCTGAAACATTCTTCTTTTCTTCTTCCTTCAACCTTGCCCTCAAGATCAGCAAATGAGCCTCTACATTCACTGCCTTGTTCTGCATCTCGTGAAGTGTTGCAATACTCTTTTCTCTCAGCTGAAACTCCATTTCCGGATCAAAGGCACCCGGGTAGTGCAAGAGAGCAGATCTAGGAGAAGGTCTTATATCAACTGGCATCGAATAATAAACTTGGTTAAATCTAGCAGAAAATTGTTGTACTGTCTCACCTGGCATTCTTTTCAACTGGTTATACTCCTCTATAATCAACAAAAAATTCTGTCCGATCATCCACCTGTCAAGGAAAACTTTGACAAACTGCTGAAAATCTGTGATGCTCGCATCAGGCAGGGCTTTGAACCAACTCTTCACTTGGCCTTTCAAAGAAAGAGCAAAAAGCCTAATACTAACATCTTCATCATCAACTTCAAAAAGATCTAGAAAAGTCTCAACATTCTTCACATGTTGCTCAGCATTGACATTGTTACATTCACCATCAAATCTTGGTAGATATAGGTCATAATTTGCAGGAAAAGTATGAAGAACAGAAGGCAAAACAAGAGGTTTATACCGATCTGGAATTTTACAAGGTGTAGGGGCATGTACAAGTGTTGTGGGATCAGCTTGATTTTCTTGCTCATCACTCTGTAGAGATTCATCATAAGATTTGGGAAAAGTGAGGAGGCCAGGATCAAAGGGAAACTCAACATTTACACTCTTTGAATAAGTCGAGTGAAGATTTTGATGACCTTTCTCATACAACAAACTTTGAAAAACTTTCAGGATAGCTTCAAGACCAGCAAAGAAGTAATTTACGAGAAAGCAGATTAGATCCTGAATACCATTCCACTTTAGATACCTGAACTTTGTGTAAGATCCTTCCATTTTCTCAGAGAAAGAGTCAGTCCTCCAGACTTTGAATTGAAGTCACCAGGTGAATGATTTCAGCCTTCTTATGTCTGATCGTTGTCCACCATCAACCATCAGATCTGAACTTGATATACGTACTGGGGAAATTCGCAAATCAAGGGACTCATTCACAAGCTAAACCGGAGATCGACTGAAGCAGCTTTTATCTACTATGCACTCGCAGAGCAATGTGCAGTTCGAAGGCTACCTGGCGTGACTTCAGAATCCGTCTATAGCAAATGACAGTAACAAGCAAACCATTTTCTTCCCCAGTATGGTCGCCACTATGTTAGCACTCAAATCTACCTCAGGCTGAAATGAAGTAAAACTCGAGGCTACATCAAACCACGCTCAGCCTCGTAGCTAGCCCTACGAGGACAGGAGAGGGCTCTCTTCGTCAATCTCGAGAAAATAAGCAATAGGATGCGAGATGACTTACGATAGGAACTGATTTTAGGCTAGTAAAGAGATAGTTATGTTTGGTTTTTGGTTTTTTGGGTTTTCGCTGGAGTAATGGGAAAACAAATTTTGGGTCCGGGGATAAGGTCAGACCTTTGCAGAGTTCAAGCTGGGGCGAGGTAGGTGATGATCTTGATGCTTTAAATTGGATATATGGATAGATTAGATCGACGAGGAGCTGAAGAGGGCAAAGAAGAACTTGGATCCTCTCCAAACAGCTGAAAACATATAGAACTAACTGAATTCAAAGGCTAAGCACTGTAAACAATGGATTCAACCTTAATCACTCATTCAAACTTAGTTCAGAAGCATAATGAAAGGATGGCAACATTAAACATGAAGAAACTTACAGTAAACAAGAGAAACATCATCAAGAACAGAACACCACAAGGATCCCAAAAAGTGCCGCAAAACCCCTGATCTTTCCTTAGCCAAAATATGAAAAGTATGTACAATAGTATCAAAAGTATCCCAAGAGTCCAACCTCTCCAACCTCTGAAAAGGATTGAGAAATTACAATATATAGATCACTCTAACACCTTTCCCCACCTCTAGGGGTCGAATTCCCTCTTCAGGGATCAGTTTCAACCAATTCTAATCATAGAACTACAATCTAGGCAGCTAACCACTTGCCTCTAAAAGAGTGGAAACTGATCCATTACATGATTTTTTACTCATTTGAGAGTGAATCTTCTAGAAGAGATAAAAACAAGCCAAAGTTACATATCAAACATAAATTTACATCATAAAAACCCAAGAATTCTATCCATAAGCAAAACTGGTCCATAATAGGCGAAATACTGAGCTGGCAACTGAAAATTCAGAAAAATCTCTAGGTGGGTCGCTCCTGAACTGCGTGGGTCGCTCATGTTCCAGGCTGATTTTGAGGTAGCTCCCGACATCCAAATTGAGCTCATGATATCTCGTTGGAAAGCCCTGGATGTCTACTTTCCAACCCAAGTAGAATTTCTGAATTTGGAGTTGCTTTGACCCTCCAAAACCTCATTCGCCCAGAGGTACTTCCTGCTGGTGCAAAAGGTGGCAGCAAGGTGGTTTTCATGGTGTTTTTGAGTTGTTTGACCATCCAGATTTTGTTGAAATGCTAAGTTGACTTCAGAGGATGCATAATTAACCATGAAAAATCCAAAAATGTAAAAATATCCTCCAGCAAGTGTCTCAAAAAAAAGCGAGCGCATGAGCGCGCGACCCACGTAGCTGCAAAACCTGTTTTTTAGACCAAAAATTTGAAAATGACAAAAATTTTTCCGAATTTGCCCAAATTCGGAGCGGGGGTCCTCCATCATGTGTCTTGCTCAGTCAATGAAGCCTCGGCCAAAATCCGGAGTGGATCAGGCCTTTTCCGCCATTTTAGTGCTCTCCTGGTGCATGCAGTTCCTGTGATGAAAACACTGTCTCGGTTGTATGATGTGTTGTTGTCAGTCATGATGTAGCAATGTGTATGTTCAACCTGTTAAAAATGAAAAATGGGACCTTGGTGTCTTTGTCTCCATCATTATCCTGTGAATGTACCTGCGCTGATGAAGAAGGCGAGACCCCTTCCACGCCATGTGGAGATAGTACTCGCGTTGCTGATGAAGTCAACGAGACCCCTTCCACCCCGGGTGGAGATAGTACTCATCGTGATGTTGAAACAAAGCTCTGTGGCTTCTCTGATATGTTACCACTACTGGTGCACTGGTATGCTCCATCTCAGTGCATCAACCTCAACGATTGAGTCACTGTCCGACTCCTGCTCATACTCTGACTCTGTCTTTGTCATGGCCTGGAACAAGATATTGGCACTATGTATACTGATATAGATGCAGTGAAAAGAGAGTTATGATGTGTGTTTCAACACCCAATAAATATCCCACCGTCAAAACACCATAAGGAAACAAACCATGATAAAATCTCAGTTTTAAATGGACTGAAAAAGGTATCCTCTCTGTTTTGAATGCAAATGAAATTTCGACCAAATAGGAGCAGGCAACCTTCAAAATTTTGAACACATCTAGTCAAAGGAGAGCATGGCATTAATAATAATATGTCTGTCTATGAGTAATGACCATAAAGGTTTCAATGGGCCATTTGAAACAAAGACATGAGCATATTTTTACATTGGGCAATGTGACCCATTACAAACATGGGCAATGTGACTCAAAGGGTTTAAATATGGTATAACAATAGCAATGGTTGCAGTGGTATAATGGGTATGAGAGCAAATTGATTTTGATGTTATATGGAAGGTTGACCATATCACTGTCTTAAGATAGCAACACGTTCTTTCCACCATTCATTTTCATTTCAAACCTCGAAACAATGATATTGGCGGACTCCATGGGACTTTAAAACCTCCATTTGAATATTGAAACCACCCATGATGCCACAAAATGCGTTGAAAAATATCAAATAATGGATAGAAACCTTTTCGATGGTAGCTTAGTCGATTCCAAGCGAAATCCGTCAAGCAAACCGAATTCCAAAATCCGTGTCTGCGTGGGTCGCGCAGTTCGCGTGGGTCGCAGCAGGTGGGTCGCGCACCCGCAAACCTACAATCGCTGAACCCGACTGCTGTGGGTCGCGGCAGCCCCGTGGGTCGCTCTCAACGTGGTCGTTCACCCTTCGCCACATAGTGCATTTTTCGAGAAGCTTTTGGAGGCCTTCCCAGTGTCCAAATCGGGCGTGTGATAGCTCGTTGGAAAGATATTTGAGTCTACTTTGCAACAAGAGTGGAATTATGCAATTTGGATTCCATTTACCCTGTCAAAAACCAAATCTCCCAACACTAGTCAAAATGAGCAGAATGAGGCTGCCTCAAGGCAGAGTGCTGTTGCAGTTAACTTTTGAAGGTCTTCCTCAACTCCAAATTGAGCTCATGATAGCTCATTGGAAAGGTCTTTCTGTCTAGTTATCATCTGACGCATCAAGAAAGTCAGTTGGCCAAACATGCTAGGAGAAATCTTTATTTTCCCAAGGTCACTTCAGAGGTGCATTCAATTCTCCTGAGGCAACGATATTTTTGACATTTCTCTAAAACCATGATAACTGTGTAAAAAGTGAATGAGGTTTTTCTTCCTTGGCATGTTATGGACAAAAAACTCTCTCAGTTTTCCAAAATTCATCTTTTATTTATCTGAAACCTCTTTTGAGTGAAACTTATCCCGATGTGTGAAACAAGGAATTTTGTCGAAATGAAGCGAAATGAAGAGGATAGGGGGCTTCTAAATTCTTGGGGAAATTTTGGGAAGTAGGGAGGGATGTTAGGAAGCAGGGGGAAGTGGAATCACAGAGATTGAGTGAGGGGAAGGGGTCCAAAAGGGCAAAACACAGGCCTAGCCTAGCAAATTGCCAAGTTTTGGCTAGAAACTAGGGTTTGTGCAAAAATGAGGAATTTGGGGGATCTCAGTGATGGGAAGTGTTTAATTAGGTGAATTAATGATAGGGGAAGGTTTATGAACATCAGGATACATGTTTTTCGATGATTTGACCATCCAAGAGAAATTACCTCCAAAACCCTAGGAGAGGGAAATGGACCTTACCTAGGCACAACTGAAGCATGAACAAGGTGTAAAATGACTTGATGGAGCTTGAAAAGATGATGAAAACCCTTTGAATGATGGTACACTCAGCTGAATGGTGACATGGACTGACATTTGGACAATTTTGAAAAGAGTGAAAACCAACCCTAGACCTAATGCCTAGTGATCAAATTTTGCTTGAAGACTCTTTGAAATGACAAAATTTGACTTTGACACTTTAAAATCACTTTGAAAGAGCATGTTTGATCACTGGAGGAAGGCTGCAAAAGCTGACTCTAACAAGCAGCACAATATTGAAGTTTCTTCATCTAAAAAACCAGTAGACAAGGGTATGGATATCAAAGAAAGATACAAAGAAATCAAAGCCATAAATGAAGAAATTAAAAATGAAATATATTTTCAATATCTAAAACAAAATCCTGGCATCTAGAATAGGCTACTTTCAACCTTTGACTATAAGAATAAAAAGATGCAGATGACATTTCTCCAACTTACAGTTCAAACTCCTAAGTCATCCTCTGATTACAAAAAGACTAATTTTGAAGTATTGGCCTAAGATATTCATCCCCTGGACGAAATTGAGTTTCATAAGCAGGAAGGGGAGATGATTTATTCTACAATGACCACCAAGGCCATGAGTGTAAAAAAGCTACAAAACACTCTTGCAAATATCAGAGATCAACTCAAACTGGAAAAATATTCTTCATAGGTAAAAGACACTAGAATTGAATCTTTGGAAGAGCTAGTAATTGAAGTAGGATATGATCCTAAAAATGTAAAAGCTGCAGAGGAATTGATCAAGAAAAAAAATGCAAACATTGATGCATTGAAGAAATAACTAAAGCGGCCCCCTACAGAACACCCTCAAGCCAAGGAAGTCTTACAAGATACCAATCAGAAAGATGAGATGATGAATCTCATTTTACCGTTGACTGCTTAGATAAAGGAAATGGAAAATGAAATGGACGAGTTGGTCCAAGAGAAAAAGGATAAAGAAGAAGAAATTCCAGTCACAATGATTCATGTAGTTACTACTATTGTACCTTCCACACTAGCTAAATCAATGGAACCTACAGTCCCCATGGCTACAGCATTACCTGTGACTTCATCAACAATTTCATCCACAGAGTCTTCGACAACAACACCACAACATTCATATGAAGCAAGCAAGATGGTAAAATCTATGTAGGACATGTCTATTCAGAGTAATGAGATAAACAGAGTTAAAAAACAACTTAAAAGTCTTGAATATGAAAAGAAAATTTCCAAGATAATGCATAAAAATGAAGAACAAAGAGCGAACAGATTAAATGATCAGTTGAAGAATTTAGAAAAATATCTAGCATTGAAAGAATCCATGGCTCAAATCAGACAAAAGCTATGGGCCAATATCATTGAATTAGTCAATGATATTTTTCCATAAATACAAGTTATATATGAGAAAAAATATTTAGTCAAATCAGCAAAAGAGGCCATTCAAAATATAAAAGAAGAGCTTGGCAAGAAACCTTAAGAAGCCCTTGAAATCATCAAGTTTCTAAATTATAAGAATAGGCAAGAGTTAGAAGAAATTGGTATTAATGACAGAACATAAACCATCATAGAAGTTAGAAAGGTAACTTCTAAAAATAATTTGATGATATAGTTAGAGGAGAAATGCCAAAACATGGAGGTTTCCATTACCGGGTTTATGATGAAATTTGATGTCCTATGGCATAAATACCTTCCAAATCCATTATTTATTCATGAAAAACTAATGAAGCAAGATGACTATGACAAGAAAATGAGAGAAGTTGCAAAGGAACAGGTCAATCTACCTACCTCACATGGTATTTCAATAGGGAAGGTAATCTATAAGGATTTGGAGAATTTGTTTTACCTACAGCATGAGGTGAAACACATATTTATCAACAAGCCCACATTCTCAAAGTATATTGAAGCTGATGATATTTTCAGAAGGATGATGGAGATAAAACTGCCAGAAGCTGAACTTTGGTAAAAATTGACTAATTTACTGTGAAATCAAATTGCAGTAAAAACAGAGCAGTAAAGGTTAAAACAACATTTACAGTTTTGTAGTGAAAGAGTATCAATAAAAGAGTATCAGGATAAAGAGTATCAGTTCAAGTTCAAAGTTTAAAATTACAATGCAGAGATAAAACTGTCTGCATGAAAGACACCTCACTGTCAGGCTGCATCCTTCGTTCAACAATAGAGAGAGAAAGAAGTAATAAAATCAAGACAACAAACAAGTAATTTCAATAAAAAAGGGACAACTAGCATTAGTTAGAAAATTGTCACTATCTTCTTGCATGAAGTTATTTATTTTCCATGAATAATTCCTAAGTTTGTTTTAGGATATTTTGTAAAGAGTTTTTTTATAAATACTTCTCATTTAGAAGTATTGAGTGTGAATGAATTGATGAACATTTCTATAGTTGTACTATTCTGAACCTAAGCGTGATTGTACCAATTTCAAGTCAGCAGACTAGATTAAAGCAATAAAGCATCATATTACAAAATTCATGTGTTGGGCCACTACAGTGAAGTATTTTCACTTGTTTCCTTGTCAATTTATTATGTTTTTCATCAATACTTGAATATGTTCTAAATCTAAATGACAAATTAGGAATTTTTATTTCAGAATATGTTAAAAGCACTTTTTCTTGAACTATTTATCATTTACATGTTTTCTACTAATATCTAGACTAAGGAACCCTTAATTGCTCCCTAGTTTCGACTGACCCCTACCTTTTCACTCATTCTCCAGATTTAATAACCCTTAATTGCTCTCTTACCCCGATTGAAACCATTTTCACCATTAGCCTTGAAGATCTGAAGTAACTCAGCTATCTTTCCCTGTAAACATTTCCCTTTAGAACTGATCCTAATTTCATTACATGACACATTGACTCCATTAGCCCAATGGAATGCAAACCTACATCTATCCATCTAAGTAAGTGATTTCCCCACCAAATCAAATCAAAATCCAAAACCAATTTACCCTACATAACTAGCCTAAAATCAATTAATTCCAACAAAGATAAATAATATAGAGAGAGCCCTCTTTGAGCATTAGGAAGGCTAGTTCCTAAGGCTTAAAAGTAGGTTTGGGTTGTTAGCCTTCAAGGAACAAATTTTATTGCAAAAAAGTGTTGGCTCTTGAAGACTCATAAAGGCCTCATGCCTCTATCCAAAATCTTCACCACCGTGCTCATTTTACACTCACAAATCTCACAAATCCCTTGCATTTTCAAGAAAAAATACCACCGCAAACCCACTATCCTCCTTTCCTGTATTCCATACTAACCTCATTTTAACCCCTTCATCCCCCATGAAATATTTCATTTTCATATTTGCCCCTTTCCCCCCATGGAAACCCCCTTTGATAAGGTTTAAGACTCCTTCTTTGCCTTATCGAAACACTCAAACCCTTGAAAAACATTGAAAACTTCATAAAAAATACATATTTCTGTGTAAAGGTTTAATCCCCCTTGGGCTAAGTCCTTAACCATTTCCACTCCACACGCCTTGGTGCTGGAACCAAGCGCTAGCCATCTAAGTGCCTATCGCATCGCAAAGAGCCGAGCACATAAATCTTCTGCCATGGTAAAAGCTCCGATGCCGATTAGCCTTGTGCATAAAACCCCCAGTCATGTTGCTTTCCATATAACCCACGGCCCCACAAACAGGTGCCGAACCATATTGAAAATATATTTTCAGCCCCAAAAGCTTAAAACCTTTGTTATATTAAATTTTTGGGTTTTAAATATTTTCGGTCATTAACTATTCAAAATCGGGCGGGTTGATCGCACCGCTTTTGAGAGGAAAGCGGTTTTTCCCGATCGGCAGCGATCAACACCACCGGCTGACACGTGGCCTTGGGCGGTATGGCAATACCTTTTTACCCAGGCATTAAAGGTCAGATATCGGCTCGGCGCGATATTGACGTGTGCCGTCCGATCTGAGGCCAGCTCATCGGACGGTGATCGCGCTCTGAAGAGGCCCGTGAGATAAACGTGGTACGGTGCGGTTATTTAAAACATCTTCGTCGTCTATCTGCTCTACAGATTGACGACCCACACTCCATCGCCCCGGTCCCCTCGTCCACAGTGGCAGTCAACGGTCCCACAAGAGCCGGTGGTCCCCAGCGCCACATCCGCATCCACGCGGCAAAAAATGATTAGAGCAGATCTCCATGGGTTCCTCGCACAGTCACCGAATGCGGACCCGGGAACATTGTACAGTGTGGTTTAATTAAAGGTTTTGAAGTTCGGGGCATGTTTCTAAGGTTTTGTGGTACCCGATCTCCACCGTTGATCGCGTGGGCCGATCTCATCCGACAGCCCACGTTCGTCCCGAGCTCCCCACTCATTTTTCAACCATTTTTCGCCGAAACAAAGGTTTTAAACCTTTTTCTCCGCTTTTTATTTTATTTTTCCGAAATACTGTGACCCCTTCATGTTATTTTTTCACCTCCACTCCCGACCGTTTATCTTTGCGCAATCGACGACTCCGATTTAAATTCTTCTTTCGCCTTCCCTTTGACCTCCTCTAATCAATCCCGATCGTTGGATGATGCCATCCAACGGCTATGATTTCTCTACATGCCTTCTGAAGCAGCAAACCTATATATATGCAAGATTTTATAATGTTGTTCGTATTTTGCATGGTTTAAATGGTTTTTCCGCTATACTAAAGAAAATTCAAAGACTGAGGGTGACGATCCTCCCACCTTCGATTCATCAAAAGAAATCATTCACAAGTTTCAACTCCGCGTTTCATCAATAATGCTTGAGGTGTTGATGCCATACGACCCCTGCGCAGCCCTGCACACCAACAAACACAGTGAATCAGGCACAAATCAAAGAGAATCAATGTCGAAGACAAAAATATACCAAAACAGAAGATTGAAGATAGATCTGTGGGGATTACGGCTAAGATGGATTATCAAAAGCCTATTCCCCCTATTAAAACACAGTTTAAAGGTAAATCATAAAGGTTCATCAGACAGAAAGCCTCCACCGCCACATCTGAGGCAAATTGATTCCTCCCAACTACCACAGTGCCACCTGTGTTTCAAAGCATTCAAACAGAGGCCGAATTTATTGATCAAGATCAGGTATTTGCCTCAACGCATCCAGAGAAGTTAATTCTGCAAATAAACTTAATGACAAAATATCAGCAAAGTTACTTTAACACAACACAGAGCCTCAAAAGTCAAGAAGAGCTCCCACCGAGCTTAAATCTTAATGTAAATTATTTAATACAGAGGACACCTATGTAAGCTTCTTCATTGAGCCCCCTAAAGGTCGAGAAGCCATTAAGTCTGTATTAATTATCTTTAGAGATTTTTTATCAGATCTCACCTCCTCATTCTTCTATAAATACTACTGCAGAAGATGAGAGAGGGGTTGGTTGAGTTGGTTTCTAAACTTTGAAATGTAATTGAGCTTGAGACTTCTACCTATAAATAATGTTCATTGGCTCTTGGAGCTCTGCTTGTGATAGATAAGTTAGTCTAGGAAGTGTATATGATTGCTAAACTAAAGCACTGGACTTAAAGCTATAACTGGTTTGGAGCATCAATACAAGATGATTTATGGGATCCTGTTCTATGTCAACGGTGATGTTATTTCTTATTGTGAATTGTTATTTTACTTTTGTTTTCACTGTGTTCATATTCTCTTATAAAGAACAACATGCATAGATTTAGGACCTACTGTATATCAGTACCCTTCTCTAACTGAAAATCTTTATCTACATGTTTTCTTCCAATTTGTGTTATTTAGGAATGATCTAATTCAGTTCAAGCATAGAAATGTTGGCGTTCCCTCATCCTACTGTCTGAGCTAGTTGTTATTCTTAAATGTTATTTTCAGTATATGTTAAGTAGAGATGAACTAAGAAGATATGGTGTGCCCTGGTCCTAGTTTTATCCCAAAAGACTATCTGAAAGTTTCCCTTGGAATGTGTTAAAAGCTGGCTAGTTTAAAAGTACTTACCAGATCTTAGGCCATTCTGTGTTATCTTTGTGTTTGTCTTGAAAGTAACCAAGTAAAGCAGAGCTAGGAGAGGATTTGTGGTGAGCCCGGCCCGCTAGTTTCTACTCCAACAGTTGCCTTCAAGTTTCCCTCTGTTTTTATTATGTTTTCTATTGAAAGTGGATCAAAGGCTGGCTAGTTTCGAAGTACTTACCAGATCCTGGATTGCTTTTATGTTTTTCTTAAGTGTTTTTAAAAGGCTGGCTAGTTTCAAAGTACTTACTAGATCCTAGGCTACTCTTTGTTCTTCATTTGTTTAATTACCCTTCTTGATGTATCATTTCATTCCATAAATCAAACTTTAAAGAGATCCTTAGACATAGATGACTTGCCCCATGGACCACTCTTGAACCTGATTGTTTCAATTAAACCCTATTATGACTCCATAGCCCAATGGACTAAAACCTGCAATTATCTATCTTTCTGGCCAAAGCTTGTTCTGATTGCTTGCAACTTCACACCTTTGAAACTCTTTGCACTTATAACTTTCCACCTCAAACAGTAATCATGCTCAACCATCCAAAAATAAAACAAACCCTCGGCCTTCATAACTAGCCTAATATCATTACCCAAAACTCCAAAGACAGATCCATCTTTGCACTTATTGGAGAGATCCCTCTTCGGATTTAGGAGGGCTAGATCCTAGAATCCCAAAGTGGTTGAAATAATGTTCTCCCTGCAGTTAGAATTTTTCCAATCTTGCTGATTACAGGGTGCTAACATCTCTGGCGACTCCACTGGGGATCGAAGTTGAATTTTCACCTTAGGTTCCCTTAAAAACTTCATAAAACCTTGTGAGTAAGAAGCAGCCTTTTCAAGCACTACCAAGTGTTGAACCCTTAGTTAAACTGAGAGGGGGGGGGGTGAATTAGTTTAACACATACATGGACTTTTAAAACTTTTCTCTTAAAACTTATTTACACCTTCACTTCATGATCAACTTAATATGTGAGCAATATTTATTAGTGAGCAGCAAGTATCAAACAGATTTTTTAATGTAACAACAGTCTTAATATGTGAGCAACAAGTATTAAGCAGATTAGATAAATCACATCAACACATGCACAAAGACACCAGATATAAGTGGAAACCCATAAAGGGAGAAAACCACATCTTATTATTGTTGTGATGAAAAGGCAAGCTCCAACTCCCTCTCACCACTGTTTTCTGCAGGCACCAACCTACAGGAGGCTCTATCCTCAATTCTGCAAGCTACAACTTGCAAGGAAGCTCCAACTCCCATCAATTTTCTGCAGGCACCAACCTACAGGAGGCTCCAACCTCAGTCAGCTACAACCGACATTTTATCAAGCTACAACTTGATGTGGAAGCACCAACTCCCATCTATTTTCTGCAGGCACCAACCTACAGGAGGCTCCTACCTCAGTCAGCTACAACTGACATCTATCAAGCTACAACTTGATAGGGAAGCTCCAACTTCCTTACTCTTTCAAAAGAAAAACACTTGTTGATTTACCTTGGATATCATCTCTGTTCTGTACCTTCTTCTCTGTTGTTCATCAACTCTTATATCATATCTGCATCATCTCTGCTCAGCCCCTTCTTCTTCTTTGCTCAGCTCCTCCTTATTCACATTCTTCTTGCAACTTGCTTATTCTCTTCAACTCTCTTTAATTTTGCTGCACACTCTCTTCCTCTCTCACTCATTTTCATCAACTTTTTATCCCCTTGGATATTACCCTATTTTATAAAAAAACAGCTTCATGGTTGTTTGTATTCCAATGGGAATTCGAAATGGACGGCCATGTCTCTTTGCCTTCTGCCTTCTCATCTCTTTTATCCGCTCATTCAGAAAATATAACGGTAGGTATTTGTTTTAATATTACAGTGGGATATTTTCTCTCTTCCGGAGACTTGCCAATGCATCACAACAATATAAATTTAAATAAAACATTTACATTAAAATTACAAATGAGAACTCCAGCTCACTCATTTTGTCTCTTGGCTTACTGTGCATTTGTCTTTTCTTTGACTGTGTCTTTGTCCCTTTCTCTTCTCTGTATGCCTTTCTGTTTATGGCTGCTGCATAACTTCTGTATTTGTGTAACTGCATTTTTCATTTTTATATCAGCGCTTTATATATAAATGAATCTGCTGACTGTAATTGTGGGCCATATTCCAACGCTTTTCATGCCACGAGTGTCTTGTTGATGTGGAACATTCCGAAAGCGGAACAGACATATATCACAGTCATTGTATATTAATAATCTCCCTCCCATTAAGCCGAGGCCCGTGGGTTCACAGCCCATGCGGCATATTTTAATACAACCGCAACTATGTTTTATATATCTAACAGCAATAATTTTATATAAACAATCGCCCTCCACCTTAAGCCTTTGGTCTTATATTACAATCCAATAAATCAAATCACAACCTCTAATATATGAAAGGGTCGGGCCCCACATCTGACGGCGGACAACACGTCGCAACGGCGATCGGCAGATCAAACAAAAAATCGCACAATGTAACATTTGCGATGTGCGATGTTGCGATGGTGTGATATTGCGATTTCGCGATGTTGCGATGGTGCGATGGTGCGATGGCGCGATGTTGCGATGGTGCGATGGCGCGATGTTACGATGTTGCGATTGGGAAGGGTCCCACTTTATATTACTATGTTTCTTTGGATCTCGCGTTGCATATGGCTATATATATATATATATATATATATATATATATATATATATATGTTTTGGTCCTTTGAATATAAAGCACAATACTTTTCCGCTGGAGTATACGATTCCCGGAATAAGGTTTGTCTATATATATATGCATTACATTGTTGCTCCAACCTTTAGTGTATCTTCCAGTGGGGTAGGCAATTCTCGGAATAAAGGCTGTGTCTCTGCCTCTGCTGCTTCTGTCGCTCTGCCTCTACCTCTACTGTTGTGATAACGGCTCTACCTCTGCTTCTTCCTTAGCTGCTACTGCTGCTCGACCTCTGCCTCTGCCTTTGCATCTGCTGCCTTCTTTGTCTATCTCTATCTTTGCCTCTGCTTCCGTTCTGCTGTTTGACTATTGCATTTCGACATTCTCTTCCGCCTTCATTATATACAAACGATTACTGCCTCTGCTTCTGCTGCTCGACCATAGAACTGATCTGCTCAATAAAATCCTCTCCACTTTCTCCATTGCTTTGATGTCTAATACCTCTGCGACTTGTAACCATTCTGACTGTTCACGGGTTCATGCTCCTTTTAGCCTATCTGCTACTTTGCTTCTCTCTTTGTTTCATCTGCTCCTTGACTGATGCTACTTCTTACTTCTCCTTTTGCTGCCTCTGCTACCTCTCTGCTGCCTCTATAACCTGGGCTGTTTCTTTTTGCTGCCCTGCCTATTTAAATGGCCCTGTCTCTGCTGCTTGACCCTCTCTACATCTTGCTGCTATGCTGCTCTCTTTGCCTTGTTGCTGCCTCAGGTGGTCCTCCTTTGCCATCTCCTTTTCCATCAATGAAAACATTTCCAACAGTCTCCCCCTTTGGCATTGATGGCAACACCTCCACCAATAATCCAATGCTTCCTCTACCTATCTTCTTTTCCTCCCCCTTTGACATCAATGGAAAAGGGTTTCTAATTTCCTAGTGTGCATTCTATCAGTTCATTTCTTCTCTCTGAGATGTGTTTAGGCCTTCTTCTTCTGACCTTGTACCATGCTGCTCTAAACTTGTATACAATATTTGTTGAGAGAACACTTTGCGGATTATTGGAGTTGAATATACACTACAAGTGGATACAATCCCAAAGCACTGACTCCTTTCACTTGTATAAAGCTGAGAGTGAGGATAATGACACTTCATAGAGCATATTGTATCAACCTTATCTAATCATAAATGCATCATTGGATCAAACCTTAAAGATTGTGAATGCCCCATGTGACATATCAAGCTTGCTTCAACTATACTTCAGTCTATATTATAATCTTCATCTGCGATGCATATCTATTGAGGAAGGTTGTAGTTGGAGTCTGTCTTCTTCTGCTATAATCATCTGCAGTACAACATATGTTCAATTGTGATGATGCCAATATATCTTTTATTGCTGTGATTCACTTGTACTGCCTATTGTTGGTGATCTGTGTTAGGCTGCTGAAAAAAATATTACCCTTAATAGCTGATGGTTATTGTTCCAGATGTGATCAATGAATCAACCAAAATTTGATCTAAGAAATAAACTCCCTTTACTGCTAAGGTATGTTCGTGATAAATCAATGACATATTTTTGAGCTTCAACTGTCACAACTCATCCTTCATACTTTCGATACTTTAATTTTTCTATCATGATGATCTTTCACACGAATATATTCAAGTTGTTTACTTGAGATTTTAGCCAACAGGCTTCACCCAGTTTGTGAACAATCTTCAAAAAGAGGTCTTGAAGATATATGTACTAACTTCAGGAGGGCATGCAATTATATATATAGAGACAGATACTACTTCAATGCATAATATATTCCTTCAAGTGTAAGTCAGATACTGATCCTCTAGCACTGCTACTGACCTTTTCATGCTGAATGCAGATAACCCTGGGAATACTACCTTGATGCACTTTTGCCATAATCCTTTGATCCTGTGGACCTGTATCATACTGCTGCTCCGCTGATAATGCTTTATAAGCATGCTGCTTGTACCTAAACACCAATTGATATTACTTCGGTAAACCATGCAGAGGTTTCACTTCAGCTTGCACATTTACCCATAATTAAGACATCTATTATTGAGCTCTCCATTGTTTTCAACAACAATCATCAATATACTGAATCTGATCTTGGTCTCATTAATCTTTTGCTTTTTCTGTCATGATGTTCAGAGGAAGTCATAGCATTTTCTTTTCTAGGACTGCTCTAGAACCATTGCTTCTTTACATACAATTCAACTGTTCTATATATCTTGGTTCACCTCTGTGTCTATTCATCTGTTCACTATCCCAGTAAATTCCAATATTTCACTTAACTGTGTGTAAATGCATCCCAAAATTTCATTGTCCAGTCATTTTCCCAATCCGGGCACTCTTGCATGTTCTCTTTATTCCACGCTGGAAAACTTAATAAAAACAAGTCTGGTCATTTTTAATATCTCAATTCTTCAGTTATAATCCAACAGTCCATTACATGTACATGTATTAGGCCCCGTTCACATATTTCATATTTCATATCGTGCCAATTAACCATATACAACATAATACTTTGGTTATTAAAATCATGCAAATTGACCCTCGGCATATTTAACCATATATGCATATTCCATATACATATTACGATGCCCTTCACATATACAGTCATTATATATAATATATCCACTCATATATTATTAGATAATTAGAAATCTTTTATTAATTAGAAACCTTAGTCTTCCACCGTATATTAATAACCCGTCAGACTTTAATAAACAATATAGACCAAATTCATTGTATATGACTCTGCCCCAGGCCCACAGTACAATCAAGGACCAATAAAACGTGTGCATTGTACCTTTGTTAACCCCCGGGCTCTTCCTTTAAACTTCGTGCGGGTCCTGCGAGCGATCACCATCAGATGTCAGCCCATCAGATCGACGACTCCTATCCATTTCGCTCCGTGTCCTGGTATGATATATAACGTGCGAAGGCGCACTTTAAAGGGCGGTTTTCAAATTGGTCCCTTGCCACGTGTCGATTCCTGTATGGAATCGCTCCAATTCAGAAAATACCACCTTCTCCAGAAAAGCGGTGCAAAATGGTAGGGTGGTTTTCGGCAATTCGCGTTCACTATTCATCTGGTCGTGGTTCCACTTCCTCCTACGCTCCAGGTTCCGGTCCGACAATTTTACTCCAGGTTCTATTCTCCTCCTTTAACCTCAGATTCTGCCTGTTATACATTAAAGGGTTCTTTTATACTTTGAATCAGAGTTCCGCCACTTCCTCGGTTCCATCTATCCTTATGCAGAGTGCACACAACCACTCCTCAAGAGCTCATGTGTTCACACGGAGTTAATTAGACCATTACACAATAATATTAATTCAGTGTCTCATATACAGATATTTTCACTATACATAATTGCAGGGAATAATCAGCAAATGCACAATACGCAAGGTATTCCTCACACAAGGTTTAGATGACAAATGCACAGCTTCACTGAGATAATTTCCTCATATAATCTGACCAAGAAGACATAAAGCTATACATGGAACTTATTCACAATTCTTACAATTCATAACCGGCCAGATATTCAGCTCGGTGGCCAATATTCTCCTATTCTGTTACTGAAGGGGTTCTCTGTCTCTTTGCAGCTCTCGGTCTCCCTCTCCAGTCCTCTTCTGCCATTTAAGCACTGCTCCAACTCATCTCCAAGCATATTAAGTCTTTACCACAGGGTTTTAGTCTTCAATCAAAGTCTATGCTCAATAATTACTCAATAATTCATCTGCAAACTGTATTACACCCCTAATTCATGAATAAACCTCTGTATTACACTCCTTCAGGCCTTTTCAACTCCACTTCTCTGTCTCTAATTCCTTTTTCTTCCTGATCTCATAGCTGTTCTCATTACATGAAGCTCTTCTTAGACTACTTCCATGGGGTCTATATATGAACTGCTCTCCCCCTGGGATGTTGCTTCATATTTGTAACTGGTTAGATATTTGCTTTGTTTCCTAGAGAAGCTCCCCCTGCGACTATGCTAGATTCATTATGTTATGGAGATAATAGGCTCCCCTTTTCTCTTTTCTTTCCATACTTTATTGGGGTTCTTCATAATGACTGCTCTTCCTTTTGATTCATAGTTTTGATTGATCTGTTTTGATTCCATCATATGTCTAGAGTTCTTTAATGTATATGGAAGATTACAATCTTTTGCTTTGTGACCAAGTTTGAGGCATACATAACATCTTATTTGACCAATGTGCATTTGAGATGATGTATAATGCTTTGTTACCCTTCTTGAATACATTTTACATTCAACAGATTTATGTCCAAAATTATTGCATGCATAACAATAGCCATGGAAATGATTTGTGTACCTCATGGAAGATTGTATTTTCCCTTTTCTTGCTTGAGGGGTTCTTCTCTTTTGCTGCATCCTTTGCTGGTTGGACTGGATTGGCTTTGTATTACAATATGGTGCATTATGTCCTGGTTTATGACAAGATAAACATGTGCTATTTTTCATAGGAGGGTAGAACCTCCTTTGACATCTTCCAAATCTATTCAAATCATATTCAAGAGTGTGAGAGCCCTTTCCATCTGTCTGTTTCATCCTCTCATTCTCTGTCTTTTCATGTTGCTGCTTGATTCTATTTGTTCCTCTGCAACTCATGTTCATGTCGGTTTCTTCTTCTGTAGGAATTTGCTGAGTTGTTTCACTGTTCTTTACAGCTTTTACAAAAATGATTTTCTTGTTATCTTCAACCTTGGACTTACTGGTTTCACCTTCATATCCTATCCCAGCCTTTATGAGAGGTGATATTTGAGCCTTTAGAATCTGGTCCAACTGTCCAGAGCTTTTCATTTGAGGAGTATTCATTAATAAATCTCTTTGGGCCTTTTCTAATTTCTTTCTCAGGCTCACTACTTCTTCTTCCAATCTTTCACGTTCCTGACCTTTCTCTCTCATTTGTTGCAGCAGAGTGTCTTCTACTTTCTTTGTCTCTTCAAGCTGTGTCTTTAGGCCAATAATTTCTTTCCTATCTTCAAATTCTCTCTCATCACATATTTGCACCAGTGTCTTAAGGTCTTTATTTTCATTCTTTAGTCTTTCTATTTCAGTCAAGGCTATGTCTAGTTTGGCCTTTTCTTCAGCTGCAATTTCTTCATGGTTCTTACTACCATTCTCACTAGCAGGTACCTCATTTGATTGAATATTTTCCTTTTGACCTGAAGTTTTCTTCTTCTTAATTCTCTTCTCCTTCTTGACAATGCAGTCCTCTGTGTCTATTTCATGCATGAAATGCAATCTGTCCCAGATTTCTTTTGCAGAGGTTAAATCCATTATCAACTCAAGGTCCTTGTTATGAAGATTGTTATATATCACACATTTTGCCTTGGCATTCCTCTGTTGTTCTTTCACTGTGGGGGATTCTGTACAGTAACCATCACAAACAAGCTTCCATACCTCAGGTTCATCAGCCATTAAACCTGTCTTAACCTTATCTCTCCATTTAGGAAAGTTTGTTGTATTTAGCACAGGTACATTTTGATAGTCCATGACTCAACCAGATCTCCTTCAAGCTATTAGGCTTACACCAAAGGAACCTGCTCTGATACCAATTGTTGAACCCTTAGTTAAACTGAGAGGGGGGGGTGAATCAGTTTAACACATACATGGACTTTTAAAACTTTCTCTTAAATATTATTTACACCTTCACTTCATGATCAACTTAATATGTGAACAATCTTTATTAGTGAGCAGCAAGTATCAAACAGATTTGTTAATGTAACAGCAGTCTTAATATGTGAGCGACAAGTATTAAGCAGATTAGATAAACCACATCAACACATATACATCATGCACAGAGACATCAGATATAAGTGGAAACCGATAAAGGGAGAAAACCACATCTTATTATTGTTGTGATGCAAAGGCAAGCTCCAACTCCCTCTCACCACTGATTTTCTGTAGGCACCAACCTACAGGAGGCTCCTACCTCAATTCTGCAAGCTACAACTTGCAAGGAAGCTCCAACTCCTATCAATTTTCTGCAGGCACCAACCTACAGGAGGCTCCAACCTCAGTCAGCTACAACTGACATTTTATCAAGCTACAACTTGATGTGGAAGCACCAACTCCCATCTATTTTTTGCAGGCACCAACCTACAGGAGGCTCCTACCTCAGTCAGCTACAACTGACATCTATCAAGATACAACTTGATAGGGAAGCTCCAACTTCCTTACTCTTTCAAAAGAAAAACACTTGCTGATTTACCTTGGATATCAGCTATGTTCTGTACCTTCTTCTCTGCTGTTCATCAACTCTTATATCAGACCTGCATCATCTCTGCTCAGCCCCTTCTTCTTCTTTGCTCAGCTCCTCCTTATTCACATTCTTCTTGCAGCTTGCTTATTCTCTTCAACTCTCTTTAATTTTGCTGCACTCTCTCTTCCTCTCTCACTCATTTTCATCAACTTTTTATCCCCTTGGATATTACCCTGTTTTATACAAAAACAGCTTCATGGTTGTTTTTGTTCCACTGGGAATTCGAAATGGACGGCCATGTCTCTTTGCCTTCTGCCTTCTCATCTCTTTTATCCGCTCATTCAGAAAATATAACAGTAGGTGCTTGTTTTAATATTACAGTGGGATATTTGCTCTCTTTCGAAGACTTGCCAATGCATCACAACAATATAAATTTAAATAAAACATTTACATTCAAATTAAAAATGAGAACTCTAGCTCACTCATTTTGTCTCTTGGCTTGCTTCGCATTTGTCTTTTCTCTGACTGTGTCTTTGTCCCTTTCTCTTCTTTGTATGCCTTTCTGTTTATGGCTGATGCGTAACTTCTGTATTTGTGTAACTGCATTTTTCATTTTTATATCAGCGCTTTATATATAAATGAATCTGCTGACTGTAATTGTGGGCCATATTCCAATGCTTTTCATGCCACGAGTGTCTTGTTGATGTGGAACATTCCGCAAGCGGAACGGACATATATCACAGTCGTTGTATATTAATAATCTCCCTCCCATTAAGCCGAGGCCCGTGGGTTCACATCCCATGCGGCATATTTTAATACAACCGCAACTATGTTTTATATATCTAACAGCAATCATTTTATATAAACAATCGCCCTCCACCTTAAGCCTTTGGTCTTATATTAAAATCCAATAAATCGAATCACAACCTCTAATATATGAAAGGTTCGGGCCCCACATCTGACGGCAGACAACACGTCGCAACGGTGATCGGTAGATCAAAGAAAAAATCGCGCAATGTAACATTTGTGATGTGCGATGTTGCGATGGTGTGATATTGCGATTTCGCGATGTTGCGATGGTGCGATGGTGCGATGGCGCGATGTTGTGATGGTGCCATGGCGCGATGTTGCGATGTTGCGATTGGGAAGGGTCCCACTTTATATTACTATGTTTCTTTGGATCTCGCACTGCATATGGCATATATGTTTTGGTCCTTTGAATATAAAGCACAATACTTTGCCGCTGGAGTATACGATTCCTGGAATAAGGTTTGTCTATATATATATATATATATATGTATTACATTGTTGCTCCAACCTTTAGTGTATCTTCCAGTGGGGTAGGCGTTTCTCAGAATAAAGGCTGTGTCTCTGCCTCTGCTACTTCTGTCGCTCTGCCTCTGCCTCTACTGTTGTGATAACGGCTCTACCTATGCTTCTGCCTTAGCTACTACTGCTGCTCGACCTCTGCCTCTGCCTTTGCATCTGTTGCCTTCTTTGTCTGTCTCTGTCTTTGCCTCTGCTTCCATTCTGCTGTTTGACTATTGCATTTCGACATTCTCTTCCGCCTTCGTTATATACAAACGATTACTGCCTCTGCCTCTGCTGCTCGACCATAGAACCGATCTGCTCAATAAAATCCTCTCCACTTTCTCCATTTATTTGATGTCTAATACCTCTGCGACTTGTAACCATTCTAACTGTTCACGGGTTCATGCTCCTTTCAGCCTCTCTGCTACTTTGCTTCTCTCTTTGTTTCATCTTCTCCTTGACTGATGCTACTTCTTACTTCTCCTTTTTCTGCCTCTGCTACCTCTCTGTTGCCTCTGTAACCTTGGCTGCTTCTTTTTTCTACCCTGCTTATTTAAATGGCCATGTCTCTGTTGCTCGACCCTCTCTATATCTTGCTGCTATGCTGCTCTCTTTGCCTTGTTGCTGCCTCAGGTGGTCCTCCTTTTCCATCTCCTTTTCCCTCAATGACAACATTTCCAACACCAAGAAGTGGTAATCATGATGAAACTTGTTTGAATCAGTGATAAACTAGGAAAAACCTAGGATTCTCATAAGAGTGTTTCTAACCTTGAAAGAACAGCTATCTTAGCCATAAGAGTGGACTGTCTTCGTCTCATAACCATAGCTAAGTTTTGAAACAGAGTTAGCACATTTTTAGAAACCACACAACTAAAAAAAAATTCAGAAAACCCAAAAATATTTCATATTGGTATTCAATAAACATGGTGGTGGACCATAAAACCTTTTACCTCCTCAGGAGCTAAAAAATTCCACTTGGTGACTCCAAAATCCTAGACAAACCTCAATACTCCACTGGGAAGAACCCTTATTGTTGTAATATCATTAAAACTCAGTTAGAGGACTGTAGGATTAAAATTTGTGTAAACAGATTAGTTGACCATTTAAAGATTGTCATACCTAGTTGAAATTTTCTTGTTTATTTGGGTCTGAAAAACACAACATAGTGGCTCCTAAAAAGATTCACACTAGAGCCTATCCTGATCCTGATCCACCTGAGATAGTTGATAACCCAGAAAGTATCCTTAGGAAGTCTCCTAGGATTAAATTATCAGATGTTTTCAGATCACCCTTGAGAGCTAATTCAGTTCCTAAAAATCTTTCAGCTCTACAACAATCACAAGTTGACTTAGTAAATCCCTTTCGAACTAGGTCTCTTGATAATTTAGATCAGTTAGATTCTAAGTCTTCACTTTCATCTCCTGAAACAAGTGAATATCCTGGTTGTAGAGAAACCACACCACCTGATTTACACTTCCTTCACAACTTAGGTGTCTCTCATCTAAGATCAGCTCAGCAATCTACTTCTGGTCCATTCACTTCTGCTCACCCTACATCCACTGTTCAAACCACTCCACTTCAGCCCACTTTCCTTCTTGTTAATCCACCTCTTGTAAATCCACCTCCACCTCCTGCCATGGCTACATGGTATGCTCCCTTAGTCCTTCCTATACCATTAGTCAGTCTTCCACATGACTATTAGTCCAAAATTCCATTGTATGATGCTAGCAATGCTACAATTGCATCACAACATGTGGACAAGATGAATGACTACTTTGACAGAAATTAAATTGATGATGATTCTGTCAAGCTTAGATTATTTTCTCAGAGCTTAGGAGGGGAAGTTATAAAATGGTTTAAAGGCTTAACCCCCCATAGTATCAATGATCTCCAAGCCTTCCATCATACATTCTTAAACAAATGGGAAGTAAAGAAGAATCATCTCCAAGTCATTTCTAATTATAAGAACCTCCATAGAAACATTGGGGAAAGTGTACAAGCTTATTGTACCATATTTAACAGTGTATATAATGTACTTTCCCTAGATCTAAAACCTCCATGAGGCTCAAATTTAAACAAGTTTCCTGAAGGGTTTGACCCTGAGATGGCCTATCAACTGAGAGAGAGAGAGAGATCCTGCAACTCTTGAAGAGATGCAAAAAGTTGCTCTTTTCTGTGGAAGTCAAATTGATGGAGAAGAGAGCAAGAATGAAAAATGAAAAGAGAGTGTCCTTTAGAGATGAATATACACCCTCTACTTCTAACTCAAAGATGGAGAGAATGATGGAAGAGATGATAAAGAAAATGAGCATCCTTGAGAGAGCACAAGCCAGTCAAACCCAAACTGCTCCTCAAAATAGAAACCAGAACCATAATCAGAATTTTAGAAGGAAACAACCTCCAAATAGACCTAGGGAAGATGATCAACAGATCACTCCTCCCTTTCATCAAAACTTTGTAAGTGAGGTTGAGGAAACAGATGAGATAATATAGGAAGATGATATCAACATGCTGGGGGTAGATGATGATGACTTTGAAGTCCATTATGATAAAAAATAAGTTCTTTATACACCCTATGATGACAAAGGAGATAATGATGAAATTTATTATCAGGACATGGAAAATGTCATCATATATTCTCAAAGAGAATATGACCTTAGAAGCGAAACCATTCAACAAACTCCCAACACAAAAACCTCTGACAAATCTTCACAAAACAACACTGTAACCAAGCCTAAATTTGTCAAGCAAAAGGACAAAATAGTAGCTGTGGATTCTGATAAAGGTAGAGAGAAAGGCACTCAAAACAATGAAAAACAAAGTGCAGACATTAGTAGTACTAACACTTCAACTAGTACTCCTATTAAAACCATTTTGTCAAATGTAAATAGAACAAATTAGCAAGCTAATGTTGCTGATAGACTAGCAGCTAGTAAGGCTGAGACAAGTTCTTCGAAGAACCTATAGAAATTATATACAATATGCATGTATATATCCGGACTCTCCTGATCTAAAAATATTTATCTTCTTGCTAAATACAAAATCCTTCCACTATAATTCTTGCGGAAATTTAATCAACAATTGCAAAACACATGAAGCAATAAAAGCACACATAACACATTTGTTTAACAGGAAAGCCTGAAGTTGAAAACCCCAAATATATATTATGTAACATGGATATCATATGAAAATATCATACAAACATACAAATATTATCACAAGCTCTCAGTACAGTACAATCGTCATACACTAATCAAGAACAATCTTGCAAATCCATGCACTGATCTTGCCTCCTTCTAGTGTGCCTCCACTGCGCAATCCAAGCTGATTACAAAGACCAATTCGAGGTAATCCCAATCTCCTTGACTAATTTATTATCATTGGAAACTCCAATGTATATGTAGATGCAATTCATGCATCACTAATAGCCACAACAGATAGTCTATCTTGCCCTTTCACCTATCTCTCCACTGGGTCTCCTCTGAAACTGCCATGCACTGTAGTTAACTGATGTATTGTTCAGTTAATTAATGAGTTATTGTTTAGTGAATTAGTTATTAATTAATTCACACCACTCTCACTAGTGTATCATTCAGTTATACTAGATACAACTAGCTCAATTGTGTCTAACTGAGTTAAACTGAACACAACTCCACCAACTACTTCTATAACTCCACCAAACTCTGTCACATGAGTTCTAACTGAAGTCCTCCATGCAATAGCTCTAGTTAGCCCTTAGGAATAGTGTAATTCCTTCTGTCAGCTCCTGTGCCACATCTGTGCACTTAACTGAAGTTCTCCAAGAGAATAAGTTGTTGTTTAGTGTTTGATTATTATTAAGGGCTAATAATAATCGACATGCATCTATTTTTAGATCAGTGGTCTATAAATAGACTTCGCCCAATATTCTAAAAATATAATCTCATATATTTTTCACGTTTGAACAACCATATACAAATAGCCTCCTACTACATATAGAATATGCTCACCATGTCTAAAAATAGACATACACCTAAAAATAACCTGTGTGGGCCCCACCTAGTTTATGTGATTATTTTACAACTAGGATCAAGGATGATGTTTCAGGATGCCTCCTTCACTATTTCTTGTTGCAAACTTCAACAGAACCCAACTCCTTTCAGCCTAGAGCAGGAAATTTCAAAGATCAAAATCTATGTTCCCCTCACTGAGTTAGCTACCCAGGATGTATATAGGACCCAAATTTTGAAGGCTTTAAACATTGAGGACAATAATGACATAGTCAATATTAATGATGACTAGCCAGAGCTTATTTTTGGTCTGAATATTGAAGGTAGATATCAAGAGGGACCTGTTCCTCCCTTTTATGTAAGTTTAAATGTTCATGACAAGATTTTACATAACGCTATGCATGATTCAGGTGCCTCTCATAATTTAATGCCCAAAGATGTCATGGAAAGCCTAGGCCTTGAAATCACCAGACCTTACAAAGACCTTTACTCCTTTGACTCAAGCAGAGTAAAATGTTTAGGATTAATCAAAGACCTCTACGTTAACTTAGCCCAGATTCCATCCAAATGCTTAGTAATGGATATTGTTGTGGTTGATGTGCCTCCAAAGTATGGAATGTTATTATCAAGATCTTGCGGGGCTAAGTTACAAGGAACCATGCAGATGGACATGACCTATGCGACTATCCCTGTTTTTAATCAGACTAGAAGACTTTACAGGGAATCTCATATGCAATACACAGTTACAAGCCAAGACAGACCGTAAAATTCTCCTCTCTATTCTGTAAACACAGGCCTTGCTTCTTTCATAATGTTTAATGATGAAACACTTAGTGAACAAGTCACTTTGGTAGGATTAATGGCCGATAGGGAGGAAGAGGAACAAAACACAGGTCTTGAGCTACAAATCATGTGTCCTTTGCTTTTAAACATTAAGAGTCAAGAAAGTAGTCCTCAACCCAATAAAAAATCTAAGGAGTTGGTACAAGTTCAACAGTGTGCTGGCCTCCAAGAACAATTTGATAGCACACTTATTGAAGAGCATAGTAACTCAAATGATAAACTCGAGACTAGTCCTCTATGGAGTATGCACTTAGATGGGTCTTGTAATAAGACCAACGCTGGTGCTGGTGTTTGGATATGCAACACTGAGAATAACCACACAAAAAGCATTTCCTGCAAATTAAACTTTCAGTGTTCTAACAATATAGCGGAATATGAATCCCTTCTCCTAGGCTTACGTTTGTTGAAAAAGTTAGGAGCCAAAAGAATTAGTGTGTATGGGGATTCAGAGTTAGTCATTAGGAAATTCAATGGAGAATATAATGCAAATCATCCCAGACTTAGGGCCTATCAAAATGATGTCATCGACCTTTTAAAAACTTTTCAGGAATACCTGATAATTTTTGTCCCGAGGAAAAGAAATATTGCAGCCCTCAATTTAGCCTTTGCAGCCAGAACATGCTTAACACCATATGAAACCAAATACTACACAACTCAAATAAAATTCAGACCAGCCATACCTGATAACGAAAAATATTGGAAAGTTTTTGACGGGGACAAACAAATAGAAGACTTCATGCAATTCATAAATGAATTCGAACTACACAGTTCAGACTCAGATTATGATACAGAATGCAGTGAAGAAAATTTCCTTGGTGAAAAAGAACCATCTCCTAAACTTGTTGCATTAATCTACTTTCTAGCAAACTTAAAAACAAAACAGAATTGAATGCAGAATTAGAAACAGAAGAGTTAGAAACTCTGCAGTCCAAAGATGAAAGTTTGTCTCGCAGTCTGGCACCTTTAGAAGAGTTGTTTGATTTTAACGATATGGCCAAAAATCCAAAACTGGAACCTATAGAGACTGAAGTGGAGGAGTGCAATATAGGCAGTAAACTTAAACCAAAAATGATTAAACTGTCTAAAAATTTACCAGCTCACATTAAACCCAAATATATAGAGCTGTTTAAAGAATTTTTTGATGTTTTTGCATGGAGTTACGAAGATCTTAAGTCCTATGAAACTAAAATAATACAACACAAAATCCCTCTCAAGGAAAACAAAAAACCATTCAAACAGAAACTGCATAGAATAAACCCTGTACAACTCCCTTTGGTTGAGAAGGAGATTAAAAATATGTATGAAGCTAGTATCATTGTCCCTATTAGATATTCTGAGTGGGTGTCTAATCTAGTGTCGATTAGGAAGAAAACTAGAGATATCAGGCTTTTTATAGAATTTAGAGACTTAAACAAAGCTTCATTAAAAGACAACTACCCTTTACCAAAAATGGATCATATTTTATAGAGGGTGGTAGGGTCTAGAAAATTTTCTTTTCTTGATGGCTACTCAGGGTACAATCAGATCTTAGTTCACCCTTCTGATCAATTAAAGACAACATTTAATACACCATGGGGCACTTTCATGTATGTGAAAATGCCCTTTGGTCTAATGAATGCTGGAGCAACTTTTCAGAGAGCCATGGACATAGCATTATCGGAAGAACTAGGCTTCTTCATCATTATATACCTTGATGATGTTACTGTGTTTTCAAAAACAGATGAAGAGCACTTAGAAAATTTAAGAACAGTCTTCGAGAAATGCAGAAAGTTTGGGATATATTTAAACCCTAAGAAGACATTGTTTGGGCTCCAAGAAGGTAAACTTCTTGGGCACATCATTTCAGAAGAGGGTATTAAGATAGATCCCAAAAGGATTGAGGCCATATTGCAAATCTCTCATCCTCGGAAGATCAAGGAGTTGAAATCTTTCATTGGAAATATTAAATTTTTGAGAAGGTTCTTCCCCAACTTGGCTGACCTTCTTAGAAATATCAAAAACATGTTGAAGAAGGAGCAAGGGGTAAAATGGACCTTAGAAGCAAATAAGTCCTTTGAGCTGGTGAAACAAGTGTTAACCAAAACACCGGTTCTAATAAGTCCTAATTTTTAAAAATATTTTTTTATTTTCTCGTGTGCATCAGAACATACCATAGTTGTTGTCCTTTTATAGAAAAATCCACAAGGACAAGAGCAGCCTATTGCATTCTTTAGCAAGGCATTGCGGGATGCCTCTCTGAAGTATAACATTATGGAAAAGCAAGCCTTTTCTTTGGTTAAAGCTTTGAAAGACTTCAGAGTACACATCTTACACTCCCACATCATTTCCTTTGTCCCAAACTCAGTTGTGAAAGACATTCTAACGCAGGTGCCAGATGGTAAGAGAGGTAAGTGGATTGCTGTTATCCTTGAATATGATTTAGAGATAAAACCCACTAAGCTGATCAAAGGCCAAGGTCTAGATAGATTAATGGCTGAAACAAATTTTGAGGTTCTTGATATTAATATGATTAATGCTTTAGATGATCAAGAGGAAATCTCAACTCCCATTGCTGAAAACCATTTTATGAATTCCTCTTGGTATGTTGATATTATTTATGTTTTACTTAATTTAAATACACCTCCTGGTTTGAAAAAAACAAAGGCAAGGTTACTAAAGTTAAAAGGTGTAAACTATTTCATTATAGATATATGTATTTATTGGAAAAATGCAAGTGGTGTATTTCTTAAATGTTTTCCTGAGTTTGATGCAGAGAAGGTTAAGCACGAGTTCCACGAAGGAGAGTGTGGAGGCCATTTGTACTAGAAGACAACAGCTAACAAAATTTTGAGGGCTAGTTTTTATTGGCCTACTCTTTTTCCTGATATACACAAGATGATCATAGCCTATCATAAATGTCAACTTTTTGAAGGAAAAAGAAAACTGCTACCCCTACCTCTGCATCCAATCACTGTTGAAGCTCCTTTTCAACAGTGGGGACTTGATTTCATAGGAGAAATCCATCCACCATCTTCTGCTCAGCATAGATGGATTCTCACTGCCACAGACTATTTCACTAAGTGGATAGAAGCCATACATTGTAGGCAGGACAATGATTATGTTATTATAAAATTCATAGAGAATAATATTCTCTCTAGATTTGGATGTCCTACCAAGATCGTCACTAATAATGCAGCAACATTTGGGTCAAAGAAGATGGTTGAATTCTGTCACAAATATCAGATAACATTGGGTCATTCCACAGCCTATTACCCTCAAGGTAATGGTATTGCAAAATCCTCAAACAAGAGTTTAGTGAGCATAATCAAGAAACTGTTGGAGGACAACAAAATGTCTTAGCACACAAAGCTAGTTCATGCACTTTGGGCTGACAGATTGACTTTGAAGAAATCTATTAGTATGTCACCCTTCCAGCTTGTGTATGGTACTGATGCAATTTTTCCAACCAGCCTTGGTGTACCAGTGATGAAGTTGATTCAAGAGTTGCAAAATGAAGATAATGACATGATCAGAAGAATAAATCAGACCATTCATCTTCAGCAAACTAGAGAGGAGGTTTATAACAAAGCATTGCAAAATCAGGATAGCATTAAAAATATTTTTGACAGAAGAACAAAGGCCAGAAATTTCAATATTGGGGACAAAGTTTTGAAGTGGGACTCAAGGAGGGAAGACAAGGGCAAGCAAGTAAAATTTGACAGCTTATGGATTGGCCCTTACTCTATTCATTCAGCTGCTGGTAACAATGCCTATTTTTTACAAGATTTGAATGGAGTAGAATTGTTTCGAGATCTTGTCAATGGTAGGATGCTTAAGCATTACTTCTCTTGATCCTTTTTATGTTCTGAAATCATTTTTATCTTTTTCTTATTGTAAATACTTCACCCATCATTGCATTCAAAGTTATGAAAATAAAAAATACAAAAAACAGAAAGAAAGAAAGAAAAGAGGGCGGATTGTGAAAACAAGAAAGGTATAGCCCCATACCAAAAAAGAGAAACAAATATGAAAGTGTGCAAGCTCAAATGCCACTCCTAAACAACACACTTCTAGTTAGTCAAACAGCCTAATCTTGACTAATTAGTTTTAAATTTTCTGTTGATAGGATAGTAAATTCGATTTGCCAAACTGTTTAAACTTGGCTTATCAGTAGATAGTTTAGGATAGAAATTAAAGGTTCAAACATTCTCAAAATTTTAAACTAAGTTTCCAAAGAGAAAGACTCAAATCTGTTTCAAATTCTGAGTCAAAAAATATGTAAGTCTAGTTCCAATTAGCTCAAAATCTGAACCAGAAGACAAGTAAAGACAACTCAAGCAAAAATCAAAACAGAGCTGTAAAAAGGGGGAAGGAAATGCTTTGAAATTCCAGATCTCAAGCCTTCCATTTTGATTTAATTTTCTGAAGAATAAATGTCTATGTGCAGCTTATTTTTATGCCATAGATCATAGCAAGTCAAACATCTTAATATTGACTTGGCTGTTTTTAAATTTCTGTTGTAGAATTTAGTGAATAAAATCTGTTGGATAGTTCAATCCCAACAGATAGTAGATTAGGTAGAGAATCATATGGACTCAACTGTTTAATCTGAGTCCATGGAGGAATAAGGAGTAGAAATAGATTAGATTTCCTGCTTTCAAAAGAATAAAATGTTGTAAAAAGATTTTGTCAATCCAAGTGCACTCTAAAGAAGAAAAAATATTAGATCTGTAGGATTGGGTAGGTAGAAAGCTTGTTGATGAAAGATCCATTGTTTTTATGGCTGCTAATATGTTTTTAGAGCAAGATCATCCCAGCAAAGGAAGGGTGGCCCAATGGATTAGGCACTAACCAGCCTCCCAGAGAATGCAAGTATGAAGTTCTTGATGCCTTCAAGAAGGCACCATCCCCAAGTGGAGCCACTGTTAGCCACCTATGAAATTTCTTATACCAAAAGGTAGCTAAATCATTTTTGGAGCCTTCAAGGAACAACTTTTATTGCAAAAAAGTGTTGGCTCTTGAAGACTCATAAAGGCCTCATGCCTTTGTCCAAAATCTTCACTGCTGTGCTCATTTTACACTCACAAATCCTGCAGATTTCCAAGACAAAATACTGTTGCAAACTCCACTTTCCCCTTCCTTTCCTCTTCCAAAACTAACCTCTTTTTTACCCCTCCATTTCCCATGAAAATATTTCATTTTCATATTTTCCCCTTTCCCCCTCCCTCAAAACCCCTTTGGTAAGTTCCAGCCCCCTTCCTTGCCTTATCGAAACCTTCAAAACCCTTGAAAAACATTGAAAACTTCATAAAAAATATGTATTTCTTATGTAAAGGTTTAAGCCCCTTTGGGCTAAGTCCTTAACCATTTCCACTACACACACCTTGGTGTTGGAACCAAGCGCTAGCCATCCGAGCGCCTATCGCATCGCAAAGAGCCGAGCGCATAAATATTTTGCCATGGTAAAAGCTTCGATGTTGATTAGCCCCGCGCGTTATAACCCCTGGTCATGTACTTTCCATATAACCCACGACCCCGCAGACGGGCGCTGAGCCGTATTGTAAATATATTTTCCACTCCCAAAGCTTAAACCTTTGTTATATTAAATTTTTTGGTTTTAAATGTTTTCAATCATTAACTATTCAAAACCGGGTGGGATTCATTGCACCACTTTTGAGAGGAAGGCAATATTTTCTGTTTGGCAGCGATCAACCCCGCCGACCGACACATGGCCTTGGGTGATATGGTGATACCGTTTTCCCCGGGCATTAAAGGTCGGATATGGGCCCGGCGTGATATTGGCGTGCATCGTCCGATCTGAAGCCAGCTCATCGGATGGTGATCGTGCTCTGAAGAAGGCCGTGCGATAAGCAAAGGTACGATGCAGTACTGAAAGAATCTCCGTCGTCAATCTGATCTACAGATCGACGGTCCACACTCGATCGCCCTGGTCCCCTCGTCCACAGTAGCAATCCCGCAGAGCCCGTGGTCCCCAGCGCCACATCAGCATCCATGCGACAGAATTTAATTGGGGTGGGTCTTCATTGTTTCCCCGACATTAGCTATTGAGATTACAACAAGATTATGAGCTTAGTGGAAAGAAGTCCCCTTCACTAAGTGGGCCCGCAGGCTATTTTTGGCGCAAAGTCTATTTTTAGACTATGTCTATTTTTATACATATGGATCATGTTCTATGAGTTGCAGGATGCTATTTGTGGATGGGTTTTCAAGTTGGAAAAAATAGATGGACTTCTATTTTTAGACATATTGGGCAGAATCTATTTTTAGATTCCTAGTCTAAAAATAGATATGTCGAATATTATTAGCTCTTAATAATATTTGGACGATAAACATTATCTTATTCTCTTGGAGCACTTCAGTTAAGTGCACAGATGTGGCACAGGAGATGACAGAAGGAATTACGCTATTCTCCTGAGGGTTAGGTGGAACTATTGCATGGATACTCCAAATTTTGACTCATGTGACGAGTTTGGTGGAGTTGATTGAGGAAGTTAATGGAGTTGTGTTAGAGTTTAACTAATCTAAACTTAGTTGAACTAGTTGTATTTAGTCTAGCTGATAAATACACTAGTGATGAGTGGTGTGAATTAATTATTAATTAATTCACTAATTATTAACTCATAAATCAACTAAAGAATACATCGGTTAACTGCAATGCATGGACAGTTCAGTGGAGACCAGTGTTAGAGGTGGGTGAAAGGGTGAGTCTACTATCAGTTGTGACTATAGCTGTGCATGAGATTTGCACACACATTGATTGAGATTGCCAATGAGGATTGCGTAGTACAAGCCAATTGGTTAGAGGTATTTAATGAGCCATCCTACAACATTGATTACGTAATAGAGGCTGGCTATCAGGTGGCAGAGATTGGAGCATGTGTTTTGCTAGATCTAGCTTGATTAGTGTGTAGCAATTGCAGGTTGTGCTGAGAGCTTGTGAGGAGCTTTGTAAAATGATTGTTACATGATCTCTATGACATAAAATATACATATAGTTGGGGTTTTCAACTTTAAGCTTTCCCATGAAATACTATGTTCATATGTGTGATTTTTTATGGTTTTAATGTATGCATGCAATTGATTTTATTTCCACATGTGATGATCAATGGTAGAAGAGATTCTGTATTATGCATGAAGCTAAAATAGTGTGTGATCAGGAGAATCTTGGTGAATAATATCTCAGTTATTAAAATTTCTACATGGTATCGGAGCGATATTGATCATTGGAGTAATTGCAAAACAATTAAGCGATTGAGTTTTGTGCTGGTGGAATTCGAATTTGCAGCAGTGTTTTCTTGGTGTCAAAGTTGAGATGTCTTTCAACGGATTGCGATTGGAGTATGCCCTTGAGGGCAGCTCAAATTATATTGCATGGAAGGAAAGGATGGAGGCGGTGTTGGATGAAAATCGGTTGAAGGAGTTCATAGATGCAGAAATTCCAAAACCTACTTCTAGTGATGCTGCTGTACTTGACACATGGCAAAAGAAGACAAAAAAGTGTCAAAGGATTCTATTGGAAGGTGTGAAGGATCACATAGTTTCCAGCCTTCATGGTAGGGCTTCTCCATTCTTGATGTGAAGTATTTGTGGTTATTTAAAGAAGCAAGATGACGAGAGGAAGTTGGTGCTCGAGATAAACTCAGAAACATAAAAATGGAGAAAGGCGACCCGGTATGCCCAAGTACCTCGAAGTTCATCCAATGCAGGGATGAGCTAGGAAGTGTGGGGGTGACTGTTGATGATGAGGACTTGGTGAGATTGGATCTCCTTGGGCTTCCGAAGAGTTGGCACTCCTATCAGGACTCTGTCAATGGTCGGGAGAAATTGCCAGGATGGGAGCGACTTTGGTCGGATCTTGTGCAAGAGGAGATAAGGCGGAGTACTAGGGACAGATATTCATCAAAGAACTATGATGAAGAGAATTGCACTTTGGCTGCAAAAGCAAAGAATGGGAAGAGCAAGAAATCTTCTCAATCCGGTGCGAAAGGTAAGACGCAGGACATGTCCAAGGTGAAGTGCTTTCACTGTCACCAACACAGACATTACGCCACTAGTTGTCCAAAGAAGAAGAAACATAAGCAAGTTGTGTGGACTACAGTTGGAGAGGCCTTAGCCTCGCAGGTTGAGCTGGATTTTTTGCTGATCACATGCTTGGTCTCAAGTGTGATGGGTTCAGTGTGGTTTCTTGACAGTGGTGCATCTTTTCACATGACAGGAGATCGAGATTTGTTTATTGATTTGGATGAGAAAGATCTTGAAGTGCACATCGAGATGGGTGATGATGTTACATATAGTGCTACCGGTATCGGTACCATTTCCTTTGAGAGGGAGTCTAGTAAACCCTTAGTATTGAAGGAAGTGATGCATGTTCCAGGATTGAAGAAGAATCTTATCTATGTGGCGATGTTAGAAGACAAGGGATATGATGTTGTTTTTAGCGAGGGAAAGGCTTTCCTGCATAGTAAGGCAACTGGTGAGACCCAGAGGATAGGGGTTTGAGTTAAGAACCTTTATCAATCGTAGGTAGATGGCTGTGCAGCAATGGCAGGAAAGGCAGAAGGAGTGGTGAGCCCGGATGATGGTGAGTTGTGGCACCGGAGATTGGGCCACCTTCACCATGGAGATTTGAAGATACTACAGTAGATTTCTACTGGGCTTCCTAAGGGTACTCTTGTGCGATCGAGATCGGTCTGAGGATGCCTTGGGAAAATTTGTGAAAGCCACCGATCTGAAGGATAGTCACGCCATGGCCGATCCTTGAAGAAATTCACATAGATGTGTGTGGACCTTTCTCAATAGCTTCGACAAGCCCAAGCACGGGTACTATGTGATATTTGTTGATGATTTTTCTTGTAAGTGTTGGATATTCTTCATGCAGAAGAAGAGCGAGACATACTCAAAGTTCTGTGAGTTCAAGGCACTGGTTGAGAAAGAATCGGGGAAGCAGGTGAAGGCTCTTAGGAGCGATAATAGTGGTGAATTCATCTTTGGCGAATTCAAGGACTTTTGCAGCGTAGAAGGAATTCGAAGAGAGCTCATAGCACCTCATAACCCACAGCAGAATGGGGCTGCTGAGCAGAAGAATAGAACGATCGTGGGTGCTGCACGGGCGATGTTGCATGATCAGGGCCTTTCCATACACTTGTGGGCTGAGGCATGCAATACTGCAGTATATGTGCATAACCGTTGTCCTCACAGGATACTTGGCATGAGTACACCCAAGGAGGCGTTTTTTGGTAAGAAGCTTGATATTTCCCATTTGAAGATTTTTGGTTCACTTGTTTACATTCATGTGACGAAGGATGCCAGAAAGAAGCTGGAGCCGACTGTGGAGGTTGGGATATTTTTGGGGTACACTGATACACACCACAACTATCGTGTGTATTTTCCCGAGGGACGAGTCGCAAAATTGTTGTGTGACAGGATATCCAAATTTCATGAGAAGCCATGAAGTGTTCGGCTTGAGAGGGAGCCACACTTGCATGCAGATGAGGAGCTATTAGTTCCTAAGGATGAGCCTCAGGATGTGGATCAGTCACAAGAGGAGGTTCATGGAGTGGAAGAGACCACTCAGGCAGCGCCAACCATCAGAGGGCGGAAGCGCACTATAGAAGTTGAGCGACTGGCTCAAGATGCAGAAAAGGTTGTAGGAGCACCTACATCACAGCGCAGACAGAGACAGTCACCTGACCGGTACACTGGATACATGGCTCTTATGAGCAAGTGTATCGTGACAGAGCCATCCTCTTTCGAGGAAGCTGTGGAGGACCCCGCATGGGTAGATGCCATGGTGGAAGAGTATGATTCGATTGTCAGAAATAGTGCATGGGAGATTGTCCCAAGGACGGAAGGGAAATCAGTGGTAGGTTCGAGATGGATCTACAAAGTGAAGCAAGCAGCTGATGGGAGCGTCAAGAAGTACAAGGAAATATTTTTTTCCCGAGGCTTCTCACAGATTGAGGGGATCGATTATGAGGAAACCTTTGCACCTGTCACAAGGTATTCTTCCATACGAGACGTTTCTTTCTCTCTCGGCCAGGATGGGGTGGCACATTCCATCAAATGGAAGTGAAGCGTGTTCCTCAATGTGGTGATTGATGAGGAGGGTGTACATAGAGTGGCAGAAGGTTTAGGATCTTCAACGGCTTAGTCGCATGTGTGCGAGGCTCAGAGAGCGTTGTATGGGACAGAACAGCACCTCGTGCTTGGTACACACGGATAGACATTTATTTCACTAGACTTGGATTCTCTAAGAGTGAGGCAAATCCTAACCTATACCAGATTGTGGTGGAGGGTAAGTTGTTGATAATTGTACTTTATGTAGATGATTTGATTTTGACAGGTGATGAATTGTTGATACTCTCATGCAAGGATGATCTTGCAAAGGAGTTTGAGATGAAGGACTTGGGCCTCCTTCATTATTTCCTGGGATTGGAAATTTGGCAGCGCAGTGATGGACTGTTTGTTTCTCAAGGCAAGTATGCCAGGGAGATACTGGAGAAGTTCAACATGCATGGCTGCAAGCCTGTTGATACTCCTCTTCCTGGTGGATGGAGGAAGGAGGATGCTACTTCGGCGGAGGTAGTGGATGCCACTGTTTATCGACAGTTGGTGGGGTCGCTTATGTATTTGGCCAATACAAGACTCGACATATGCTATGCTGTTAACCAGCTTTCACAAGCTATGGTTAAGCCTAACAAGCTCTTCTGGAAGGCAGGCAAGCATGTATTGAGATATCTCAGAGGCACATCGAGATATGGATTATGGTATAGACATTCGGATGAGGTGAAGCTGTGTGGCTTCATGGATGCAGATTGGGCAGGGAGCCCAACGGACAGAAAGAGCACATCTGGAGGGATTTTCGATGTCGGGTCCATGACATTTTCTTGGTATAGCGGGGAAGCAGAGATGCATGTGGCACTTAGTTTATCATAGAGTAGAGTATATGGCGGCGCGAGTTTGGCTGCATGTGAGGCTATATGGATGAGGAAGATCCTGGTCGGGTTGTTCGGTTCACACTTAGATCCTACTGTGATATATTGTGATAATCATAGTTGCATCAAAATCTCGGTTAATCCAGTATTTCATGATATATCTAAACACATTGACATCCGGTATCATCATATCAGAGATTGTGTGCAGCAAAAGATCATGTTACTTTCATACATTCCCACGGAGGATCGGGATGCTGATATCTTGACGAAGGCGCTCACCAGGAGCAAATTCGAATACCACAGGGGCAGGATCGGGGTGGCAGATAATCCCTATCTTGTTGAGAGGGAGTGTTGAGATTGCAACAAGATGATGAGCTTAGTGAAAAGAGAGCCCAGAATTTACTAAGTGGGTCATGGAGATATTTTGAGCGCAAAGTCTATTTTTAGACATATGGATCATGTTACGCCAGGTTGCGGGATGATATTTGTGGATGGTTGGTGAGTTGGAAAAATATATGGACTTCTATTTTTAGACATATTGGGTGGAATCTATTTTTAGATTGCAGGTCTAAAAATAGATATGTCGAATATTATTAGCTCTTAATAATATTTGGACTATAAGCATTATCTTATTCTCTTGGAGCACTTCAGTTAAGTGCATAGATGTGGCACAGGATATGACAGAAGGAATTATGCTATTCCTGAGGGTTAAGTGGAGCTATTGGATGGATACTTTAGTTAGAACTCATGTGACATAGTTTGGTGGAGTTGATTGAGGAAGTTAATGGAGTTGTGTTAAGTTTAACTAATCTAAACATAGTTGAGCTAGTTGTATTTAGTCAAACTGATTAATACACTAGTGAAGAGTGGTGTGAATTAATTATTAATTAATTCACTAATTATAAACTCATTAATCAACTAAATAATACATCAGTTAACTTCAGTGCATGGACAATTTCAGTGGAGACCAGTGAAGAGATAGGTGAAAGAGTAGGTTAGCTATCAGTTGTGACTATATTGTTGCATATTTGCAACAATCAGTGATTGGAGAAGCCCATGAGGATTGCGCAGTACAAGCCAGGTGGTTCGAAGTTATTTATGAGCCATTCTTTAGCATTGATTACGCAATAGAGGCTGGCTATCAGGTGGCAGAGATTGGAGCATGTGTTTTGCTAGATCTTGCTTGATTAGTGTGTAGCAATTGGAGGTTGTGCTGAGAGCTTGTGAGGAGCTTTGTACAATGATTTTTACATGATCTCTATGGCATATAATATACAGATAGTTGGGGGTTTTTAGCTTTAAGCTTTCCCATGAAATACTGTGTTCATATGTGTGATTGTTTATGGTTTTAATGTGCGCATGCGATTGTTATTATTTCCGCAATTAATGATCAATGGTAGAAGAGATTTTGTATTTTGCATGAAGTTAAAATAGTGCGTGATCAAGAGAATCTTGGTGAATAATATATCAGTTATTCAAATTTCTACATTAACAAGCCTATTTTGTGACCTGAAATAATTATACAGTGTGGTTTAATTAAAGGTTTTGAAGTCCGGGGTATGCTTCTAAGGTTTTGTGGTACCCAGTCTCCACCGTTGATCGCGTGGGTCGATCTCATCCGACGGCCCCCATTCGTCCTGAATTCCCCACTCACGTTTCCACCATTTTTCGCCGAAACAAAGGTTTTAAACCTTCGTCTCTGGTTTTTATTTTATTTTTCCGAATAATGTGACCCCTTCACGTTATTTATTCACCTCCGCTCCCGACCGTCGATCTTTGTGCGATTGACGGTTCCGATTTAATTCTTCCTCTGCCTCTCCTTTGACCTCCTCTAATCAATCTCGGCCGTTGGATGATGCCATCTAATGACCATGCTCTCCCCATGCGCCTTCTGAAGCAGTAAACCTATATATGCAGGATTTTATAATGTTGTTTGTATTTTGTAGGGTTTAAATGGTTTTTCCGCTATACTGAAGAAAATTCAAAGGCAGAGGGTGACGATCCTCCCGCCTTCGATTCATCAAAGGAAATAATTTGCAGGATTCAACTCCACATTTCGTCAATGATTCATGAAGCATTGATGCCGCTCGACCCCTGCACAACCATGCACACCAAACAAACACAGTAAATCAAGCACAAATCAAAGAGTATCAATGTCAAAGACAGGAACACACCAGAACATGAGATTAAAGATGGATCTATGGGGATTATGGCTAAGATGGATTATCAAAAGCCTAATCCCCCTATTAAAACACATTTCAAAGGTAAATCATAAAGGTTCATCAGATAGAAAGCCTCCACCACCACATCTGAGGCAAGTTGATTCCTCCCAGCTACCACAGTGCCACTTGTGCCTCAAAGCATTCAAACATAGGCTGAAGTTATTGATCAAGATCATGTATTTGCCTCAGCGCAGCCAGAGAACTTAATTATGCAAATAAACTTAATGAAAAAATATCAATAGAGTTACTTTAACACAACACTGAGCCTCAAAAGTCAAGAAGAGCTCCCACCGAGCTTAAATCTTAATGTGAATTATTTAATATAGAGGACACTTATGTAAGCTTCTTCATTGAGCCCCTCAAAGACCGAGAAGCCATTAAGTCTGCATTAATTATCTTTGGAGGTCTTTTTTCAAATCTCACCTCCTCATTCTTCTATAAATACTACTGCAGAAGATGAGAGAGAGGTTGGTTGATTTGGTTGTTGAACTTTGAAATGTAACAGAGCTAGAAACTTTTGAATGTAAATAATATTCACTAGCTCTTGGAGCTCTGCTTGTGATAGATAAGTTAGTCTGGGAAGTGTAGATGGTTGCTAAACTAAAGCATTGGACTTAAAGCTGTAACTGGTTTGGAGCATCAATACAAGCTGATTTATGGGATCCTGGTCTATGTCGAGGGTGATGTTATTTCTTATTGTGAATTTTTGTTTTCTCTCTTTTTTCACTGTGTTCATTTTCTCTTATAAGGAAGAACATGCATAGAGTTATGACCTACTCGATATCAGTACCCTTGTCTGACTGAAAATATTTATCTGAATGTTTTCTTCCAATTTGTATTATTTGGGAATGATTTAATTCAGTTCAAGCATAGGAATGTTGGTGTTCCCTCGTCCTACTGCCTGAGCTAATTGTTATTCTTAAATGTTATTTTCAGTATATGTTAAGTAGATATGAACTAAGGAAGATATGGTGTGCCTTGGTCCTAGTTTTATCCCAAAAGACAGTCTGAAATTTTCCCTTGGAATGTGTTAAAAGCTGGCTAGTTTCGAAGTACTTACCAGATCTTAGGCCATTCTATGTTATCTTTGTGTTTGTCTTGAAAGTAACCAAGTAAAGTAGAGCTAGGAGAGGATTTGTGGTGAGCCTGGCCCGCTAGTTTCTTCTCCAACAGTCACCTTCAAGTTTCCCTCTGTTTTTATTATGTTTTCTATTGAAAGTGTATCAAAGGCTGGCTAGTTTCAAAGTACTTACTAGATCCTGGATTGATTTATGTATTTGTTAAGTGTTTTTCAAAGGCTGACTAGTTTCAAAGTACTTACCAGATCCTAGGCTACTCTTTTTTCTTCATCTTTTTATTTCCCCTTTTTTTTCTCATTTCATTCCATAAATCAAACTTTAAATAGATCCTTAGACATAGATGACTTTCCCCATGGACCACTCTTGAACCTGATTGTTTCAATTAAACCCTATTATGACTCCATAGCCCAATGGACTAAAACCTGCAATTATCTATCTTCCTGGCCAAAGCTTGTTCTCTTTTCTTGCAACTTTACACTTTTGAAACTCTTTGCACTTAGAACTTTCCACCTCATACAGTAATCATGCTCAACCATCCAAAAAACAAACAAAACCCTCGGCCTTCATAACTAGCCTAATATCATTACCCCAAACCTCAAAGACAAATCCATATTTGCACTTATTAGAGAGATCCTCTCCGAATGCAAGAGGGCTAGATCCTAGAATCCCAAAGTGGTTGAAATAATGTTGTTTCTGTGATTGTACTTTTGCCAATCTTGCTAATTACAGATTCCTAACATTGGTTACCTCTAATATTCTTTAAACTAAAATAAAAAATCTGACAAATTTTGAGAAGTATTAGAGTGATAACATACTGCCGACCATACTGGGGAACTAACCAATCCTTATTTTTTTAAATAGACCTTAAAGGATATATTTTCACTTATCTTTTCACCTTGAGATTGTTTTAAGAGAGTTGTGAGTATATTTTAATAAAAAACTATAATTATAGCTTCTGGAAGAGTCTACTATACCAAGTCCAATGTTAAGTCCCTATATTAATAATGTAGTCCCTTATTATGTTAGTGTAGCCCCCCTTATTGTTATAGTTGTACCCCTGTAACCCCCATATTTTAGTATTGTTCCCTTACATTATTATTGTTAGGTTGGCTAGGATTACATTATGGCCCCATGGAATCCTATATATAGAAAGGAGGTTTTGTCATTTGTATCATCCAAGAATTGTTCATTCATGTAATGTATTGGAGGTTTCCCCCTCAAAGTGGCTTATTTCTAAGGCGTTGATATCTCTTTTCTTCTCTTTTTAGAGCTGCTATCACAACATTTGGTATCAGAGCTTTGAGATTCTAGGGTTTCGCTATTCCAAACATGTCATCGTGGCATTTTTGCTATAAATTTGTTTCTAAAAAGGTTCATAATCTGAAATTTTTAGAGTGTGAAGAAAAAATCCCGAGGAACATCGTCGCAACATTTCAGAGCTTGGTTCACAATATTTTCGGAGATATGATCTGTGCAAGTTAGGTAATTTTGCAGGCTCCTGAATTTAACCTAAACAGGTCATCATGGTATTTTCGTAATATCATTTTTTCTACAAAGGTTTAGAAGTTAAAATTTTTAGAGTGCGAATCCGCAATCTTGAGGAACATCTTCGCAAAATTTCAAATATTGGTTTGCAATATTTTCGAAGATATGATCTGTGGAAGTTAGGGATTTTTGAGGCTTCTGAACTTCATCTCAAAGAGGTGATCGTGGGAAAATCTTCATAGCTATCTCTCTAAGCATCGGATTGGAATGCTGTAAAAAGTGGCTATAAGTACATGGACTGTAGTTTTTTTTCTATCAATTTTAGAGCCAAAGGAGGAAACAGTGACATGTGGCAAGTCATACAAGTTCGCTCTACTGAACCAGTCCAAAATTGGGTCATTGTGGGATATTGGACATAACTTTTCCTTAAAGAATCCAAATTAGATCTGACCTATGGCATTTGAAAGAAGCGTCAGAGGGCTACTATAGGGCCAAATTTTAGATATTGAGGATCTGCAGGTATAGAGATAAGGAAATTTCAATATCGAGCTCCTCAAAAGCAACTAAAAGGTGTGTATTTGGTTTTTAAAATTGCATAACGTTTGTTTGAAGAAGTAGCTTGAAGTGATTCCAAGGGCATATTTTAGAATTTTTATTAGTATTGGGTTCTATAATTCCTCGAAAAAATAATTCCATACCTATTAAGTCCTCAAAAATCTATACTATGACACATGAAGAGGAAGAATTGGAGTATGAGATATCAAAATTACAGTACCAAGTGCAACAAATTTCGATCTTATGAAGAGAAACCAAAGATGAGATAGATGGTTTAAAAGAAGAAATGGAGGCTAAGTTGGATGGTTTGAAGGATCAAATAATAGCTAATATGGATGATAAATTAGTGGAAGATCACATCGAGCATCAACAAAAAGTTCTCCAACTCTCAAAGGATAACCTAACTTTGGTGCAGAATCTAATGAAACAACTGGAAGATCAAAATCACATCAAAAGAAGTTCTAAATCAGTCACAGAAACAAGAAATCAACAATTACGATCAATTTTAGAGTATCTCAGCAAGTGGAAGAACTTTCCTGTAGAAGATTCCACATGGGAGGATGAAAATTTTAAATAGAAGCATCAAGAAATAATCAAGCATTAAGGACAACACTTGTTTGAAGGAGAGGGGCATGTTAAATCTCTATATTAATAGTGTAGCCCCTTATTATGTTAGTGTAGCCCCCCTTATTTTTATTTTTGTACCCCTGTAACCCCCATATTGTTATTATTGTGCCCTTACATTATTATTGTTAGGTCGACTAGGATTATATTGTGGCCCCACTAGGATTACATTATGGCCCCATGGACTCCTATATATAGAAAGGAGGTTTTGTCATTTGTATCATCCAAGAATTGTTCATTCATGTAATGTATTGGAGTTTTCCCCCTCGAAGTGGCTTATTTCTAAGGCATTGATATCTCTTTTCTTCTCTTTTTGTAGCTAGTTTCACAACATCCAATCGAAATCCACAACCCGCTGTCATAGTAGATAATCCTGACAGAATTGGAAAGAAAAGTAAAAAATTTGAAAGTTTAGGTAATAAGATTTCATTGATCAAAGAAAAATCTCTTCCAAATAAATTATCAAGTTTACAAGACATTGAATTTGATCTAGCTTTTGAATAATCTCTGTTTAGAACTAAATCAAAAATTGAAATACATAATATTGTAATAGATCCTGATTTCATCTCATTCATTGAAACTAAGAAGGAAACTGTTTCAGTTGATTCTGATCAAATTTTTTTTGAAATATATGATAAAATTGATGTTATAACTGCAACTTTGATTAAAGAAATTTATGAAGCTTATTTACAACATTAAGTTGAATTGTCTGCTTTATTAGCCTATGCCCTTAACCCTTCTACCAGTCATTTAGATGCTGGTATTTTAGAATCTGTAGGTTCATTATTATTTACTACCACTTCATCCATTGTTTCCACCACACTTCATTCCACAGATTCATTTTTTCCCAAACTTCCACTTCAACCTAGAATTTTATTTCCATCCTCAAATTGTTCAAGTTCATCCCCGAGCATTTCTGCTACATTTTCCAATACATCATTCTCATTTCCAAACACCTCTTCTAGCATTCCAACTTCATCTTCTAGTTTCTCAACCACATTTGCAAGTACATCTTCCAATATCCCAATCTCATCTGCAAGTGCTTTAACCACATTTGCAAGTACCTCAAGTTCTTGACCAAGTACTTCACCAAGCTAGAATCCAAGCTATGGTTGCCAGATATGCCCAATTGGTCCTACGAGCTCCTCTAAGTGCCATACCGCAAGATTATCATAGAAAAATCTCTCAATTTGATGGAACATCTCACTACACTGCACAACATCATGTTAATAAAATCACACACTACTTTGAATTGCATGAATTAGATGATGTTGATGTTCAAATGAGACTTTTTGCTCAAACCTTAGCTGGTGATGTTAAGAAGCGGTTTAAAGTTTTACCTGCTGGTAGTATTGTAGATTTAGCTGCTTTCCATAGGATGTTTCTTAATAGATGGGAGGAGAAGAATAATCCATTACAAATTTTGTCTGAATTTGAAAATATAAAAAGAGCACCAAATGAAACAGTTCAAGACTATTGTACAAGATATAACAATATTTACAATACAATCCCTGCTAATCTTAAATCTCCTCCAGACTATGCCCTTATCAAATTCCCTGATGGATTTGATATAGATATGGCTTACCAACTAAGAAAGAGAAACCCAGAAACCTTAGGGCAGTGCAAAGTAATGCTGTAAGTGTAGTGGAAAACTTGTTAGCCAAGAAAGCTAGATTAAGAAATGAAAGGAGAGTGAAAATAAAAGAGGAAACATCAACTTCAGATTTGAAAATAGATAACTTAGCAAAAACATTAGAAAGAATTATGGATAGGTTAGATAACATGGAAAGGAAGCCACAGTGGGATAACCAACAACAAGGAATTCAAATTAGAAATCCCAATTTCATAAAAAGCACCAACACTGGAAAATCTAGAGAATCGACACCTAACCAAAAAATAAGACCACCTTTCCAAGAGAAATATGCTGAAATTTCTCACCAAAATGAAAATGATGAAGACACTCAAATCAATATAATGGTCATTAATTATGATAACACCATTTTTCTTACATAAGAAGAATAAGAGTTATATGAATTACAACAACTACAAATAGATTTTGGTGAGTCTTTTGATTACAAGCAAGGTTATGAGTTTGCAATTAATGAAGTTCATAAGCAATATAACCTTAGGAGAAAGAAAAATGTAGAGCCTTCTACTAAGAAATCTACCAAAACTCAAACAAAGAAAATAGTAGAGGCTCCTAACACTAAAGTTCTGAAATCCTTCCTAGGGAAACCCAACAAAACTCTAATTCCACTTACAATAATTAAAATCCAAATCAGAAAATTTCGAGTCCAAAAATTACACCCAGTCCTAAAATTGTTGACATAGCAGATATTGTTGTTCAAACATCAGCAGATACTCAAAAATTCTCTGCTGCCAAGACAATAATTTTTGCCAAAACAATAATTTTAGATCCAAAAACATTTTCTATTGATCCAAAATTAGTTGATTCTAAAAAATCCATTGCTAAAACAACTTCTGAAACCACAAAATCTGGAAAAACTTTCACTGCGTCTCAAACTATCCCTGAAAAGAAAATCAAAAGTAGTAAAACAGTGGAAATACAAACAAAAAAATTGAAAAACCAACTATAGGAAAAGAATATAAACCTACCCAAAGTACAATTACAAAAGAAGAAATAATTCAGTTAGGAAAATCACAAGCACCATTCAACATCCAAG